>JAEQBH010006316.1:0-284549 GCA_016808115.1 Tetrastigma voinierianum | reverse complement strand
ACACTCAGATAAATAATAACGTGAGTCGACCCTCAAAACAATTCTCTCGAGAAACCCTCCATGCACTCCTCCTTTGACTGTTCTAAGGGTGCCCAGTGCATATAAAAATGCAATGAGCCATTTCCATTTCCTTAACCCGTCTGACTCATTTGGACGTTGTCTATGGCAGGAGCCCACTAATCAACACCATCTGCGTGTTGATCCTGGCTAATGTACTCACGAAACACCATCAAACACCTAACACGGTGTCGATCTCAGCTATGCACTCACACCCGTGTTATACGATGTTTTAATTGCATGTATAATGCAATTATGCCATTGCCTATTCATACCATGCATATATAATGAGAACTATACGTGCATACATACTCATGCATATTTATCCGCCATCATTTTGGATTCATATTAAGGTTCATCTGAATTCCAAATCAAACATGCAATTCGAGCATATGGACATCTGATCACTACCACCGGATGACACACATCAATCCCTAGGCCTAGTGATGACACAATTTGTCCACGACTAGCCTCAGCTTGAGCCATGTAATGGCCTCGATCATGCTCTGAAACTATGTGTCATTTATTTGTCACACAATGACACACGAACCACTTTCAAATCATATTATTCACTTTCCAACAATAACACACAAAATGGCCCAAATCTCGGACCCATATAAAACAGAGCGCCCTCTTGGTCCCTTCACGGTTTCATCCACCGGTGTTGTGATACCAAAACATACCATAAAACCGAAGACATCAGTCCGGGATCAAAACCAAACCTCAACTTGATGCAGGGCGCTTGAAAATAGTCCGAAAAATTCTATCATGAAATTTGTCACGCCAGTCTCGAAAATTGACCAGCTGACCAAACAGTCCCTTAATTAAGCTTATTTACGTAAAAACAATCCCAAAAATTTCTAAAAATTCCTATACTCGGTCAAAAATTTGAAGCCCGAAATTCGTCCTTTCACGGCCTTTAAGCCAATCCAGGCCATTAAATGGCCTTTAGGCTAGAAATAACACAAGTAGGAAAATTCTCTACCTCGTGGAGTTTGACGAAACTCCAAGATTTTGGTGTCCACGCGTAGCTCTCGTCGCGTAGATCAACTTTGCCTTCAGCCCCGATAAAAACTTACGGTCCAATTTTTGTAGATCTGAAAAAGAAACAAAGAGAAGAAAAAAATAAAAATAATATTCTCTCTCTCCTCCCGACGTCCTCTCTACCCCCTTTTGATTGATTTTTTTTCCCATTTTATTATTATTATAATATTATTATATTATTATTATTATTATTATTATTATTATTATTATTATTATTATTATTATTATTTTATTATTTTATTATTTGATATTCCTTAGTTCATATTGTTTTGTCGAATTAAGATTTTATCCGAAACAATTTATTTCTTTTAAGTTCACTTTATTTTAAATGAACTTAACCTGATCATTTCGACTTGAGATTTTCGTAAAAATCTCGTCCCTCGAAATCCTTGGCTTGACTTATACGCGAGAAAATCGTAAAATATTAGGTGTCTCGGAG
Source organism: Tetrastigma voinierianum (assembly GCA_016808115.1). NCBI lineage: Eukaryota > Viridiplantae > Streptophyta > Magnoliopsida > Vitales > Vitaceae > Tetrastigma > Tetrastigma voinierianum. The sequence goes on along the minus strand of JAEQBH010006316.1, from coordinate 283,009 downwards.
ATTCGATGAAACTTTTTCTAGTCACTAGATTTGCGAGAACCAATTTAATTGATCCGTTTCGTCATCAGAGATACAGAGAATTTCCGGTTTCAATCGAAGTACCGTTTACCCTTTTTCAAAAAATTGGATTTTCTCGGGTTTTACAAAATCCATTAAAATGAGCTCAATATCCGCTTGTTTTACCAAGTCCCATGTGTTTTTTATGGGTAGAAAATTTCAGGAATCTCTACAGGGCCATGCGTAGCTGACACTGCGAACTTTCGTGTTTGATACATATGTGCAATAATGAATACTAGGTTTTCACCGGGTAAAGGTATCTATCCCTTCTTGCTATACTCAACACACATATTTTTCATGTCCTTTTTCTTTTATGCGATCGTGAGATTCATTTTGGATGTTGTCCTATTTTACCGAGCCCACCATCAAACACGAACCTGATGTCGATCACACCATGTAATCCGCGACATACCATCGAACACCAAACACGATTGTCACGATCTCTACCATGCACTCACACCCGTCATGCGATGTCCCTTGCATAAATGCAATCTGGTACCATTGCGTATATCTCATCACTACATACAATGAATGCCGCGTCTGCGATTCAAAATCATACTTCATGTCAAGTATCATGGATAATCATATTTAATACATATAGTTACTCTATTTAATTTACATATGTCTAACACATATATCTCCACATGCTTCACAATACAATAAACATGTTATTAACTTTTCATGCATCTCAAACATATGTCAACACCAAGTATCAATCATATAAGCAAGGATAACTTGGTACCCTTTATCAATTGTGGCATAAGCAATGCCTATAAAACAATCCACACATCAATTTTATAAGGCCCGGAAAACACCCAAAGCGTGAGCACGAATGCCATAACGGACCATAGCGATGATTACGGCTAGTTTGGAAAACTAGCTTTCTAACAGTCCTAAATCTAGACAAAAGCCATTAAGCGACTGTACATGTATATTTGATCGAAGCTGTTTGGGGGGGCGGGGGGACCATGGCAGGCTATGTTAGTGCGATTTGGGTGATTCAAAGCACGTTCTCATATAGGTCTGAGTTTCCTTGAAGATTCTAGTCGAATTCCTCCCAGAAAATCAGCCCGAAATCTGGACATCATATAGGTCGAACAAAAGCCATTTATTCCGTAACCCATTATTTACCAGGCAGCCCCTTAGGGGAAAGCGCGACGCCTATCGGGGGTCAGTTGACAACGAATCAACTGTGGAATTCCTATGAATTTCGGGTGACCGATATCACACTATTATGTCCCATTCTTTGGGATCCATATTTTTTAAAAATCGACGAGTCTCCTTTGTTGGAAGCTACCAAACATATAACTATATCCACAACTACGTGGACACTGAATTTACTCGGCACCACCTCAAACATCCCTTTACCGGGATCCATTCATTCACATTAAATCTAAAATATGAAAGTAAAAACACTTGATTACAACGTAAGTCAAATCTGGCCCTCTTACCATAATTACATACCCGACTATTTATACAATAGTTCCAAAAGAATTTAATTACAATTCTCTTATACAAAATACTTTTTACAAAAGTAATATCAAGGTCACACATCAGCCTCCTTCGTAATCACGGTCTCGTTGGAGCGTCGTCTCCCTGTACTCTATGCACGAAGGGTCCCGATGGGAATTGAAACGATGCCGATGGAAAATTTTTCCTACAAGGGGTACTCCCCTCCTAAAATGCACATGCATGTCTAACCGTGAATAACATTTGGGTCTTTCACCTAGGGATCTACTGACTTGCTCATGAAAACATGTAATTTATCATTTTGAACAATTTACATTCGTGAGTCTCAACCTTGGACTTTGTCCTGTTTTCCGAGCTCACGACCCATTTACTGACAGGTGAATACTCGATACCATCGTCCATTTTGGGCTAGCGCGATGTGATTATGCATATGAAATGCATGATGCGATGTATTTTACCCTTCATGTTACATGCATATATGAGTGCTACATGAAACGGTAATACACCATGAACAATTATAATTTTCCATATAATAATTTCCATTCATGCAATCCATGTTAATACATCAAATAGCATATATTAACATGATTTTTACACACAACGGCATGTTATTTAATATTTTACAACAATAACACACAAAATGGGCACCTTTTGGCCCCTTCACGGTTCGTCATCGAATTATTGACACCAGCCGAAGACATAGGTCTGGGATCAAAATAAACCGAACAGTCAGTATGAAAGCGATGCAAATTTTGCCTATACTATCGCGATTACGAAAATTCGTAAATTTGTCAAAAGCAGTCCCAAATTCAACTCGGGTGTCAGCAGTCCAATTCCTAAAAATTCCTACACTCAGTTCAAAAATTTTGGGACTGAAATTTACGACCTTTCACGACCTCTAAGAAAACCCCAAGCCATTAAATGGCCTTTAGGATGGAAATAACACAAGTAGGAAAATTTCCTACCTCGTGGAGTTTGATGAAACTCCAAGATTTTGGTACCCACGCGTAGCTCTCGTTGCGTGGATCGACTTTTCCTTCTACTCCAACGAAAACTTACGATCCGATTTCTGTAGATCTTAGAGAGAAGCGAAGAAAGAAAAAATAAAAACTATCTCTCTCTACACACTCTCCCTCTCCCGTCTCCTTTTGACTTTTCTTTTTTATTTCGTTTTTATCTTTTTATTATTATTATTATATTATTATTTGAATACATGGCTCATATTATACTCATTGGTCGTTTACGCGGATCAATTTGTTATTTTCAGTTTACTTTATTTTAAATGAACTTAGCTCAAACCATTTTAAACATGAGATTTTTCGTAAAAATCTAGAAACCGCAAAAATCATTAGTTTACACTTATCGCTAGAAATCGTAAAAATATTTGACTTGTCTCGAGTCGAATGAAACTTTTACGCGGGTCACTAGATTGTGAGACGAATTTAGCAGCCTTGGTCATTTAAGTCATCAAGATCTAGAAAATTTCCAATTTTCAATCGAAATTACCATTTACCACTTTTGAAAATTCCAGTTTTAAAGGTTTCACACTCTTCCCCAATAAAAATTTTGTCCCAAATTCCACACACATCACATATCACTCACATGCATATGCAACCTTACACAACTCGAGACCATATCGGGTATGATAACCGCCTAAGGTCACGATCAGCGACAACTCGATGTTTGTCCGAGCTCATCCATGTCAAGAAGGACATCAAAGGCAGATATGTCTACCACCCGAAGGTCCACCATGCGTAGAATCCCTGAGATCTATGACTCACAATCCCGACATATTTGACGACTCACCACTGAATCGCAAGGGAGAATTTTCCCCATCTGATAGCTTTCGGAGGCCTCGACCTCAAAGCCCACACCTATCACACAAGATGCGATAATGAACATGATCATCAGTTGATAAGCGGTATGAAATGTACCACTGCATGTCAGGTTGTTCTACACTGCACGCTCGACATGGTCTGATGGCATAGACACGCCTAGGTCCTTGAGTTAAAACATGAGGCCCGTCACGACCTCGACCCATAATCGACCCCTTTGGCTGTCTGTGATGCAGAAGGCAGCATAGCACTCTGTGGTAGCGGTTCCTCGACCCATCTTGGGGTGTGGAGGGAATAAAATGTCTAGCAGCTTGTCCCACTGATAACTAGGATTGCACCGGCCCAAAACCCTAGGATCCATGCCTCCGTGGGCAATCCTGCTTCATATGTCCAGGCTGATGGCAATAGAAGCATGTCATCGGCCTTGCCTGGCCCTGTACCTGGGGCGCTCGTGGGACATAAGTCCTCTATCTCTTTCCCAAACATGAAGAAGACTGATCCTCCTTCCTCTTACCACCGGCACTCGCATCCGGGAATGCCACCGTCGTCCTCACATCTCTCTCTCTCTATGGCGGTATCCAGAAGTATAAAGTCTATCATCTATGGCGGAGGCCCATGATCTTAACAGAATGGACAACCAGTTCATTCTCAAATCTCTGACCTTGGTCGGATACGTAACCACATAGTCATCATTAAAAGCGTGCTAACTCAAATTGAATGCGGCCCACGTTATCCATCCTTGTCATGCGTTCACAGCCCCGACTCTAGGAACTCTTGGGCCTTTGCATGCTTGTGATAGTAGGAAAATACTTCACTCATAAGAGCCCATGGAACTCTGCCCAGTCATTTGCCTACAAGTCCCTAAAGGCCTTAACCCAGTCCGCCCCACGCCCAGGACTCACCCTCTAAGTGGAGACGGCTAGTCGATCTTAATTTGCATCGGAGGTATTATCCATGGCCTCGATACCTTCTCGATCTGCCGGAACCAATGAGTACCACCATTGGATCCCTCCATATAAGCGTCGAAGGATGATGTGACTTGAATCTGCGGAAGTTACTCGGACCTCCACGACTACCGGCTTCACACTAGCGTACAGTAGCAGCAACTTCACAATCCCAGCAGCCTCGTAAAGGCACGCCTCGGGGCACCTCGTGGACAACCTCTACGTCCTCGTCCTCGACTTGCCATCTACACACATCAAATGGCAACAAACTTTACATTTAATCTCATCTCGATCTAGCCCAGTAATGCACATACCAATTACTAATAGACTTAACAACTGAATTGACCCATTCATCACCTAAGTAGTGCTATTGCCAACCCATCCTTTATTTATTTCAATAAAATTCAACACTAGAGTTCATCTCATTTTCGAACCCCCCCAAGGCTATGGTTTCTAACCTTAGCATTCCATTTTCCTATATATATATTATGCCATGTATATAATTTTCCGTGCAATAACCACTTGATACATTTCCCATATACATCATCTTAGTGTATATGTCTTCCTCATGTGATTGTAACACACGATTCACCTTGATCACAAAAAATGGAACACATGTCAGGAACCTGACATGAAACACATCATGCATGCGGGTAATTACAAGCCGAGTCCATGAACTCCTAGGTATTGTATACCTAAGCCCGATGCCAAGCTGTAATGGCTGGTATCAATTTCACCACAATAGTGCGTGGCACTGACCCATGTCCCTCGAGCCACAGGTACTTTCGTGTGCACATGCTCTGTACACTAAAAATTTGGTATCAGATATCGAAGCGCAGGGTAATCAACCATGCCTTTACCTTTGCAGCGTATGTCCTAGGCCCATGCCCGACCTTCACAATTGTCGTATACGCCAAGCTCTTATACCCAGGCTGTGAATAATTTGGTATGAAGGACTATCCTCTTCGAGGCCTTGGTAATGCAAACCTTATGCTCTGTTACTATTGAGGCTATACCCATCAGACCACTGGGTAATCATAAACCTAAGCTACGATACCAAGCTGACACCTATCCGAAGTCCGTTGTGACAGATCAACTTTGTGGATTCGGGTGACGATGCCACACTATTATTGTGTCCCATTTATCGAGATCCGTATTTTAAAATTGAGTAGAGTCTCCTTTGATGCAGGAAGCTCTACTTAACGCCTGGCTATATCACAACTACGTGGACGAGGTTACACAAGGCACCACCTCAAACATCCCTTCTAGGGATCCATTCATTCACATTTAAATCTAAAATATGAAAGTAAAACACTTAATTACAACCACAAGAGTCAGATCAAGCCCCTCTTACCATAATTACATACATTATTTATACAATAGTCGAGAATTTAATTACAATTCTTTTATGCAAATACTTTTACAAAGTAATATGAGGCCACACATCGTCATCGTAATCACGGCCTCGTTGAGTGCAGTCTCCTGCTATACACTCTCTGTGCACGAAGGGGTCGCAGCGGGGTGAGCAATGCTCAGTAGAAAATTTCTCCTACAAGGGCTACTCCTCTCCTAAAATGCACAGCTGTGGCGACACATAAACATCAATCACATTTCGCCTGTTTATCGCGACATTATATGAAATGTTCAGTGTCATGCATGAGATGTGAGCCCCTCATACTCCTGACTGAGTCCCAGTAAACTCCCCCGCTGCACCAATTTCAAGTGTAGAGCTAACCGTGGTATTTAACTTGATGACTTAAACCATTGGACAACCCTCCAATTTCTAATTTATCATTTCATGATTTTCTTTTTCTCTTTTGTGGGCCACGGATTTTCGGGTTTTCACCACAGGGCACCGCACGCCTTTCCAACATTTTCGCAAACTTACATCATTGAGATTCATATCTCAGTAGATAACATTTGGGTCTTTCACCTGGGGGGATGCACTGACGAAGTTTTTGAAACGCGAAATTTATCATTTTGATCAATTTACACATCCATGAGTCTCAACCTTGGACTTTTTCCTATTTTCGAGCTCACGACCCATTTACCAATATTTGTGAATACTCGATCCATGCACCCACACGACTCGTAGCGATTTGACCATGCATGAAATGCATGATGCGATGACATTTTCCTTAATTATTTACATGCATATATGAGTGCTACATGAAACATTAATACACCATGGACGGTTATAATTTTTACATATAATTTCCATCCATGCAATCCATGTTAATACATCAAGCAAGTATATATTAACATGATTTTTTATCAAAACCAAGCTCGAACTCGATCGAAATTTGCACAGAAAGCAGTCCGAAAAATCCTCTCAGGAATGTCCAAAAATAGTCTGAAAATTCATCGGTATCCAAACACAATCCCGAAATTCAACCTGGATTGTCAGAAAACAGTCGCAACAATTCCTAAAAATTCCTACACTCGATCCGAAAAATTTGGAATTTGAAATTCCTGACCTTTCATAACATGCAAAAACCACTATGAATTCTAAATGCTTCAGAATTTCGTAAAAAACACAAATGGGAAAATTCCTCAAAGTGGGTTTGCTTGAGAACTCCAGCGAGATTTTAGTGCCATGGCGTAGCTCTTATTCACGTCAGATGCGACTTTGCCTTCTGCTCCAACGAAAACCTACGGTCCGATTTCCATAGATCTTAGAGAGAAGCGAAGAAAAAAAAATAAAAAATACCTATCTCTCTACACGCTCTCCCTCTTCCGTCTCCTTTTGACTTTTCTTTTTTATTTTGTTTTTATCTTCTTCTTTTATTATTATTATTATTATTATTTGAATACATGGCTCATATTGTCTCATTCGGGTCCGTTTCTGCCCTAAAACAATTTATTTATTTTCAGTTCACTTTATTTTAAATGAACTTAGCTTAAGCCATTTTCTGACTTTTGAGATTTTCGTAAAAATCTAAATTCACGAAATCGTACAGTGACTCTCACTTGAAGAATTATAAAAATATTACGCTTGTCTCAGAATTCGACGAAACTTTTCTAGGTGACTAGATTTCGGGAGACCAATTTAACGGCGCAGTCCGTTTCGTCTTTCGAGATCTATAAATTTTCCAATTTTCAACCGAAATTACCGTTTTACCCTTTTTAGAAAATTCGGATTTTCTGGGGTTTTGCAAACAATGAAAGCGGCCTTAGGGCATTAAAACTCAACCAAAAGAGTCCACTAAAATGGAAAATACTTTGACAAAGTAGGAAGAATCTACTTCTTATAAGTATAGAAGAAACTACAGGAAGTCCAGTAGACACTTCCCTATGACCGCGAGAACCTTTGATTCCGAGACTCCTCCTCTTGAATCCTTGCTTAAAATCCTTGTTTTAGGTACCCACGCGTAGCTCTCATCGAGTAAATAAACTTTCATTTCTTGGCGACCCAATTCGTAAATGAGAAGCCGTGGATCGAGAGACGAAGTTTGGATTTTTTCTTTCTTTTTCTTTTTCTCTCCACCTCTCTCCTCATGACGAACCGGAAATCTAGTATTTTCTCCCCCAGTGATTTTTTTAACCCCTTTTGTCTAACTCACTTAAGTTGGATATGTGGCTTATGCCGTCGCACCACGTGTCCACGACCCGTCCGGATTCGTTTTTGCCCCGAAACAATTTATTTTTGTCTCGGTTCAAGTTCAATTTATTTTAAATGAACTTAACTTGAGTTATTTCCTAATGTAGCGCCCAAACAGGGGTGTCAGTTGACTACCGAATCAACATGGAATACTGTTTGTCTCATCATGAGACTCATACGAGTAAAAATGGCCTCTTGGGCATGAAGCAAATACTCAAAATAAATATCCCAAGCTATATTCAATAGTCAAGAGTTATACATTTCTCTTAATACACATACATATTAAAATTTACAATTTCAATACATATTATCCAAAAACATCAAAGCCACAACCCGGCTTTTCTTCAAAATCGGCCTCTAAGATGAGCCGTCTCCTCGTACGCTCCCTGTACCTAAAATAATATAGTCCCTTGACAGGGTGAGCTAATGCCAGTGAGTGGAATCACCTAAATAGGTTACTCTCCCACCTAAGTGCATATACAGTGCTCCAAAATAAACACCTCAAATGCGTCGTGATTCTGCTTGAATGTCTACGTCTTGCATTCAGTATCTCGAGTCCTCCGCAGAGCTCCTCACACACTTGCCTAAGCCATGTATGAGAAAAATATCATTTTCAAAACAAAACTTGTTGTTCTTGAAAATAAACTACCGAAGTGTCGGTAAAAATATGGGACTACCCTCCGAGGTGAATTGGTTGGTGAGCTTTCCGAAACAGTCATGGTCCTCATCCGAAATGATCTGTTATTATCTCGACTGATTCTCGAAAAATCATCCTGTGAAATTCCTTTGCCAACCATGTTAGTTTTCAGAAAATTCATGTATCATGCACTCACACTAAAATTCTAGGTTACCTAGTGTATATGAAATGCATTATGCCATTTCAATCATTTTTATAAATATATCAATTATGCATATATTCACAAATTACATTCACACACATGTAATTTAACATGGATCAGCCATCCACTTGAACTAGCTCACTTGGGCTATTCAGTATTCATCAAACATAACCCCGAGGTGGCTCGTTTGGGCAGTTCGCGATCTCATCTCCAGTAGCTGCACACATAATTATATTTCCATATGGTGAAATGATCACAAATCTCATCTCCAGGCTTTATCTGCGATTATATTCCATATAATTGTGACATCATGTTAACACATCAAACATGCATTAACCTATTAATTCCACCTGACTCAAGCCATTCATTTCAAAATATTTCAATAAATTATAAACAAAACACCAAGGAAACAACTACGATCACGGGTATCCCGAATGAAGCTCAAAATTCAACCAATTCGGTCACGAGTTTTGGGGCCGATCAAACGGCGAGTTCAAGGCCTCAAACCAGCGAAACATTTACAAAACACTTAAACAAAGTATAACTTCAAGTAGGATAAAACCACCTCACGGAGTTGTAAAAACTCCAGCTTTTTTGGTGTCCACGCGTAGCTCGCATCACGTAGATCAACTTTGCGCGTAGTCAAGCGAAAACTGTAGTCGATTTTAGTAGATCTAAGAAAGAAGCAAGAGAAAGAAAAAAAATAAAAAATTTCTCTCATCACGCTCTCTCTCTCTCCCAACCGACGCCTCTCTCCCCTTTTTATTGATTTTTTTCATTTTATTATTATTATAATATTATATTATTATTATTACTATTATTATTATTATTATTATTATTATTATCATTTTGAATACATAACTTATATTGTCTCATTCAGGTCCGTTTCTTCCCCGAAAAATTTTATTTCTTTTGATTCACTTTATTTTAAATGAACTTAACAAATCATTTCCGACTTGAGTTTTTGTAAAAATCGTCCACAAAAATCCTTTATCGGTTTATCATGAAAAATCGTAAAATATTACGCTTGTCTGAGTCGTGAAACTTTTCTGGAGTCACTAGATTCGAGAGCAGATTTAGCAGAATTTGTCAGTTTCGTCATCGAATCTAGAGAATTTCCGGTTTTTCAACGAGTACGTTTACCCTTTATCAGAAAAATTGAATTTTTCTTGGGTTTTACACCTAATTCCCGAGATTCTCATAAAAATCTCATCCTTTAAGAATTATTTGGGCCCTTGGGTTACCAAAATCGATGAAAATCACGAAGCCAGTCTCGGGTCGCATTTTCTGGGTAACTAGATTCTTGAGCGAATCCAACGATAGATCCGTTTCATCCTTCGAGGATCGAGAAAATTTCGAGGCCTCCTAAACCATTTCGGCAATTTTACTTGTTTTTGCCATTTGAGAAAAAAACCTAAATTTTTCTTTGGGTTTTTACACTAGTTAAGGCTAATGAAGATCGGTACTATGAAATCGATTTAAAAATTTATCTATAATAATTAATTAACATACAAGAGCTACGTATCATTTCTTAACATAGACGAAAAAACCATATGACAATCTCTCCTCAAAACCACAGTTCAATAAAAATTTTAAGACATCACTTCGTGACAATCTCTCCATGGTACCAAGCTTCATCTTACCCCGTTTAAAGTATTATCTTGAAAAAAACCGTTTGAAACTTGCATGTTTATGATTTTATGATTATTTTATGTCTTTTATTTCTTATCCTCTTAGTATTTATAATTTAGACTATGATCGTGTAATAGAACTTAGTAATAGAATTTATATTCAACGTGAAGAATTTGGAAAAGCTTAGATGATTGCATGCTTTAAGAACTACTATTAAAACCTTACTGAGATATTATTAGAACCTTGTTTCTCTTAAATATTTGTGTGAATACGAAAATACTATAAATATTCACGAAGAACTTTTAATCGAAACCTTAGTTAAAGTGAAATAGCGAATTAGCAGCGCCGGGCGAGGTGGATTGACAACGTCAACCCGTGGAATACATGTAGTCATTGAGTGTCTTAATGCCACAAAATGAGTGTCTCTCTAACCTAGACACAAACATGAGTAAAAATGGCCACGTCGGGCCATCATCCATACTTGTCCATGCGGTTACAAAACCATACATTTCTACAGAATTCGAGTTATTACATAAAGCTCTTAATCTGAAACATATATTAAAACTAGTTGGTTCTAATATATACACAAGTACTTCTCAATGCTGGCTTGGCCTTCTGCGTGCTCAAGAGGCCTCGAGAAGGAGCGTCGTCTTCTCGTGTGCACGAAAGGGTCCTAGCGGGAAATGAGCTTAGTAGTGATAATCTCCTCTGAGGGATTTACTCCTCACCTAAGTGCTCATGCTGTGATGAAACACACACACATTCAAAGTAAGAAACATTGCATTCTTGCACCGAATGTCTGCATGCCATGGATGAGGAATGCTTGACTCACCACATCCGGTAATGGGAGTCCTCCCTGACTCCTCTTTTAATGCCTAAGCCTATGTGTGACAACAGTCATTTTCCATGACATCCAATGATCATATCTTTGACTCATTACATTATATATTCATATTTTCATTCACAGTCCTACACCATTTTTTATGGGTAGTGGATTTTTGGTGTCGCACCATGGGCTCCGCAAACCCAGACACTTTTACGGCGCTGCATTGGGAATATATCCAACCATAATCGATGGGTCTTTCACCCACAGGGATCTATCCCCAGCTGCGATACCTGGCGCATATTGTCTTTACCATTTAGGTATTCCGTGCAAAGTCATTTTGGGTTTGTCCCATGAGCAAAACCCACCCAATCCAACACTAAGCGAGTGTTAATTAATAGCAGAGTGTACCTCACGACACACCATCGAACACTACTTGGTCATCGATCCTCACCGTACACTCACGCCCCATGTCATGATGTTGTGCATATACAATGCAATTATGGCTTGCGCTTCTGATTCTCTCATGTACATGTAAGGGCCACACTACATGAACCATTTACATCGATTCACCTTCATACTCAGCTACCATGCAAACATATATCACAAGCATATAAATTCCACATATCACTTATTTTGATATATATATATATATATATATATATATATAATATTTAATATATTAGCATTCATCAATCCATGACTCACATAGTAATGTCATCTGACCTTCCCTTAGAGCTAACTTATATGAGTAATTCCTACCCATTACAGCAACCCAAAGCATCACCGCGAAACATAACGGCATGTTATTCCAATCATAGCGATAACATATCAACACCTGAAACCACACCTGAAACGGTCCTCGGTCTGGTTTCGGGGGCATCAAGAGTGACTCTAAAGTTTCAATCTTGGACCCATCGATAGGGTATGTCACATTTCACAAACATGAACCAGTTTGGTTCCAATCATCCATACAACATCAAACAACTAGAAAACCTAGAAACTTTTAGTTTCTAGTTCAAACCCCAACCCACCATAGTCTTAGACTATGTGAAACCGGTCATAAAAACCCTCTATCCTTCAATCCCAAGTTTTTGGAACTAAACCATATGGCCTCTCATGGCCTCCCATAGACAGCCATACCATACCCAATACAATAGTCTACAACATGCCATGCAATGGTCATGTCATATCTTGGCTATTCACCTTAACACAACCATACCTTTGCACACTTGGTATGAACATAGATTTTGTTAGGAGTTGCTGATCACCTACTGCCCTCCACAGGAACATGAATGAATCTTGACTCGATGGGCTTATATAGTCAGAACACCCAAAGACGGAGTTGACAGAAGAAGTTATGACCTTAGATTTGGGATCTCACATGAGTACTTGACCCTGCGGCTGGCTCCCAGGCCTGCAGCGGGCCGCCGCAGTCGGCCGGCTCCGGCACCACTGCCCTCCACATGTATATGTATAGAATCTTGACTCAATGGGCTTTCCATAGAGTCCAAGAACACCCAAAACAGAGTTCGGACGAAGAAGTTATGACCTTCTGAAGTTGAAGGTCTCACATAGGGGTAGTCAAACCTCCTTGAAATTTGGCGACTGACACAGGCTTACTGACTTGGTAGGAGCTTACCTAACCTAGGTAAATGGACCATAACTTGGTCTATAGAGGTCTGAATTGAGAAATTCAAAAGCCTAATATCAAGTTCACTGATGTGGCTACAATTTATGAAGGGACTCACTGCGAATTTCCTTTATTTCCTACACCCCAGCAGATTATAAACCATTGTCGTGCATGATAAAAAATAGGGTGACTTCCTTGGTTTCAAAAATGCAACCAAACATTCCTTTGAGACAAGACACCCTGCAACCTTAGGATAGAAAATAGCAAAGTAGGAGAGACACCTCTTGGAGTTTGTCAAAACTCCTCCCGATTCCCAAATCTACACTTGTAGCTCTTGTCATGAGGAAGACTTTCCCTCTTGCTTCGTCAAGCCAGAATTAGTCAGTTATTCGGAGAAAATCTAGAAGAAGGTAGAGGCCTCTCTCTCTAACTCTTCCTCTCAAATTTGGTTTGTCTTTCTCTCTCTCCTTCCCTGTCTGTCTGACCCCGGTTGGGAGACCATAAGTCGAGTGAGATGCCAAGCCACGACCTATCCCGATTCTAAGTGGCTCCTTGAGTTACCCTTATCACATATCCATCTACCTTGGATTTTCCCTCTAATCGTGTGTTTTCCACATGTCTCTTGGAGTCCCCACTTGAGCTATTTGTTTTGTAGCTCTCCTGCGGCAGTGTCTCATCTTGAGCCACTTTCCAGATAAGTGATGTCAGCGCTCTTCTGAGTCTTGAAAAGCGTGAAATTAAGCCTCTTGGTCGGGTGGTAGCTAGGTTTTGAGACAGTTGCAGTGAACTTCCAGTTTGTCATCAGAGATCTAGAAAAATTCTGGATTTTGACCAAATTACAGTTTTATCTTTTGAGAAGAATTTAGAATTTTCAGGTTTTACAAAATATTATATTGATAATCTTTATGTTAGCTCATCTTCTTAAATTTAGAAATGAGTGTAGAAACTTTAAAGAAAATTTATGAACCCTCAATTTGAAGAAATTAAATATTTTAAGAACCTTGTAGAAATACAGGTTAGAAATAACAAGTAGTTTTAAAATAACATAAAAAACAAGAAGGAGATTGTAATTATAACAGTGAAGGGAAAAAATTTAGAAAAAATCCAAGAAATACAACAAAGAGCAATAAACAATTGTAATACAACTTTAGGAATTAGAAAGGAAGGTGGAAGACTTTAAAATTTTAATTTAATTGAAATAACTTAGACTATATAAAAAAAAGCAACTAGTTAAAGAAAACAAGTTTTGTAGAAAGGAAATAGAAAAATAAAGTTGAGCAACAAAACTTAAAGAAATATTAGAAAAACTTAGCAAAAACTAGACCAAATCCTTGAACAATTAGTTAAGAAAATAAAATAGATAATCTTTTCCGACAATTTGAAAAACTAAATTTAGGAGAAGAAGCGAAATCACATAGAACCTTCAAATTAATCCATTTGAACCTGATGGGGTTTGAAATAATGGGTGCGCAGGCCCAGAACACGAGCCCAAAGGCCAGGCTAAAGAAGGGATTAAGAAGCAGACCTAATACCAGTCATGGGCCCCTTGATGACATCCCCCAAATATAGGCCCAAAACAAGGGCCAATTCACCTTCAAAGGTGGCAATGTAATCAGATTATATTGAAAATTCTCAATCTCACCAATTAGGAAAGTAGGATATTTCCTAATTCTTGCCATCATTATCCCTTATTAATCGATTTACGATAAGGAAGAAAATCTCTCACTTGATGGGAGAATATCGACTCATCATCCGACTAGGAAAGTGATCGCGATGACCCATTATAAATACGAAGGCCACCCGCCAGTTAAGGTATGTGCACAAAAACTTCGTTTCTAAACGGTTGATCTTCTCTTCCCTTTGAAAGAACTAACTTAGGCATCGGAGGACTCACAGAGGCGATCACTTGATCCTTTTTGTTTCTTATTTTGTAGAGGGCGAGCATCTACGGCAATTCTAGCGTGCTCCCGGCCCTAGTTAGGTTGAAAAAGCATCATCATAACCAAGAGAGATTTAAAGTGAAACCATAGAAATTGTAAGTAATAATACAACTGTGAAAGGAAAATTAACCCTCTTAGTGAATTAGAAATTTTTGAAGTTGAAAATTTATATATTTTTTAATAATAACTTGAATAACGAAGAGAAAAAGAAAAGAAAAGTTATTTAAAAGCAAAGAAGAAAATGAATCTAAAAATAAACCTAGAAATAAGACTCCTTTAGATTTCGAAAGATTATTTATTTAGTAAAATAAATCATATAATATATGGAAGATTTGAAAACAATAATAGGAAAAACCACTTAGAAATTAGAATGAATAATTTAAATCTTTGAAAAAACCCAAAGAAGAACCGATAAATTCTTTGAGACAACAGTATAAATACAACAAATAAAGTAAAATCAATAACATTTCCAACAATAATTAAATTAAAAGAAAAGCGAACTAAAAGTACAGAAGCGATGTTAGATAAGAGCTAGTAAAAGCCTTTATTTGTTTAGTATAGAAAAGAAGATCCAAATGACCTTAACTTCATTTGTAAAATTTAATGCAGTACTTAGCCAAGAAAAACTAGTATAACAAAATATATAGCTAATGTTTCAATGATAATTAATAACATAACCATGACATTACCTCAAACCTATTTAGTCCCTAGTATAAGCTTATATCCTTTTATTTTAGGTTTAAATTTTGTACATTATTTGCAAGGAGGTATAACAATACAAAATAATCAAGTTAGCTTTCACCCTAAAACTACAATAATTGCTTACACAAACACAAAAAATATATTAAACACAACCAATAATGTGTGCTTGATCCAGAAGTCCATTGACAACCGATCAACTGCTTGAATACTCGTGAATATTCGGGTAACGACACTACTCCACGAAAATGAAATGATCTCCTTTATACAGGGAGCTCTACCTAAGAACCACCTGTCACAACATCAACATCAGAAGACCTTACGCGAGTAAACGTATAGGCCCATACAACAATACTCATCAATATACACTAACTATACCATAGTTTCAAGAGTTAATAATTTACTCTTATACAGCATATATTTCAAAGTTTAAAACATTCTAATACATGTATCCAAGCACTAAAACACTAAAGCCCTGACGGCTTTCTTCAAAATCGAAGCTCTAGGATGAAGCGTCTCCTCGAAACGCTCCACAGTGCAAAATGATGTTCCTCGACGAGATTGAGCTCAATGCCCGATGAATGGAATCACACCCTAAATGGGTTACTCCCCGTAGATTCATATCTGATGATCCTAACCATAAACACACATTCAGCAAGATTATTGATCCTACTTGAATGTCTAAATGACTAACCCATGTGAAATTCTCACCCGACTCCCTCACATACAAGCCATGTATGAAAAACATCGTTTCAAAACAAAACTTGTTGTTTTTTTGAAAATACACCCTACAGAGTGTTAGTAAAAATAATAGGACTACCCTCAGGCGAATGTGTTGGAGAACCTTCCAAACAATACATGAGTTTCCTCGGAGTGTGTAATTGTAAGGTTATCTCTCGACACCATTACGGAAAATCATCCACAATGAGAATTCCTTTACATAGCCATATTCATTTTCTTTCAATTTTTCATGTCATGCACCCACACACCTAATTTCTAGGTTACCTTATTGCATAAAGAATCATTATACCATTCAACCTAGATTATACAACACATACGATATATCATCTATGCATATGTTTTACATAATTTAAATCACACAAAGCATGTTATACTTGAATTCTCAATCCATTACGCAAAAATTAGCTCACCTTGGGCTAATTAACAAACACCGAGCAATTCGATTTGAATTACTCTGACCAAACACATTTTCTGAAAATTATTTAGTGAACCTTTATTCACATGAGCAGTGAAACCCTCGGGTTTTCTTTGTTCCTTGCCAACGACAAATCATCAGTTCCAGCTTTGTGAACGGGTTTCATAACCATTAGGCCTCATATACGCTTTGCGGCGCATTTATAGCATGAATTATACAATAGCAGCTGACGGTCAGGTAATTTCATCACGGTATCCAATGGAGCTCCATAAATTCTCACGCCCGGTCCAGTTTTGGGGCCAGATCCAAGCTTCGACTTTAGTTGAGGCCTCGACCAACGAAACATCACAAGCACTTAAATCGAAAGTAAAAGCAAGTAGGATCAAAGCCCTACCTCCATGGCGTTTGTCAAAACTCCAAGAAACACAATACTGTCGTTGCCCTACTTGGGATAGAACAATTTTCCTTCTTGCTCAAGGAATCCTACGGTCCGTCCTGGGATCTTAAGGGAGAGATCACCAACTCTCTCTGCTAAAATAAAAAATTTAGCTACTACATCTCCACTTTTCTTTTCACGTTTGGCTTTGGCTCCTTAAGGTAAGGAGATGATATTATTCCCTATTTCGTCTTATTATCATTTAAGATTTAAAGAATACCAATCATGTCCCTTAGCTTGGATTTTGACACGTGGCACAATCTCGGTCGTCCGTTCCCATCATTTCTCTACTCATGTAACTTATGTCACATGAGTACATGTTATATGTGACTTTTGTCACATCAAATATCGTTTTACAGAATCCGATACTCAGTGCCTCGAAATCATACCAAATTTAGACTATCTAAGTCGGCGAGTCGACATATTTATATAGACGAGAAAATTCCAATTTCTGGAAAAATGGCAAAATCGTAATTTCGGTAAAAATTTGAAAATTTTCTAGATCTCATATGATGAAACGGATTTCACCATTGGAATTGTCTCGCGAAATCTAGCTAACACGTCAAATTTGTGAATTAAAGCGATCGGGGATGACACGTTTTTGAGGCATCGGCGTTTTGGGTCGCCGTAAGCGATGTTACGATGTGACAAAGTCACGCCATAACGCATGTAATCATGTGCCATAAGTTGTATGAGTGAAGTAGTGGAAAGCGAGCGCGACAGCGATCGTGCCACGTGTCTAATCCAAGCTTAGGAACATGATGAACATTTGAAAGTTTAATGGAAAGGCGAAATAGAGGCATGAGTGTTGTCTCTTCAGTTTGGAGATAAAGATCACGTAGCTGGGGAAAAGCGGAGAGCAGCGAAGTGGTGTTTGGTGAGTATCAAACTTCTCTGGGTTATGGGCAATCCGGCCCGAAGTCGGAGTCATTCGGGACGAAGGAAAGTTGTTACTGCGTGGCCGAAGAAGCTGGCGATAGGCTCCGGTTTTGGGAGTTTTTGACGAACTCCGTGAGTAGGGTTTCAGCTCCTACTTGGTTTTACACTGTTTAAGTGTTTTATGATGTTTCGATTGGAGTGAGGCCTTGAGCGGCTTTCGACTGACTCGATCCCGAAACTGGACAAGTGTGAAATTTATAAAGGCCCCAATACACAATCTGTGGCTTGTGTAGGGTATTTAGGTGTTTATTTCATAAATTCATGAAATAAATCTTGTTTTGATGGTATAAGGCCGGAAATGGCTTGAATTGTGTGGAAAATGTAATGTGGCCGTGAACAGTGAATAGTAACCCGAGGGTTTCACTGTTCATGTGAATAGTATTCATAAAATAATGTGTTTGGTTGAGTAATTCAAATCAGTACTAAATGTTAATTAGCCCAAGTGAGCTAATTTTAAGTGTAATGGGTGAAATTACATAACATGTTTGTGTGATTAAGAATTATGTAAAATGTATATCATGTTATATATATTGCATGTGTTATATAATTGTATTAGGTGGCATCATGCATTCCCATATCTTATTTGGGAGCCTACTAGAACAATGAGGGTGATGCATGAGGTGATTCTGAGAGAATGGTTTCGGGTTGACTAAAAATAATAATTATCGGAGGGTAGTCCGCATAAAATATCAATCGTCGAGTCGAAGCCCAATTGATATACATCGGAGGGTTGTCCACTAAAAGATGCATCGGGTCGAGTCCGTAATTATATACGAGGGTTGTCCCACGAAGATAAGGTTTCTCGCGCCATGGCTTAGAGCAAGTGTGAAATTGATGAGACTTCGGGAGGTGTGTAGTCATTTAGACATTCAAGTGGATCATGCATTTTGCTTGAATGTGGGTTTTACTTTGGAGCATTGCATAGCCCCTTAGGTGGAAGTAACTCATTTAGGGTGATTGACTGCGGGCGATAGCTCGCACGTCGAGAAAAAATATATTACCGGTACGAATGGTGCATGAGGGCGGCTCATCCTGAGCAATTGAAGAATCCGGGTTGTGGCACTGAGACCACATGATTATGCATGTATTAGAATTTTAGACCACAATATGTTGTAGAAAATAGGCACAACTCTTGAGGCGCGTGTGTATAGTTGTGTGATGATGAGTATTGTAGTATGGGCCCGAGAACGTTTGCGCTCATGAATATATCTTGTGATGTTGATGATTGGGGCTTGGGTTGTTTCAGCCCCAGGTAGAGCTCCACGTGCGAAGAACTCTATGGGGCCCCAAATGAGAAGTGTGTCGAGGTCACCCAGGCATTCACGAGTGTTTAAGCGGGTTGGTGGTGAAAGTGGCGGGACCCCGGGATCGGGGTGTCACGAGCAGTATCAAAGCCCTGGGTATCACGGCTACCTAGGGCGGCGAGGGGATTTGGGCTTAGGCCATAGTCTTTGAGGTGTAAGAACATCACCACTAGGTGTGATTCGATGTCGGTTAGGTATGAGATTACCTAGAAATCCACGGAGATAGCTAGGGCCAATTTCAAGTGCATGTGTTTGGTGTGTTTTGTGTGATTTGATGAATGATGTGTGATCATGTATTGTGTATGGTTTGTGTGCTTAGTAGATAGCACATAGGAAAAAAATTTGGGAGTTTTTACAGTGTGTAAAAACTGGAACAAAGAGAAGAAAGAAAATAAATTTGAATAAATATATTTAGTTTAAAGGAAAATGAAAAAAAAAAATGAGGTGAAGAAAATAATTTTCTAAGGTTTTACAAGTTATAAAATTGAAGGAATTGAGTAAAATAAATTTTATAAATTTATTTAGAGTATTACAAAAAAATGAAAAAAATATAGAGTATATATATTTTTTACGTATTTTCCGATGATTGGAAATAATTGAAAATAATAATAATGAAAAGCGAAAAAAAAAAATGGTGCTAGAGTGAGGAAATGGAGCTCACGCTAATTGTATTGCAACGAAGGGTGGTGGCTAGGTTTTGTATTTGCAATACAAATTATGTGTGACATTAGACATTGTATGTATTGCGACTTAGGCGACTAGGATGGGCTGAAATTATGTGCAAGAAGGTTTTGTATTCTGATAGGAGGTGGCTTGGAGGAAATGGAGTCGCAATACAATTTTGTATCGTGACACAGAAGGGGTTGGCGAGTTGGGCATTGTATCATGATACACCTTAGTGTATTGTGACCGGAGTGAGAGATAAACAGGTACATGTGCAATCGACCAGCTGCTATCGGCCAGCGTCGCAGTATTGGCCTTGTGTGGCTGTGCTGGAGTTTGTGTTTGGGCGCCTCAGACCACGATGGCCCAGGGCTGTGATCATTTGGGCTGGCCGGCCTGCAGTACCCAGGCGCGGCTTGTCTTGTATTTGGTACAGGCCGGATGGAGTGTAGTCTTTGACTCACTTTGACTCAGTTTTTGGACTCAGTACTATTCCTGAGTCACTAATTGGACACTGTTCATCACAAAATATTTTCGAAATTTTTTTTTAAATTAAATAAAATAAAATCAGACAAAATGGGACAAAATTTTAAAAAAATGAAATTTTCGAAAATAAAATTTTTGTGGATAAAAAATGATTTAACATGTGAAATAATTGTCTCGCATTGCATTTAAATGCGGGGACATAGAATATGAACTGCATATTCTGAGTATGAATAGTGTCTCGGGACGGTGTTTATGCCTTAGAATCTTGCGTGTATTTAAGCGTCATTTAGTTGTGTAGATGGCTAGTCGAAGACGAGGACGTAGAGGGCGTCCACGGGTGCTTGGTCGAGGCCTACCAGATGTTGACCGACCACCGTGTTGGTCAGTGGGCCAGCTGGCCAAATTTCTTGTAGGTATTGCGACGAGGCTATAGCATGAAATTGGGTATGCGGTGGTCGGGGGAGTGTGGCACCTCCGGAGGTTTAGGCGAATCATCCTCAGGCATTCACGGGAGGAGATCAGGTGGTGCGAGACCATTGGTTTATGCGGATCGAGAAGGTGTTAGAGGCCATGGAGTTACCTCGGCCTTGGCCCAGGATCGGGGATAGGCTGCGTTCGCTAGAGGGTGAGGCCCAGGTATGGTGGAGATGGGCAAGGACCTCTAGAGACTTAGAGGCTATGACATGGGCAGAGTTTCAGGAGTTGTTCATAGGTAAGTACTTTCCAGGATCTTGCTTGAGGCATCACGGCTCGGGAGTTCTAGATTTGAAGCGAGGGGGTGCGGTGATGGATTATGTGGCTAGGTTCCTGAGGCTAATACTTTTCTTCACGATGATTTGTGTACGGACATGGCGAGTTAGGAGGGTTGAGAATGGTACGAAGTTGTCCATTCGGGTGAGATATGGGACTTCGCTACGGGATGGACTCCATGGATTTGGGACCGGCCCCGACAAATAGAGAGAGAGTTGGGCTTAGGTTGAGACCTTAGAGGGCCCAGCTTTGTATGTGAGTTCTCCCCTAGGGGTTAGGGCGAGAATAGGGATGATATGTAGGTGGTTGCGAGTTGGAGGATCTCGGGGACTCACCTCCACCAGTGGACTGAGGATCATGGACATCATCGAGAGTTGATATCATCCTAGAGGGATGGATTGGCTAGCGACTTACGGGATCGTTATCGATTGTGAGCGTAGGAGGTTCTGGCCTGCACGGGGCGAGTACTTGTGAGGTATTTCGGGGGACAAGCATGACATTTGCGGACGGTTTCACGAGTCCAAGTGTCGGGACGGTTAAGCGGGTTGGCTGGCGAGCCTTGCGAAGGGACGAGGAAAGACAGGACTTAGATCTACCTCAGTAGTGTCTTAGTATGTGGATCATTTTCGGATGAGCTACCTGGAGCTACCTCCACGGAGGTTGTAGACTTATTATCGAGTTACCACAGTACTTCAATACCATCTCTATGACTCACTTAGGATGGCACGATTGATTCGCGGGAACTGAGTCGATTCTACGAGAGCTCTTTGGATAAGGGTTCGTTAGACCCGAAGCACTTCACCGTGGGGTCTTCATTTGCGAAAGAAGGACAAGACAACCCGATTGTGCATTGAGCAGACGGTTGAACAAGTTACAATCAGAATCGGTACCATTACGAAGTTGATTTGTTGTCGGTTGAGAGGAGCGAGTCTACTCCAAGATAGACCCTTGCGGTTACCGTCGGTGAGGTTAGGAGATAGACATCCCTCGAGACGTTTAGGGCGCGTTATGGGCACTTTAGGTTCTGTTGATGCCCTTTGGTTGGCCAGATCTGTGGCGGCATTCATGGACTCACATCGTAAGTTATTCGACCTATCTAGATCGGGTTATCATGGTGCCGTGGATGACATTTTGCGATACACTCCCGATCAGTGGGAGCATAATTATCACTTGAGGATGATATTACGATTGTTGAGAGATCATCAATTATGCATAGAGATTCGATAAGTGCGAGTTTTGGCTGCGGGGTGATATTTTAGGATCGTGGTGTTAGCATCAGGGTGTCGATTGACCTAGAGAAGGTTGAGCGTAATGAGTTAGGAGAGACCGAAGTCGATCTTCGAGACCACGTAGTTTCTTGGGATTGTTTGGGTATTCACGGGAGATTTATTGAGGATTTCTCCGTTCGCGGCACCTATGACGAGATCAGGCCGGAAGGAGGTCGAGGTTGCAGTTGGGATGGTCGATGCGGGAGGCATTCCGGGGTTGAAGAGAGGGAGACTTACTTCGACTCCTATCTTGGTAGTCAGACCCGGGGACGAGGGTACCGGTCTTATTGTGATGCCTCGAGGGCGGGCGAGATGTGTTTTGATGCGATCCGGAGGAGTAGTAACATGGTTCCCACGTCGGGTTGAAGAATCATGTGCGAAATTACCCCACACACGACATGGAGTTAGCGGCGTAGTCTTCGCCTTGAAGATTTCTTGGCCTACTTATCTGTGAGTTCGGAGTGTACTCGGACCATAAAGTTTGAAGTATATTTTCCACTTGGTAGGACCTCAATGCAGAGCAACGGATGGATGGGATTTCTAGAGGATTATGACTTCACTTTGGCACACCATCCTAGTAAGGCAAATGTGAGTGGCCTGATCAGCTCGGTCGGAAGTCACGAGCGTTGGCTGATATGGCTTCTCGAGAGCGGCGGATACTTTCGAGGCGTAAGGACGGTTGGAGCTCTGTCTGGCAGGCAAACTCGGGAGTACGTTAGGGAGTTTAGTGGCTGCAGTCTCTGATGAGTAGAGTGATTTGAGTCCAGGTGGGACATGAGATGGTGTCCATCGGGGACCGGGTGCGATCGGGTATAGGCGGCGAGGGTGCGGGCGTTCCACTCGGATAGCGATCTTCGATATGGGGACGGGTAGTGGTTCCCCGATTGACGATTTGAGAGGGAGATTCTCAAGGGTTTCTTTGCTCTCGATTTTCCATTAAATTAATTGGCATGAAGATGTACTAGGATCGCCGATTTATCGATGCGTGGAGCGGGATGAAGAGACCGCGTAGGGGACTTTGTTCGGCTTGATGTCTCGCGTCAGCGGAGTTAAAGTGAGCACGAAGCCATCGGAATTTCGCCGGCCATTAAATTGGGCGAGTGGAAGTAGGAGCATGTCACGATCGTTTTGTGACCACTTGCCTGACCATTTGCGAGGCATGTGGCGGTATAGGTGATAGTGATGGACGACTCACGAAGTCGGCACATTTTCTAGCCATGCGAATGATCTTCACATTTGAGAGATTCTGTCGGTTGTATATTCGAGAATGGTAGGTTACATGATACCGGTATCCATGAGTGTCGGATAGGGACGGGTTCACAGGCGCACTTTTAGAAGAGTTTCGAAGAAATTTATGGGCGCGGTGCGTGATCTGACTTTCCACCCTCAGACCGGATGGTCGGTCTGGGAGGACTATCACGGTGTTAGAGGGACATCGCTGCGGGCATCGTCTGGATCATCGGGGTAGTTGGGAAGAGCCTTGCCTTTAGTGGAGTTCGCTGCAACAAACGATTATCGGTAGTATTCGAGGATGCCAGTATGAATCATTGTATGGGAGGCCATGCAGGTCAAAGTTATGTTGGAATGAGGTGGGAGAGAGCTCCATCGCGGTCACGATCACGATTAGAACACCTCAGGAAGGTGAGCTTGATGCGATAGCATCTTCTCCCCGCGTACCGGTATGCTAATGCGACGTCGACTCTTAGGTTCGAGGTTGGTGATCCGCGTCTTCTTGAAGGTGATGCTGGAGGGAGTGGTCGGGTTCGGCAAGGCGCGGGAAGCTATCCCACTGGGTTTGTGGAGCCTTTGAGATACTCGAGAGGGTGGCGTTATGGCGTACCGGTTGGCTTTCTGCCCGATGTCGGTGTCCCTGATTATTTCACGTCTCGAAGCTCGAGGTGCATACTCAGGAATCCGACTCATGTGGTGGATTGGGGACGGATTGAGTTGACCTTGAATGGGACCTTGAGGGAGGGACTAGTGTGCATTTGGATAGCGTGATCAGGTTTTGACGCAAGGCCAGTGAGGCTAGTGGGAGTCTTTATGGCGGCCTTTATGGAGTGGAGGATTCACGTGGGAGCTGGGGACACGATCACGAGCCACTATCCTTCTTGTTTGGGGATGAAGAACCGTAGTTTGGTCGTTTATTATTAAATGACGGGTTTACATGCATGGTATAGTGCGGGTGCATGTACATGTGAGTGATTGTAATTGTCGAATTTCGGAATGAAATTCCTTTTAAGGAGAGGAGAATACTTAAGGCAAGAAATTCCAATTTCTGGAAAAATGGCAAAATCGTAATTTCGGTAAAAATCCAAAATTTATTCTCTAGATCTCAGATGACGAAACGGATTTCACCATTGGTATCATCTCGCGAAATCTAGCTAACACGTCTAATTTCATCGAATTGAGGCGGTCGGGATTAGCCGCGTTTTCGACGTAGCATTTGGATGTGTATATTGATGTGACAAGGTGCGTATAACATGCTCTTATTGCCATAAATTTATGAGTAAGAGAAATAATGAAACGGGCTGGCCAAAGATCGGTACCGCGTGTCGAAAATCAAGCAAGGACATGATGGCGTTTTGAAAGTTTAATGGAAAAGGATAAAATAATGCATAGTGTTGTCTCCTTCAATTTGGAGACAAAAGATGCAGTAGCTGGGGGAAAAACGGGAGAGCAGCAGAAATGGTGTTTTAGTGAGAGAGTATCAAGCTTCTCTGGAGTTTAGACAATCAGCGAAATCGGGTCGTCGGAATGAGAAGGAAAGGTTTGTTACATGTGGCGGGGCCTACGCGTGGGCTCCGGTTTTGGGAGTTTTCGACAAACTCTGTGAGGTAGGGGTTTCATCCTACCTAGTTTTACACTTTGTTTAAGTGTTTTATGATGTTTCGGTTGGGTTGAGGCCTTGAACAGCCATTTGATCGGTCCTGAACTTGGGGCCAAGAGTGTGAAGATATGGAGCCCGAATGCGGTCAGTGGTGATGTAAAGGGGCTATTTAGATGTTTATTTCATAAATTCATGAAATAAATCTTGTTTACTGATGGTATAAGGCGAGGAAATGGCCAGTTGTATGGAAAATGTAATGTAGTAGTGAGCAGTGAATAGTAACCCGAGGGTTTCACTGTTCACGTGAATAGTATTCATAAAATAATGTGTTTGGTTGAGTAATTCAAATCGAATTGCTCGTGTTGGATAATTAGCCCAAGTGAGCTAATTTTTGGTGTAATGGATTGTAAAATTACATAACATGTTTGTGTGATTAAATTATGTAAATGTATATCATGTTATATATATTTGCATGTGTTATATGAATTGTAATGGAATTGGCATCATGCATTCCATATGCACTGGGGCACCCTAGAACAATAGGAGTGAGTGCATGAGGTGATTCTTGAGAGAATGGTTTCGGAGGGTTGACTAAAAATAATAATTATCGGAGGTAGTCACCGCAAAATATCAATCGTCGGAGTCGGCCCAATTGATATACATCGGAGGGTTGTCCACTAAAAAGATCATCGGAGTCGGTCCAATAATTATATCGGAGGGTTGTCCACAAATAAGATTTCTCATACATGGCTTGGGCAAGTGTGAGGGAGTCGGTGAGGACTCGGGAGGTGTGTGGTCATTTAGACATTCAAGTAGGATCATGCATTTGCTTGAATGTGGGTTTACTTTGGAGCATTGCATATGCACTTAGGTGGAGAGTAACCCATTTAGGGTGATTCCACCCTCTTGGGCGTGCTTCGCCTGTCGAGACATATTTTCAGGTACGAGGGCATACGAGGGGCGTGGCTCATCCTGGGGCCTGGATTTGAGGAAAGCCCGAGGGTTGGCTTTGAGGGTTTTATGGTGTATACATGTATTAGAATTTTAGATTTTAATATATGTTGTAGAAGAGTAAACTTTTAACTCTTGAAACTATTGTGTATAGTTGATGTATGATGATGAGTATTGTAGTATGGGCCCAAGAGGCCGTTTTTACTCATAGATATATCTTGTGATATTGATGATTAGGACAGGTTGTTCTTGGGTAGAGCTCCATTAAAGGAGACTCTGCGATTTTATTGAAATGTCGGGTCACCAGAGCATTCCACAGTATTCAGCCTGGATTATTGTGTCAGCGGACCCGAGATCGGGGTGTCACACATGTTAGTTAGATTCTGAGACGATTCAATGGTGAAATCTGTTTAGTCATCAGATATCTAGAAAGAAATTTTGATTTTTAAAGTCACGATTTCCCCTTTTCCATAAATTGGAATTTTCTCAAGTCTTACGTTTCTCCCCTCCTTAAAAGGAATTTAGATCCGAGTGGACAATCTAGTATAACATGCATAATATAACGTGCATTATACCACGCATGTAAACTAGTCATTTAAATATTAAACGACTAAACCACGTACCTTCATCCCTAAACAAGAAGGGATAGTGGCCCGCATCGTGTCCTCGCGTTCCCACATTGACTCCTCCACTCCATAGTGCCGCCATAGCACTCGCTTTCAGCCTCACGGTCTTGCGTCGCCGCGATCCGCGGCTATCCAAAATGCTGCTGGTCCTTCCTCGAAGGTCCCATCGATATCAACCTCGATCACATCCCCGATCCACCACATGTTTGGATGCAGGTACTTAGGAGCATGGAGACGCGAAATACCTCGTAGACACCTGACATGCTGGGCGAGTAAAGCCAGCCGTCGCAAACGGCGCCTGCCTCTCGAGTATCACCGAAGGGCCCGATAAACCTCGTGCTTCCCGCAAAAACACACCGGGCAGCCACTCCTCTTAGGCATCACCTTGAAGGCGTGATCCCGACCTCGAACTCTGGGGGTCGGCGTCGTGCGTCGCATGGCTCTTCTCTGGCTCGGCGGGTGAGAGAGCGTTGTCTTTTCAAGCTCACCTTCTCGGAGGTGTCTCTAATTGGAATCGGGACCCGGTGATGGAGCTCTCTCCGCTCGGTCAACATAACGGTGACTGCATGGCCTCCGTCCCTGATACCTCAAATACGGTGCCATCCGTACTTTTTCGCTGATAACTATTGTTGTAGGTGAATTCCACTAAGGGCAAATGCTCCTCCCAGCTACCCTTATGATCCAGGATGCATGCTCGCAGCGTGTCCTCTAACACCTGTATATAATCCAGCCTGACATATGGCTTTACCTGACCCGTGCTTGGTATTATGTAATGACAACTTCTAAGGTCCACAATCACTAACAATCCAATGGGTATCAACTTAGTCCATGTAAGCAGACCAACATCCATATCTTAGGAGCCCTTACTTGTCTCGACAACCTGATACAATTTCCAAAGGGGTATCCAAATCTCGAGTCACTCATGACTTCTATCACTCAACTCTAAGTCTACGTGATAACTTTTGGCCAGAGTAATGTTTTTATCTCGAGTCCTCCAGGCTCTATCCTCGACTCTAAGTCTATGTGATAACTTGACTGTGTGTTTTCATCTCAAGCAATATAACTCTTTGGCCTACACTACTAGCCTCTTTCATTCACACAGAAATTTCAGCTATCTCCACGGGTCTCTTACACCCACACAGAAATTTCGGATAACTCCACAGGTCTCTTACACCCACACAGAAATTTGAGATCTCTCCCCTGGTCTCTTACACCCACACAGAAATTTGGGATACCTCCTCGGGTCTCTTACCCACACAGGAATTCGCGATATCTCCCCGGGTCTCTTACACCCACACAGAAATTCGGGATACCTCCCCAAGTCTCTTACACCCACACAGGACCTTTCGGATACTACCGCGGGTCTCCTTCACCCACTCAGGACTTTTCACCTAAGGGAATTAACGGCCCCCTTCTTGCTTTACCCAACACACATTAATTTCTCTTCATTTCCTGATTCGAACTATGAGTCTTCATTGGACGTAGTCCCAAAGACAAACTCAACCCACACTCACCAAGAGTGGTGAATGACAATCTTAGTGCACCCACCCAGGCTCGGCCCGATGTTAGTGCACGCTGAGGCATCAACTGATGCCATCTTTGTGACACCCCAGTCGGGGGTCCTGCGAGCGGAATCTTGGGATCTCTAACTCTGATCCCAGCCTATAGAGTCGACTCTCACCACACCTAGGGAAGAACATCCACATACGGTTTTCTCTGAGGCCCTTCGGCCTCTAGAAACCCAAATCCATCACCTGAGATCTGTGATGAATGAATATGATGCATACAATTTAAAGCGCTACTCTAGTCAACAAGTGCGGTAGAAGCATTACCCTAATGTCGGCTACTCTGTATGCTTTCGGCCTATAGTACATGAGACCTGCGCCTCCTGGAATGATGCGCCTCATATGCCCATTTATCGTGAAATAACATCGTGCCTTACTGCTGACTAGAGTCCGACTGTGGAGTCCTGTGACCTCGGCCCACGCTCCCCGACCCCTCTGGCCCACTGTGTTCAGAAGGTGCTCATTATAGCACCCAATGGCCCGATTCCCGGGCTGTGCTTGGGTGTGGAGAGATAGTGTATACTCTCTGTTTTCATTTGCGCGGGGCTGCGTTATTGTCCCTGAAACCACGGATCACGTCTGCACAGGCGATCCGTCTCCACGTGCAATTTGTCGGCGGGAAGTAGCATATCCTGCGCCTTCTCGGCTAGATGACCAATCCTAGCCACAGTCTGAGAGCTAGGTGTGAAGCGAGGAAATCTTACGCACTCTTCCCGAACTAGAAGAGGGTGATCCTCCTCTTTAGCACATTAGCACTTTTGCATCCCAGGAGTGCTCAGGGCATCCTCGATCTCTCTCTATAGTGGAATGAGTCGGCCATAGGTCATGTCATGGCGAAGTCCTACAATCCTACCCCAAATGGACAACGGCCCAATTCTGAATCTACAACAGCATTATGCGTGGCCACGTAATCATCGACAAAGCGGGCTAGCTCAGTGAATCTAGCCACATGCTCATCACGGTCATGCGTCCACTTGACTCTAGGAACTCTGAGCCTTCGCATGCCTCGCGTGTCGGAAAATACTTACCCATGACGGCTCACGAAACTACGCCCATTATCATTGCCTACAGATCTGCAGAAATTAACCTTGATTCCACCATGCACTTGGGCTCACCTCTGTTGGGCATGCCGATTGATGCACGGTAAGCGAAGGAGGTAATCTCACAACCTCTAACACCTTCTCGATCTTGCATGAACCCATTGAGTACGCCCACCGCCAGATCTGCCACACGCGGATATCGGATGATGCACCTAAACCTCACGGGGTGCCGGACCTCCACTGACTACTGCTATGCGGCACGTGCGATGGCGTAGCGCCAATACTACGGCCTCGACAAGGCCTCGTCCAATCTTGGTGGTACAGGCCGGTACCCGTGGAGCGCCCTGCGTGCGCCAGCCTAAACTAGCCATCTACGGTTGTTCGGCGATTAAATACAATGCGGTATCTACAGGCATAAACGCGGCCTCGAGACACTATTAAATTACAGAATCTGGTTCATATACATGTGCGGCATTTATAGGCAGCACGAGGACAATTAATTCCACATTAAATCATTTTAACAACAAATTTTCATCTTTACATTTTATTTTTCAAAATTTAGCTTATTTTATTTTATTTTATTTTGTTTTAAAAAAATTTATTATTATTTTTTTTTTTTTTTATGCTTGATGTTCATGAGGCGGTGTCAACGGTGTTGAAGCAGTTGCTTTGAACCACTCTCTTTGTCACAGCCTGACACTTGTGTGCCGACACAAACACCGAAGCCATGCTTCCTCCACAGTCCTGATACCGCTGCGATTATGTTACCAAAACAATCCTTGCCTAGCCTCCTTGATACATTCACAATACACTCGGTGTGTTGACCAATCTATCATTGACCTCACGGTCACAATACGTGCATGTATTTACTTGATACACTCCTTCCCTAGCCAAACCCTTCTGTCACAATACAACTCCTTGTATTGCGACACAAATACCCAGGCTGCCCCTCAGCATTGTCACAATACAATTATTGTATTGTGACACACTGTTTCTTATTGCACTCCTTAAGGGCCTCTTTGTGTCATAATACAATTTCCACGTAGTATTGTGACATGGCCTAACCATTACACGCACCTTTTTTCCACACATTTTTTTCATTTCTTTCCAGTCTCTTGGGAAAATCACCTAAAAATACATATACATATTTTTTTTTTCTTCATTTTCCAGTGCACCAAATAAATTTATAAAAATTTATTTTATCCACTTTTCTTCGAGTTTGCTGCATAAAACCTTCGAAAACAATTTTCTTCACCTCATTTTTTCATTTAATTTTGGACCATTTGTCAGAATTCCTCAACCTCCTGTTCTCACACTAAACCTAGTGTTCAACCCTAAAATTTATTAAAATTTTATTTTATTATCGATAAACGAATAAATTTGTTAAAAATTTATTTCATTTATTTTCTTTCAATTTTACTCATTGTAAAACTCGATAATTTTTCTCACCACCCTAGGTGCTAATCATAAGCACACAAACCAATCATAACTTTTAACAATTCTGTTATATACATCAATCACACTAAACACCATGCATGCAATGTTCTAATCTCATCCCGTGCTTGTCTAGGTAATCATATACCTAACCTTCAGACCACCCAAGTGGTGATGGATACCCAAACCGAGCTCCTAGGTATTATACTTTTACCTAAAGCTGCGATGCAAATTTGTGGCGCGATCCAAGGAGGTCAGGTGACAACCACGTCTGACCCACGAGAATGCTCGTGAATGTCGGGTAACTTTGACACCTACTCACGAAAATCGGGCAGAATCTCAGCTGTACGGGAGCTCTGCACAGAACCACTGTCACAACATCGACATCGGAAGACATATACATGGTAAGCAGCCACTTAGGCTGTACAGCAATACTCATCAGCCCATACACTAACTATATACCATAGTTTCAAGAGTTAATAATTTACTCTTATACAACATATATTAAAAGTTTAAAACATTCTAACACATGTATCCAACTAAAACACGAAAGCCACAACACGGCTTTCTTCAAAATCGGCCTCTAGGATGGTAGTCTCGGATATACTGTACACAGAATGATATTCCACCGACGGGTGAGCTAATGCGATGGTGGAATCATTACTAAATGGGTTACTCATCTAAGTGCATATGCAATGATCCTGTAAAACACATTCAAACAAATTAAAGTAATCACTCGCAGATATCTATATAGCCCGACCATTATCCGATTCCTCCAGGCTCCCTCCGCACTAAATAGTGTATGGAAAAACATCGTTTCGAAACAAAAACTTGTTATTTTGAGAAATGCACTCACAGAAATTAATCGGTAAAAATATGGGACTACCCTTCGAGGCGAATGTGTTGGAAAACCTTCCAAACAATACATAGGTTCCTCAGAAGCGTATAAATTGTGGACCATCTCCTGACTTACCATTCTACGGAAAATCATCTGTGAAATTCCTTTACATAACCATATTCGTTTTCTTTCAATTTTCATGTCATGCACCACTTTAATTTTCTAGGTTACGTGCATAAATACATTATGCCATTCAACGCAATTATCCTGACGCATGCAAATATATCATCATGCATATATTTGCATAATTTAAAATCACACAAAGCATATGTGAATTCTCAATCCATTGCAAAAATTAGCTCATGGGCTGAATTAACAAACCTGAGCAATTCGATTTGGAATTACTCGACCAAACACATTTTCTCCTGGTATTTAGTGAACCTTCATTCCACATGAAGCAGTGAAACCCTCGGATTCTTTGTTCCAAGACCAACTCCCACGAATCGGTTCCATTTGTGAACCCGAATTTCATATAATAATTTCCTAGCCTCATACACACACACCGGTATAATTTATAGCATGAATTATACAATGAGTAAGCAGTCAAGTGGTATCACGGAGTTAATCGATGGGCTCCATAAATTCCTCACACTTCGGTCCTATTTAGAATGATCAAGCGATCGTTCAAGGCCTCAAACCAACCTAAATGCAAGCGCCGCATCCAAGAGTAAAAGCAAGTAGGATGAAACCCCCTACCTCGAGGTTTGTGAAACTCGAGCGTCTCTCGCATTGCACTCATGCGATAAAAAGCGAGGCTTTCGGCAGTCAGAAGAAGGAATCAGATGGATTCGATACGCAGGATCTTAGAGAAGTCCCATCTCAACAAAAATAAAAAATTTAAGCTCTACTTTAACGTCTAACTTTCTTTTCGGCGTTTTGGAGCACTTTTTGAAACCTTAAGGTAGGAGATGACACTATTCTCTATCCGTCTTATTATCATTTTAAGATTTAAAGAATACCAATCATGTCCCACTTGGCGGATTTTGACACATGCCTGATCTTGGCCGTCCGTTCTATCATTTATCTCCTCATTGCAACTTATATGCATGAGTACATGTTATATCATGACTTTTTCACATCAAATGTTGTTTCACGGCTTTCGATGCACGGGTGCCTCGAAGCGATGCAAATTCGACTATCTCGATTCGCGAAATTGGATGTATTAGCTTCAGATTTGAGGGCGATTCAGCGGTGAAATCCATTTCGATCGTAAGGATCTAGAAAAAATTTGGTTTCTTAAATTACTATTTTGCCACTTTCATAAATTGATTTCTAAGATTCTTACAGAATAACATCATACCTCACATTATACAAATAAAATCGAAGAAATAAGAGATAGTATAGTGTGGTGTGAAAACCTAAAAAACGCTGTAAAATTAAAAAAAAAGCCCCTTTTTAGGCTCTGACAAAAAAAATAGAATTATAGGACAAGACCATAGAAACATTGGAATAGGAACAAAACAATTTGTAAAATACTAATAAAATCCAAATTTGACCATAAAAACATATTGATTTCTTAGCATGTAACCTTGGAGACACAAAGAATTTAAAATACAAATAGAAGAATTATTACAAAATAGCCTTATTAAACGAAGTTTTAGTTCTCATAGATCTGGTGGCATTTTGGTTAGAGCTATAGTGAAGAAAAGCGAGAAATCCGGGATGATGTCAGTTATGACACCCGAATCAAAGTCGGGGTGACCATGAAGATCAACTGCGAATATTTGTGTGTCTCATATCATGAGATCCATTGACGCCCCCGAATCCCAGGAATTAATCACGGGTGACCCGCAGTCGACTGCGGAAAATCGTCTCATGTCCTTGAGACCCATACATAAGTAAAAATGGCCGCATTGGCCTGCACATCATACTCGCAAACATTTAAGGCGAAACGGCAGTATATTAGAAATGGTTCAGAGTTAATTATATCACTCTTAATACAGCGTATATTAAAATTTAGAATTCTAATACATATTTACAAATTTCACCTCAAAGCCACAATCGGCTTTCTTCTCAGCGACCTCTAATGAGTGTAGTCTTCATTTACTGTAATACTTGAAATAATGTTCCCTCGGCCGAATTGAGAAATGCCCGGTGGTAAGTAATTTCCTACATGGGCTGCTCCCCACCTAAAGTGCACATGTAATGGCAATAGACGCTCGAAGCAAATACATGATCTACTTGAATGTCTACATGATATGGATGAGAATCGACTCACCCTTTCCTGACTTCTCGAGGCCTACGGCTGACTCCCTCACATGCTAAGCCAAATGTAGGAAAAACAGCATTTCAAAACAAAGGTTTTGTTCTCGAAAACATACTCTTAGGAATTCGTTAAAATCTATTGGACAACCCTCAGGCGAATTTGTTGGATAACTCTTCGAGGAAGCGATTAATGGGCCCCTCAGGCGTGAATTGTTGAGACGATCTCGACCATTCTCGGAAAATCTTCCATTAAAAATTCCTTTCACAACCATTTTCCTTTTATTTTTCTTTCATGTCATGCCTCACACCTACCATTATAGAAAGGATGCCAGTGCATATGGAATGCGATATGCCATTTCAAACGATTCATGTTAATATATAAATCATCGTATATTAACAAATTCACCTCTACTTAATCACATGTTATTTAATTCATAACTGATAACATCAAAATTAGCTTCATGGGCTAATAAACAATTCAAGCAATTCATTGTAGTTACCGAGCAACCTGAAATCACACAAATCACGTAGACGGTAAAACCTAGGTCTAGAAGCCTTTATTCCGGCCACTCAGGATTTTCTTCCTGCATCCCGAATATTTTGAGGGCCAGAAAACACGGCGTCAGGCCTTAACAAATCCCCATCCATTAAAATGGCTCTTAGCTAAAATAAACCAAGTAGGAAAAGACCCTACCTCTTGGAGTTGTAAAACTCCTGGCCCGATATCCACAAGGCGCCGCACGGCGTAGATCCAACTTTGCTTCTTGGCGACGAGCGATTGTCAGCGAAATCTAGAGAAAAGTTGCACTTTCTCTCTCGCGGTTCTCAGCTCCTTTTACGTTTTCGGTACCCAAATGGAAGATGAAGTCTTATCTTTATTCTTTTCACTTAATTCCCCTTTTGTCCTCTAGTTTGACTTAAAGGGCCTTTTTGACACATGGCTCAATCTAAGTCATTCATCTCCTATCCTCTCACTAATCATGCAACATGTGTCACATGGGTACATGTAGTAGGTGACTTTTGTCACATCACATGTCTCTCTGAAAACATCATCTGACTTTGACACGGTGCCTCGAAGCGTGAAATTTATTTGTCTTGGAATTCGACAAAATTCGATGTGGTAAATTTAGATTTATGAGACAATTCAACGGTGATCCAGTTTAGATAATGAGATACAGAAAATTTCGGATTTTGTAAATACCATTTTACCATTTTTCGAGAAGTGCCGAGATTTTCTCGGGTTTACCCATTACATGAGTAAAATGGCCACATTGGCTACATCATACTCACCAAAATACCTCCAACTATATTATAATAATCTCAAAGTCGTTACATAAAAACTCTTAATACAAACATATATTAAAATTAAGAATTATGATACATGTTTTACAAAATATATCTATCAAAGCCACATGTCGGCTTTCTTCAGCGACCTCTAATGGCGTAGTCTTCGAGAACACTCCTTGTACACGAAATAATTTTCCCTCGTGGGGTGAAAGTAATGCTTGATAGTGGAATTATCTCGTGGGTTTTACTCCGCTAAGTGCACATGTAATGGCAAACCCAAACACGATCAGTAAAACATGCAGATTTTACTCAAATGTCTACATGATGGATGAAATGTGACCACCGGCATCCCATGTCTCGGGAGGCCCTCATTGACTCCCTCACGCATGCCTAAGCCAAGTGTGAGAAAACATTATTTTCAAAACAAATGATTTTTGTTCTCGAAAACATACTACCGAGTTTCAGTAAAATCTATTGGACAACCCTTCGAGGTAAATTGCTAGGTAATTCTCGAGAAGCTTGATTATGGAGTGCACGCCCGAGATGGTTGTTGGACAACTCTCCAAGGCATTCTTGAAAAATCTTCCTTGGAGATTCCTTTCACAACCATTTTCTTTTTTTATTTCATTTTCTTTCATGCCATGCCTCCACGCCTATTGTTCTAGGTTGCCCCGGTGCATATGAAATGCATTATGCCATTTTCATACAACACATGCCAATATATCAATCATGCATATATTAACAAAATTCACATACTAACCACATGTTATTCATTCATAGCAATAACATCAAAATTAGCTCACATGGGCTAATAAACAATTTAATTCCAATGGCTCACATACAATTATATTTTATATAATTCAAACATCATGTTTATGAAAACCCGAGAAAATCCTAATTTTTTGAAAAGGGGTAAAATGGTAATTTGGGTAAAAAATTAAATTTTTCTAGATCTTGAATGACAAAACGGACTTCACCGTTGGAATCGTCTCATGAAATCTAGCTACCACGTCGAATTTCGTCGAATTCTGAGATAGTCGGAATTTGCACGTTTTTCGAACCTTGGCGTAATCACGAGGACATGACACATTTTGAGTGGCTCACATTGTACCACGTGTCAGTGCGAGAATGGAGTCAACAGGCTCAAGTGTGGGGCCCATGTGGATATGTGGCATCTCTAATTGGAGGAAAATCAAAGGTAGGTGGATAAGTGGATAAGAAATCCAAATAAGTCAATTATGGCTTGACATGTGGCAAGTGAGGTAAAACAAGAGAAAAGGAACACTTCTCATTTCTTTGAATCTGACGGTGGAGGAGGAAAAATCATATTACAGAGAGAGTGTCGACTTATACTGAATTTCGAAGCTTTCGGTGATCGGTTCTCGTGGGCCATGAAGCAAAGTTGTTCTATCACGGCAAGGGCTACGGCGTGAGCCAGGTTTAGGGGAGTTTCGACAACTCCGGGAGGTAGGGGTTTTCTCCTACTTGATTTAATCCCTTTTTAAGAGCTTTGTTAATGCTTTAGATGATATGAGGTCTTGAGGGGTCGTTTGATGGAGTCCGAAACCCGGGCCCAAAATCACAGGAAATTTGGACATGTGTTAGACCGATCCATGGTATTTGTGTGGCTTGTGTTATAATTGATGCATTAAATTATGGTTTAGTGTTGTTGGGTAGGAAATGGCCATGGATTTTGGTTCGCAAAGTGGGCCGTCTTCAGTGAGAAGGTTGCACGAAACCTTTGCGAGATGGGAATTTGTTAAAAGCAGTCCGGTTTGCTAATTGGACCAAAAATGGTCCATGTGTGTTATAAACAAATATTGCTTAAGATGAATGGCTTAGGTAATATTATGGAAAAAAAAAATGTTAATGCATGAAAATTTAGTGTATTAACATGAGTGTTTGGAGTATATAAAATATAATTATGTAGAGCCATTGGAATTAAATTGGATTGATTAGCCATGTAGGCTAAGTTTGATGTTATTACTAAGAGAATTAAATAACATGATGTTGTGAGTTAAAAATTTGGTTAGTATAACATGATTTATATATTAACATAAATTGTTTGGAAATGGCATAATGCATTCCATATGCAGGGGCACCACTAGAGCGATGGAGTGTGAGTGTGACATGAAAGAATAAAAGGAAAATGGTTTTGAAAAGATTTCCAATGGATGATTTTAGGAGAATTTGGATTGGGAGATTGTGTTAACAATTCACGTCCGAGCCCATGAATTGTTTGAGAGTTATCGACAAATTAAGCCTCGGAGGTAATCGATAGATTTTCTGAAACTCGGTAGTATGTTTTGAACAAAAACATTCAAGTAGACATTCGAGTAGACATTCAGTAGGATCATGTATTTGCTTGAGTGTGTTTGGTTGCCATTACATGTGCACTTAGGTGAGGAGTAACCCATGTAGGATAATTCTACTACTGGGCATTGCTCACCTGTTGAGGAACATTATTTCAAGTAAGTGTTAAGAAGCGGTTCTCATTAGAAGGCCGACTTTTGAGAAGAAAGGCCGGGTATGGCTTTGATACCAATTTGTAAAACATGTATTAAATTCCTAGAATTTTAATATATATGTTTGTGTTAAGAGTGATGTAATAACTCTCATGAACTATTGTAATATAGTTGGTTAGATTTTGGTGAGTATTGATGTATGGGCCCAAGTGGCCATTTTTACTCATGTATGGGTCTCATGATATGAGACATACAGGTTTTCTATTAAGGTTGATTAGTTTGTCAGCGAACCTCACGAGAGATTTGGGGCGTCACGGTGTTAACACATTTATTCCATATGCATTAACAGTTCGTTCGCAGCACACTCCGAAGCCATTCACTCTTAAGCGCGATATCATTACAAATAACACATGGACATTTATTGTCGAAACGGCTTTATTGTTTTAACAGTCTCCAAACAATACGTAGGCTGTCCAAAACTGCCCCGAAATTTTTAGCATTGGTCCTCTGCGGAGGACCGAGAACTAACGGCATTTGGCCCGAACCTCCAGCCTGATTTATCGCATCGAGGCACACGGGGACCATTTCGGTCGAGATCAATCAGAGATTGTCAAAACGAGTCCGAGTTTCTAGCATGCAGTCTCGACTTTAGGGTGATCGAAGCGGACACTCAAGCCTCATACAATCAAATCATTAACAAGGCTCTTAAATAAAGTTAAATCAAGTAGGAAAACCCTTGCCTTCGGGTTGCTGAAACTCCCAGCGGTGCCAGCGCGTAGCCTTGCGGAGTGGGAGCAACTTCTTCTTTCCTCGGCTGGGCGCGGTCCGTCGTAGGAATCTAGAAAAGTTGGACCTCTCTCACAAATCGTATTTTTTCCCCCTCTTTTCCTTCTCAATCCGGTTGGAGGAATTGGTAGTGGAGTACTCCTCTTGGCACATGTCAACACAATTGGTTGATAAGTTTATGTCCTCTTTTATCCAAATACACTTTGATTTCATCAATTGGGGATGCCACATGTCCATGTGGGCCCCACACTTGAGCTCAAGTTGACTAATTATCTGCATGTGCGCTGACGCATAGCATGCTACACTCATTACCTCGAAGCGTAGAAAATTCCTACGTCTCGGAATTCGTGAGTCGACATGGTAGTAGATTTGTGAGGAACGATTCAACGGTGAAGTCAGTTTCATCCATCCAATCTAGAAAAATTCTGGATTTTGACCGAAATTACCATTTTACCACTTTTGAGGAAAATTAGAGATTTTACCAAGGGTTTCACATCAATTACAAGATTAAATGATAATACGTATGATGATGCATATAAAATACCAATAAATATTTTTTAATTAATTCTATTCAAGGATATAGATATTTTCTCAATTAGATTGTAAGAGTGGATTTTGGCAAATAAGATTAGATGGGAATGATAGCAAACCATGGAGTGCGTTTTCTTGTCCTTGTGGAGTTATATGAATGGAATGTCTTAATTTTGGATTAAGAACTATTTCTCGAGATATTTCAACGAATGATGGATAGAATATTTAGTAAATACTCTTTTTATTCTTGTACATATTGATGATATTCATGTTTTTCTAAAGCTTTATGACACATAAAACACTTAGAACTTGTTTTTTGAAGAACTTATAAATAATGGGTTGGTAGTTAGTAGAAAGAAAATAAGTTATTTAAAAATCAAATTAAATTTTTTAGGATTAGAGATTATAAGTAATTAAGTAAAGCTTTAAGAACATATAGTACAAAAAATAAATAATTTTTTAGATAAATTAGAAGATTTAAAAACCCTTCAAAAAGTTTTAAGGATTATTAAATTATATTTAGACCTTACATTAAAAACCTAAGTCAATTAGCTGGACCTCTTTATAGTAAAACCAAAAATACAGGGCAAAAATATTTTAACCAAGAAGATATTAAATTAGTCCAAAAATTAAAAGAACTTGTGAAAAATCTCCCAACCTTACATCTCCCATTAGAAAATGAATATAAAATAATCCGAATGATGCTAGTAATTTGGATAGGAGGAATTCTTTTAGCATTAACCAATAATTTAGAAGAAAAACTTTTATGATGCCTTGAGTGGAACTTTTAATGAATATCAAAAGAACCTTAGTTCAGCAGTTTAGAAATAGAAGCTATAATTTTAGTTTTAGAAAAATTTCAATTATTTTTAAACCAAGAAAAATTTACTTTAAGAACCAGTTGCGAAAATATTAAAAAATTCTTTGAAAATAAAAATTTATCAAAATTATCTACCAAAAAATGGATAAAATTTCATAACACTTTAATTGGTTTCAACCTAGATTTGAACATATTAAAAAAAGAGGAAAATAATATATTACCATATTATTGGTTAGAGCGATTTTATAAATGATTTAATTATTTGTTACTAAATTTTGTTTATAGGAACATGGCTGAGAGAATATCAAAAGCAAAACTTTTCAATTTGGGCGCCTTTCGTAAAGTTTTAAACCCAGACCGATTTAGTCTTTGCATTCTCAAAACCTTTTAAGAACATAAAGTAATTGTAGATAACCTTTGGTCTTTAAAACCTCAAAACTTTCCTAACCAAAATCTAGCATATGCTTATGGAAAAACCATTGATTTTGCCTTGACATCTTCAAACATTTTCAAAACCGAGTTTGTTGCTTCAAAAGCAGAGAGAGAAAATTTTCAATTGCTTACAAACGAGAAAAGCGAAAACCTTATTAAGGAATTAGAAGCTAAATTAGTCTCTTTGAACAATATTAATAGAATCGAGGTTAAATTAATATGATTGAAAATCAGTGCCTTATGTAGCGCCCCAGGCA
This sequence comes from Tetrastigma voinierianum, assembly GCA_016808115.1. Classification (NCBI taxonomy): domain Eukaryota; kingdom Viridiplantae; phylum Streptophyta; class Magnoliopsida; order Vitales; family Vitaceae; genus Tetrastigma; species Tetrastigma voinierianum. Next base: position 242,407 of record JAEQBH010006316.1, on the reverse strand, counting down.
GGGGTCAGTTGACTGCGTCGACCGCGGAATACAAGTGGATGTCGGGTTACGAAAGCTGTCGCCCGGAAAATCGAGGCGAGTCTCCGCTATGCGGGAGCTCTACCCGAGCTTCACAACACACGCATGTGCATTACAAAACGGAGTGCTGATATAATCCGATATATATATCCCGATCACTTAGTGTCGACCACTTGGGCCCATAAACAATACTCGATGTACATACAACTATAAGATCAACTATATATACCCAAATGATTTACAAGAGTTAATATGTTTCTACTCTTGTACAACATATATCAAACTTATAGAGTTCTAATACATGTGTAAATGGGGCAAAGCCACAGCTAGGCTTTCTTCTAATCCTCCCGGTCTCTAGAGCAGGCAAATCCCCTCGCCACGCTCCACTTGTACTGTAAAATAGCATCCCTCGGCAAGGTAAGGCTAATTGCTCGGTGAGTGGAATCGCCCTAAGTGGGCTGCTCTCCTACACCTAAGTGCGTGCAATGTTCCAAATAAACACGCATTCAAGCAAATGCATGATCCTACTTGGAAGTAATCTGCACTTGACAAACTGGGATCCAGGAGTCTCGCTAGGCTCCTCTCACACTCGCTAAGCCTTGTATGAAATTATTGTTTTCTTAGTTTGTGGACAACCCTCAGATGAATATATATCAATTGGGCCGCTCAGGCGGTGATATATTATTTGTTGTGGACTACCCTCAGATGAATATCAATTGGGCCGCTCCAGACGATTGATATTTTAGTTTTAGACTACCCTCAGATAATTAACATTTTAGACTACCCTCGGGCCGTTTTTCTCTAGACTCATCTCGTACCTTGCTCTATAGTCTAGGATGTTCCGGTGCATATGGAATGCATAATGCGATTCGATACCTTCTAATCCACATGCAAATATGTAAACATGCACATATCCACATAATATCAATCACACAATCATATCATATAATTAATCCATTCATACATCAAATATTATTAGCTCACTTGGGCTAATGATGTAAACCATAACAATTAGACTTAAATCACTTTCGATAAAACACGTTTTCACACGAAAATGGATTTTTGTGTCACTGTTCATTTGAACAGTAAAACCCTGGGGTTTACTGTTCCATCACTCATCAATCATCGGTTCACTTTGTGAACTGAGATTTCTCGACCAATTTAAAAGCCCTCCTCACGCATCAAGCATACATTTTCACATAAGTATAAATGGGAACCCCGAATCAGCGTGGATAGTCACGGACTATCACATGGGTTTTCTAAATTTTTCCACCTCGGTTCAAGCTTTGGAAGCGATCAAGTAACCCCTGCGGCCTCATTCAATATGAACATTTGCAAAGTATTTAAAGAATAAAACCCAAGTAGGAGAAACCCCTACCTCGGGGAGTTTGGAAGACTTTTTCATCCAGTACCACGCGAAGCCTCTCGCGTAGACGGGTTCTCCTTCTTGTCGAGGCCCCAGACGAGTGGGATCTCAGCGTATTTCTAGAAAGAAGTAGGAGACTCTCTAAAGCCACCATTTGTTTCTCCACAGCTCTTGCATCCTCCTTTTCATTTCACATTTTGCTTCTTTTGAATTTGAGGAGATGAGCACTGCTACAACTTTTGTCTTTTGTGACTTAAACTTTTCCATAAATGGCGTTTATGTCCCTCTTTTCCCGATTTTGACAATTGGCACTTATCTCGGCCGTCCATTTCATCATTCTCTACTCATACCACTTATGGCACATGAGTCGTGTTATATGTGACTTCCGTCGCATCAAAAAGTCGTTTTCGGCACGGCCTGATGCCTCGAGCGTGTCAACTCATTTATCTCGTAATTTTCTGAGGGAGATTTGCGTGCTAGCTAGATTTTGCGAGACGATTCTAGCGGTGAAATCCGTTTCGTCATCCAAGATCCCTAGAGAATAAATTCAGATTTTTGGCAAGGAAATAACAACTTTGTAGCAAGAATTATGGTTGCCATTTTTCCCAAAATTGCGATTTCTCGGGTCTTACATTCTCCCCTCAGCAAAGGAATTTCGTCCGAAATTCCCGGACAATCACAATCACTCACATGCATATGCAGCGGCGCACTCTATCATGCATGTAACTAGCCATTAAATCTTAAGCAAGCTAAACCACGTACCTTAAATCCCTAAACGAAGGGATAGGTGGCCGGATCGTGTCCTCGCGCTCCCCACGTAAGCTCCTCCTCCATAGTGGCGCCATGGCACCAACACTAGCCTCACGGTCTTAACGTCGCAAAACACGATCACGGTATCAACAATGCACCTTTAGTCCTCCTCGAAGGTCCCATCCATGTCAACCTACGATGCGGCTGATCCACCACATGAGTTTGGATGCGGAATTATATTCAGGAGCATGGGCGTGAAATACCTCGTGGACACACGACATGCTAGAAACGTGGCATGGCCGATCGCCTTCGGTGCCTACTCGAGTATCTCGAAGGTCCAGTAAATCTCGCGATAGCTAAAAACTATAGAGACGACCCACGCCTCCCTCTTAGGCATCACCTTGAAGGCGTGATCCCGACTCGAACTCCTGGGAATTCGACGTCGCACGTCGGCATAACTCTTAGGCTGGCTAGTGAGAAGGTATTTATTAAATATCAAGCTCACCTTCTCGGAGTTTCTCTAATCAAATCAAGACCGTTGATAGAGCTCTCTCCACCTCGGTCCGACATAAGTAGTGACTGCATGGCCTCCCCATGCGAGTGCCTCGTACGGTGCACGTCCTATGCTCGCACAGTAGCTTTGTTGTTGTAGGCGAATTCATAAGGGCAAGTGCTGCTTCCGGCTACTCTTATTATCCGGGGCCCGCATGCTGCGGCATGTCCTCTAACACTGTATAGTCCTCTCGGGTGACCGTAATGCGAGGGGGTGGAAAGAAAAACATACTCATCGTCGGTAGTGTGCCCGCTGGCCTTTGGAAACTCTTCCAAAAGTGTGCCATCCTATCAGGCCCACTATGGATCTTGGTACTCCATATGGCGGACTATCTCTCGAATGTATAACGGCGAGAATCTCTCCAGTGAAGGTCATCCGCCGCGGCTAGAAAATGCCGACTTCGTGAGCGATCGGCTATCGTACCGGCGTCATGCTTATGGCTGCGTCCGTGGCGTGGGTCTGAGTCCCATAGGTGGCGGTACTCCACTTCCACTTAGCCACCTCGTGGTGCGAGTAACCTGTTGACACGGTGCTTTCGGCCTTAACCTGGCGACATGTGAGACGTCGTCGATCAAAGTCCCCTACGTGTCTCTTCGTCCCATTCGATGGTAATGGCGGCGAAGATCTGTAAATCTTCGATGCGGCACCGGATGTCTTGCAAATCGAAGCGTTAGACTTTCCCGATCTTCTCTCTCGAAGTAAATGCGGCGATCACGATATATCGAAGACTACCATCTGCGTGAATGGTCGACCCTCGTCACGTACGGCGTACTCGGTCCGCGATGGACCGTATCTATAGCGTCCACACGCCGCGGGACTCAATCACTCGCTCAGCGAGCGGTGTAGCCACTAAACTCCCGAGGTACCACGAGTGCGCCATTTGTCTTTGTAGCTCAAAAACATCCCCACTGATCTGAGCATCCGCCACTCCCAGAAAAGCTATCACCCAGCCAGCGCTCTCGTGACTTAGGCGAGTGCATCGATACCACGTTTGCCTTACGGAAGGGATGGTAATGCGAAGTGAAGTCATAATCCTCTGGAACTCATCCATCTGCGTTGCTCATGTTGAGGTCTCATTTGTGTAAAATACTTCGGACTTTTTATGGTTTGAGTACACCTAGAACTCCTCGCCATATAAGTAGTGGCGCCCAGTCTTGGCGAAGACTACGACCGCCAACTCCGTGGGTGTGTGGGAGTAATTACGCTCAAGTGATTCTTCAGTAAGCCCGAGAACCATAAGCTACTACCCTCCCGAATTGCATCAAAACACATCCCAATCCGGCCCTCGAGGCATCACAATACATTGTGTACCCCTGTCCCCTGTCCGAAACTATCAAGATGGGAGCTGAAGTAAGTCTCCTCTTCAACTCCTAGAATGCCTCCTCGCATCGGTCATCCCAATCAAACTTGACCTCCTTCCGGGTCAACATAATCATAGGTGCTGCTATCCTGGAGAAATCCTCAATGAATCTCTGTAATACCAGCCCGATCCGAAAACTCGATATCTCGAAGACTTACTTCGGCCTCTCCCGACTCATCGCGCCTCGAGCCTTCTGCGGGTCGTGACACTCACGATCTTTGACACCACGTGTCCCAGAAAATCTCACCTCGATGGCTTGGAGCTTCGCACTTGCGGAACTTGAGTCTGGTGATGGATCTCTCAACAAGCGTAAACGATCCTCAGAGTGATACTCATGCTTCCCACTCGGCGGGAGTATATCGAGATGTCATCCACAGAATACTACGACAAACTGATCTAAATAGAGGGTTGGAATATCCTATGCATGAGATCCAAAAATCTTTGTGGCGCATTAGTCAATCAAAAGGCATCGCAAGTAAACTCAAAAGTGCCCATAGCAGCGTCCTAAACGTTGTCTTAGGGATATCGTAATCTAACTCTCGGTGATGGTAACCGGTCACGAAGGTGCATCTTGGAGTAGACTCGCGCTCCTCTCAACTGATCAAACAAATCGTCAATCCTCGGTAATGGGTACCGATTCTTGATCGTAACTCGGTTCAACTTTCGATAGTCAATGCACAGTCGAAGGGTCTTGTCCTTCTTCTTCTTAAACAAAACCGGAGCGCCCCATGGTGAAGTGCTCGAACATGAACCCATTGTCCGATAACTCCTATGGCGGACTGCGAGGATTCTGTGCTCAGTAGATGCCATCTATCTGGAGTCATAGAGATGGAGTGAAATACTAAGGGTGTAACTCAATACGAAGTCTACATCCTATGTGGGTAGTCGGTAGCTCATACGGAAAAACAATACGCATACTCGTAAACCAATGGAGGTAGATCTAAGTTTGGTCTCACCTCGTCTGCAGGAGGTGGAGCTCGCTGTGACCCGTAGTGTCACGACACTGGACTCGTATGCGTACGGGAAAAATGTCATGCTTGTCCCCTTGAAATACCACACGAGTACCGTCCTGCGTGTAGGCGGTAACCCTTCTACGCTCACAATCGATAACGATCTTGTAAGCTATCAGCCAATCCATCCCTAGGATGACATCGAACTTTGACATGTCCATGATCCTCAGGTCCGTGTTGGAGTCCCAGAGATCTCTAACTCAGCCTCGACCCCTATCATCCTTATTCTCGCCTAATCCCTAGGGAGAACTTCGTCTCTTGACTCCTCTAAGGTCTCAACCTCCCAAGCCCAGCTCTCTACATGGTCGGGTTGTCCCAACCATAGAATCCATATCCTGTAGGCGAAGTCCTACAATCCTGGCCCGAATGGACAACCTCAGTCCATTCTCAAATCTCCTAACCTTGGCCATGTCTGTGGCCACATAATCATCAACAAATCGGGCTAGCTCTGTGAACCTAGTCACATAATCCATCACAGTCATCGCCCTTGCCCGACTCTAGGAACTCCACGAGCTTATGATCTCTGGAAAATGCGTACCCGTGAGCAAACTCTTGAAATTACGCCCGTGTCATAAGCCTGCAGGTCTCTAGAGGTCCTTGCCCATTTCCACTATATTATGGTCTCACCCTCTAGCTAGAACGCAGCTAGTCTAATCCGGGTCGCGTCAGAGGTAATCTCCATAGCCTCTAACACTTTATCGATGCAATGCCGAACCAATGGTCACGTCACCACGGATCCTGCCCCCTCTGAATTTCGGAGGATGATGCGCCCTAAACCTCTGGAAGTTACTAGGATCTTCTTGTCTACCTGCTTTACCAGCATGTACGATAGCATTCACTATAATACCTGACCTCATCAAAAGTCTGGCCGAATCCAAACAACGATGGTGTCGACCGGTACCACAGTGGGCGTCCTGCGTCGTCCTCTACTAGCCATCCACCACAATCCAGCATGGTAGTTAAATCTGTCGACCTCTAAGAGCATCAACACGGCCCGAGACACTAATCATACACATAAATCGTGTATACACATTGTCCTTGCGGAGTTACGGGTAATGCAAGGCAATCAATTTGCATTTAAAACATTGTTTCAACAAGGTACAATTTTAGAAAATTTTATTTTTGAAAATTTTTATTTTCGAAAATTTTATCAAATTTTGTTTTATTTTTATTTTACTGTTTTGTTGCATTTTTTAAAAAAATTTTTTGAAACATTTCGCGTGAGCGGTGTTCATGAGCAGGGTTCGAACAATGTCCAAAAATGCGACTTCGGGGAAAATCTAGGAGCCGTCGGGTCAGCGAGCCGAGTACGCGAGTGCACGGCCACAGTAGCAGCCGCCCGCGCCCGGCGCTATGCGCGCGTGCCGCTCCACGCGGCGGCCGTAGCGCCCGACCTTCGCCCGCTGCGCTCGCGAGCCTAGCAGCGCCACAGCGATCTGCTCCGCGTGCGCCAGCGCTGCCTTTGCACGCCAACCTTTGCCGCTTCTGGCGCCGGCGCCCGCCTTGGCGCCGTGTGTGTTTCTGTTTTGTCTTCGAAACCGCGAAGGCGCCACGTCTCATGCCACGATACTGGGTTGTATTGGAGTACAACCTGGCCTCTACTGACCCTTCGACCCTGTCTGTTGATGCGGTGTATTGCAGCCCTGCTGCTACCCGACAGCGTATTGCATCACGGTTTGAACCCACACTCCGGCTGTATTGCAATACTTGAACCTACTGCGGCCTGCAAGTCCTGATACAAAATATTTTATTTTGTCTGGCTTGACCCTCTAGCCTTGCATTCCAGTCACAATACAATACGTATTGTGATCTGGTCTCCTTCTCCTGTTCATGCAGGCGTAGCGATTGATTACGCGAATTTTTTTCGTTTTTCATTATAATTATTTTTTTTTCATTTATTTCCAGCAGTTGGAAAAATCACTAAAAATCTTTTTTTTTTTTTCCATTTTCTTTAACACTCAAATAAATTTACAAAAATTTATTTTCTTCATTTTTTTCGAGAATACACAATAAATTTCTAAAAATTTGTTTTTCACTTTCTTCAGTTTTACCATATAAAACCTTAGAAAATTATTTTATTCACCCTCGTGACCAAATAAATTTATAAAATTTATTTTCTTTATTCTATTTTTCCTAGGTTCTTGTAAAAATTTTCTCTATATACATATATATATATATATATATATATATATATATATATATATATATATATATATATATATATATATATATATATATATATATATATATATATATATATATATTTCAACAATAAAATAGATTTCCTAAAATTTATTTTGTTTATATTTTTTTCATTTGAATTAGGAAAATGAATTCGAGAATTTTCCTCAACCTCTTTATACAACACTAACCTAGTGTTCAACCTCCAAATTATTAAAATTTGATTTCATTATCAACAACTCAAAATAATTTATTAAAATTTATTTCTTTTATGTTGTATAAGTTTTACTCCTTTGTAAAACTCCAAAAATAATTTCTAACACAACTATGTGCTAATCATGCACACACAAACCATCATAACATATCACAAACCATGTTATAAGCATCATTCATAACATACAACTCATGTTATACAGCAATCACACATCGAAACACCATGCATCGCAGGTGTTCTATTCCCGTGATTTTCTAGGTAATCTCATACCGGCTTCGACATCGAACCACACCTAGTGGCGTGTTCTTATCCGACTATGGCTGGCTTGATTCCTCGATCTCTGGGTTTCCATATACTGTCTCCACATCGAGCCACCTAGTGGTGGTGATCTTGACTTCGACTCCTAGGCTGTTCGTATGCCCCTAAGCTGATACCAGGCTGTGGCGCCCAAACCCGAGGTCCGTTGACTACTGCGTCGACCCGCGAATACAAGTGGATGTCGGGTTACACGACGCCACTTGAAAATCGGGCGAGTCTCCTTTGTGCAGGGAGCTCTACCCGACCTCCCAACACACATATGTCTAAGCGATTGCAATATAATCCAATATATATCCCGATACACATGATATGCGACCACTTGGGCCTCGCCGATACTGATGTACATACGGCCTATGAATCGATATATACCCAGTAGTTACAGAGTTAATATGTTTCTACTCTTGTACAACATATATCAAACATAGAGTTCTAATACATGTGTAAATCGAGGAACCAAAGCCACAACTGGAAACTGCTTTAATCCCCTCGGTCTCTAGGGCGAGCAGTCCCCTATACCGCTCCTGTGCACGTAAAATAATATCCCTCGACAGGGTGAGTTAATGCTCAGTAGTGGAATCGCCCTAAGTGGGCTACTCTCCATCTAAGTGCAGTGCATTGTTCCCAATATAAACACACATTCAAGCAAATGCATGATCCTACTTGAATGTCTACGCATTCAGCTTCCGGATCCCGAGTCCTCACCGACTCTCTCACACTCGCCTAAGCCTTGTATGAGAATTATTGTTTTCTTAGTTTGTGGACAACCCTCCAATGAATATATATCAATTGGGCCGCTCCGACGATTGATATATTATTTGTTTGTGGACTACCCTCCGATGAATATCAATTGGGCAAACTACGGCCAGTTGATATTTTAGTTTTAGACTACCCTCCGATAATTAACATTTTAGACTACCCTCCGAACCGTTTTCTCTAGACTCATCTCATGCACTAACTCCTATAGTCCTAGGATGTTCCAGTGCATATGGAATGCATGTATGCCAATTCCAATACACGTCCTAATCACATGCAAATATGTAAACATGCACATATCCACATAATATCCAATCACACAATCATGTCATGTAATTAATCCATTCATACATCAAAATTAGCTCACTTGGGCTAATGATCAAACACAAGCAATTCGACTTGAATCACTCGATAAAACACGTTTTCACACGAAAATGGATTTTCGTGTCACTGTTCATTTGAACAGTAAAACCCTAGGGTTTACTATTCCATCACTCATCAATCATCGGTTCACTTTGTGAACCCGAATTTCTCGGCCAATTCCGGCCTCATACGCATCAAAGCATACATTTTCACATAAATGCACAAATTAGGAACCACAAATCGGCGGTGGTTGATCCGCGAGTTTGTCCACATGGAGTTTCTAAATTTTTCCACCTCGGTTCAAGCTTTGGAACGATCAAAGCGACCCCTCACGGCCTCATTCCGCGCAAACATTGCAAAGTATTTAAAAGAGAATAAAACCGTAGGAGAAACCCCTACCTCAAGGAGTTTGAAGAAACTCCCGAAATCTGGTACCCACGCGAAGCCCTCTCCGCGTAGAGCAGTTCTCCTTCTTGTCAGAAGGCTGGCAGAGCCAGTCGGATCTGCGTATTCTGAAGAAGTCGAGACTCTCTCTGCTCTCATTTTGTTTCACAGCTACTGCATCCCTCTCCCCTTTCATTTCACGTTTTTGCTTCTTTTGAATTTGAGGAGATGAGCACTATACAACTTTTTGTCTTTTTGTGACTTAAAAATAACGTTTATGTCCCTCTTTTCCAGAGTTTTGACATTGACACTATCACCGGCCATCCATTTTCATTATTCTCAAACCACTTATGGCACATGAGTACGTGTTATATGTGACTTTAGTCGCATCGAAAATCGTTTTACGGCACCTGAACTGCGATGCCTCGAAAAACGTGTCAACTCCGACTATCTCGAAATTTTACGAAATTTTACGTGCTAGCTAGATTTGTGAGGCGGTTCAACGGTGAAATCCGTTTCATCATCCGAGATCTAGAGAATAAATTCCGTATTTTTACCCGAAATAACAACTTTGTAACCGAAATTACGATTTTACCCTTTTTCCAGAAATTGGAATTTCTCGGGTCTTACATCTTACCGAACAGTTTGAAAAACTTGTAATTAAAAACAAGTTCGGGTCTGATATTTATGATATAATAGAGTATTTTTGTAAAACTTGGTAAATTTGAACTTTTTCAAAAAAAAAAAAAAAAATGGGGCAAACACGGTGAACTTGTCGCTACGATACAGGTTGAAAACTTGGAAGTTTTCTAGATCTCGGATGACGAAACGGACCTCATCGTTGGGTTCGTCTCACGAAATTTAGTTGCCTAAACGAATTTTGTTGAATTTCGAGACGGTCGGAATTTCACGTTTTTCAAGGCAATGGGTGTCGGGCGATACATGACGAACCATGTGGTTGACACATGGCAAGCCATGTGAGTGACATATGGCATGACATATGTCAACATGCATGGCACATGGAGAATGCTATAAATATGGTGTAGAGTACGTTTAGAGTAGAAGGGAGGCTTGAGTAAGAAAATGAAGGAAAAAAAAAAAGGAAAGGGAAAAAAGGAAAGAAAGAGAGGAAAATAAAAGAGAGAGAGGAAGGGAGAAATAGAGGAGAAAGAGCGGTGTTAAACGTGGGACTCGTTAAATAAGTCGAGTCAGGTATATTCGATGAGGGTTGCACTTCAAGAGGTAGGGATTCTTCTTACCTTGGTTTCTTTCTATCCTTTGAGCTATTGTTTTGGTCTGCTTTGGGACCACGTTGTGCCATGTTTATGGCATGTTTTGTGGTATTAATTGGAATATGACCCATTTTGCGTCAAGTTATTTCCTTAAAACCTGGAGATGGGCTTATTGCCTTCAACTAACAAATTGGGCTCATATAATCTTACAACATGGAGACGGACTTATAACCTTTCTTTTAAAGGATATAGCCTTCAGATGAGCTTATAAAAAATTGGCTCATGGAATGAAGATGAGCTTATAGCCTTTATATTAGACTCATATAAGCCTTAAAACATGGATGAGATGGGCTCGTAGCCTTAAAACATGGATACGGGCTTTAGTCTTTTTTTTTTCTTTTTCTTTTTTTGACTGGAGATGGGCTCATAGCCTTAAAACATAGAGATGAGTTTATAGCCTTCAAATACAGGATTGGGCTATAGTCTTAAAACATGGAGATGGGTTTATAAAGTTCAAATAACAGATTGGGCTCATATAGCCTTAAAACATGGAGATGAGCTTATATACTTTATTTTGAAAGGACATGGGCCTATAGTCTTTTTTCTTTTTCTTTTTTTGGAACGATTTGAGCTCATAGCCTTAAAACATGGATATTGGCTTATAGCCTTCAAATAATAAATTGGGTTCATATAACCCTAAAACATGGTGATGGCCTTATAGCCTTTTTTTTAAAGGGGATGTGCTCATAGCCTTAAAACATGGAGATGGGTTTCTAGCTTCTTCTTTTTTTAAAGAAGATGGGCTTATAGCCTTCAAATAGTAGATTTGGTTCATAGACTTAAAACATGAAGATGGGCTTATAGCCTTCAAATAATAGATTGGCCGCTTATAACCCTAAGTCATGGAGATTGGCTTATAGCTTTGTTTTTAAAGGAGATGTGCTCATAGCCTTAAAACATGGAGATGGGTTTCTAGCTTCTTTTTTTTAAAGAAGATGGGCTTATAGCCTTCAAATAACATATTTGGGTCATAGACTTAAGACATGGAGATGGCCTTATAGCTTTAAAATAACAAATTGGGCTAATATTGCCTTAAAATATGGATTTGGGCTTATAGCCTTTTTAATTTTTTGAATGGAGATGGGCTCATGACTTTAAAATGGATATGAGCTTACAGCTTTTTGTTTTCTTTTTTTTGAATGGAGATGGGCCCATAGCCTTAAAACATGGAAATGGACTTTAGCCTTCAAATATCATATTGGGCTAATAGCTTTAAAACATGAAGATGAGCTTATAACCTTTTTTTTAATAGAGATTGGCTTATAGCCTTCAGATTGGACTCATATGGTCTTAAAACATGGTAATTGACTTATAGCCCTTTTTTTTTTTTTTTTTAATGGAGATGGGCTCCTAGCCTTAAAACATAGAGATCAACTTATAGCCTTAAAATTGGGCTAAATTAGGCTCAAATAGACTTAAAACATGGATATGAACTTATAGCCCTTTTTTTTTCGTAATGGATATGGGCTCATAGCCTTAAATCATAGAAATCAACTTATAGCCTTCAAATAACACATTGGGTTCGCAAAACCTTAAAACATGAATATGGGCTTAAAACCTTTTTTTTTTAATGGAGATGAGCTCATACCCTTAAAACATGGAGAATGGACTTATAGCCTTCAACTAACAAATTGGACTCATATAGCTTTACAATGTGGAGATGGGCTTATAACCTTTCTTTTAAAGGATATGGACTCATAGAATGCAGACGAGCCTTTTTTAATGGAGATGGGCTTATAGCCTTCAGATTAGGTTTATAGCCATATAGCCTTAAAACATGGAGATGGATTTATAGGTTTTTTTTTTTTTTTTAATGGAGATGGGTTTATAGCCTTTAAATAACATATTGAGCTCATAGCCTTAAACCATGGAGATGGGCTTATAGCCTTCAAATGACATATTGGGCTCATATAGCCTTAAAACATGGATATGAAGCAGTTTTTTTTTAGAGCAGGAGATGGCTCCATTGCCTTAAAACTGGATTTTGGCTTATAGCCTTCAAATAACAAGTGGGCTCATACAACCTTAACATCTTTCTAAATATATTTTGGTACAAAAAATTAAAGATGAATAATAACAACAATAATCATAATAATAATGGTTTATTTTAGATAAATAATGACTAAAATTAAATTTTATAATTTGTAAAAGAGGCAAGTTTTTCATTTCATGTGCATATTTAATATTAAATAATGGGCATAATATTTTATAATGTTTTGATTTAATTAAACTGATTTTTCAAATTCACAATTATTCTCAAAATAAAAAATATTAAAGATTTTAATTATTGATTATATCTTACTTCATTTTTTATTTATGTACCTGGATTCAAGAAATATAATTCTCTATATATGAGAGACAAATACAAGTACATATCAATTATTTTTTTAATGATTCAAAGATCATTTGTCTTGTGAAAATTTTTCAAAAAGAAAAGAAGATTTTTATATAAAGAATATATAAATAAATTGTTGATGGAAATTGGTCAATTATTTGATTATTGGATTATTTTTTAAATTACTAAATTTGAATGAATTTAACACATTGAACCTTACTTAATTATAAGTTTGTTTACTTAATATAATTTTATATAAATAAAATTGTAAACATATTAAAATAACCAAGCATTTAAACTAAATTTTAGCTTGTGACTTCCTAATGTTTTGAATTTCTTGACATTTTATTATTAACTAAATCAATTTTTAAGTTTCAAGTTATTTCGCTGTCAAAAAAACAGTTTCAAGTTATTTTTGAAAATCAATAAATGATTTTCATTGAATATTAAGATTCAACCTTCTTATTTAAATAATAATAATAATAATAATAAATAAAAAAAATTCAACCTTCATGTTTCCATGTCATTCTTTTTTTTTTTACAGTTAGACATAGGGGTGGACATGGTTCGATTAACCTAACCGTGCCATTAAAAGTAAACCGATCGTCGATTTTGGTTTGTTATTTATAAGCAAAACCTAATCATAAACATTGTTAATTGAATCTTCTGTTAACCATTTTTTACGTTAACCATATTGTGACACCCCAAATCGAGTCAGTTAACAACCGTCCCGGCTCGCGGAATATTCGGTGGATGTCGGGTAGCCCAGGCATCACACCATTGAGTCCCATTTTCCCGGGGACTCGAGTTTACTTGTGAAAATCGGGCGGAGTCTCGCTTTGTGCGGAGAGCTCTACCCAAAATATAACCTGTTCATTTTCAAAGCGCAGCACATCCCAATATTATACACTTGATCTGCAGGGTCCTATACGAGTAAAAATGGCCACGTAGAGCCCATTTATCCATACTTAATACAATCTATATCACCAAAGCCACCAAGAGTTAGTACATCACTCTTAATACAAAACATTATATTAAAGCGCGTGTTACAATATAATATACAAACATGGATCGAGGCCCTGATCTCGCCCGACTTTCATGATGTTGGCTCCCAGGACACCTTACGCATGCACATGTCCTATACTTGAAAGGGGGTCCGCGGGTATTGCCTTGGAGTAGAGATAAGTCTTCTCAGGCTATTCCCCACCTAAATGCACATGAATGGTCAAACAACCAAGCACACACCAGCCTAGGACATGCAATCCTGTATGATCCTACTCGTCATGAATGGCTTGCGACTCATCATGCCCATGTATCAAGTCTCAGGCTCATTCAAACATGCATTTTGTCATAAGAAAACCATTTCCAAACATAAAGGTATTTGTGTTTACCCGTGGACAACCCTCCGATATAAATGTGGACACACTCAGTATCTGTTTGTGGACAACCCTCCAATGCATATCAATTGGGCATACTCCGACAATTGACATTATATGGACAACCCTCCGATATAAATAGTGGACACACTCCGATAATCTATTTTGTGGACAACCCTCTGATGTATATCAATTGGGCATACTCCGACGATTGATATTGTGTGGACAACCCTCCGATATTGTAGTGGACATACTCCGATAAATAATATTGTTGGTCAACCCTCCGAAATAATTCTCTCAAGAAACCACCTCATGCACTCACTACTACTATTCTAGGGTGCCCTAATGCATGTGAAATGTAATGAGCCATTTCCATTTCCTTAACCCGTGCAACACCATGCAAACCGTGGATCTCCATTGGATTTTGTCCAAAGTACGAGTCCACAACCCATTCACCAAGGATGGTGAATGACAACGACTATGCACTCACACCCACACCATGTGATGTCCCCGTGCAACAGTGCAATGCAATTGTGCCATTGCCTCTAGAATCATGCTCAATGTATAAAGACCTCACATGGACACATATCAAGTACACTTTACCATGTATATGGACACTCATGTCTAATGCACACAAAAGTTCATACATTCATTAAACGTTAATATACATGCAGTCATACTAACATTTATCACATTCATGTCAACACATCAATCAAGCATTCATCAACATCATTCCAACTATTACTTAGACAAGTAATGTCACTACAAGAAAAAAGGCCTTCGTTGACTGTGACACCCCAAAACCCGGGGGTCCCATTGACTACGAATCGACTGCGAAACACATTGTGTCTCATATCATGGAACCCATACATGAAGTAAAATGACCCAGGGGCCCATCATCATGCTACGTCCATCACGATTTGCAAGACCATACATTTCTATAAATCTACAGAGTTATTACATCACTCCTAATACAAAACATATATTAACTCACTAGTTGTTCTAATATATACCTGAAAACAAAAATCAAGGCCACGGTTCGGTACTTCATAATCAGGCCTCTGGGGCGTCGTCACGCTTTGTACTGTCATGTGCACGAAAGAGGTCCCACGACGGGAGTGAGCTAACGCCCGAGTAGAGATAAATCTATAAGAGGCTATTTCCTACCTAGGTGCACATGCGAATGATCATTTCAGTCAAACCCCTTTTGATCAGTTATACATGTTATCTATCATGGAAAAATCTATAATATGTATGAGGCGACCTTTGTACATGGCCCAATCTTAGGGTCAACCTCAGACCCACCACCTAACGCAAGTGCCAATGGAAATCGGTCTTGAGTCAATTCCTGACTCCCATCTCACAACTTTGTAGTCTATGTGATGGCATTTATTTAATCGTTTCGTGTCTTTTAGGCAACGAACTTTTCGAGGGTCTCTGCGGGTCTCTTACCTCAGACATTTTGGGCTCCATAGGTGGATCTGTTGTCGAGACCGGGTTTTCGGGTTTTTCACACGGGGGTATCTATCCTATTTGCTCGCTGGAGCACATTTCATTTTCCATTTTCGTTTAACACCCCTATGGAACTTCAAATTTGACCGTCCCATTCCCAGCCACGATTGACACGAATGCGGTGCCAAATCAGTACCATGTAATGGGTGCCGCACACCAATGCGTGATGCAATTTGTGCCCTTTGCACACTCAAACCTATAACCAATGTATGAAAAGCCTACACATGGACATTCTACACATTACACTATGTGTGTGTTATGAACACTCATAATCACAATGCACACAACATTTCATATATTTAACAGCACATGCGGAGTCATGTTAATATTCCACATATTCAAATCGGTACATCACATAAGCATGCACTAACCAGTTGGTTCCATAAATTCTGCATAGCATTAATTCAAGTAATAACCAGCCCGACTTTGATTTTTTGTCCTAAAACCCCGAAAAACAGCATATGCAATAACATGCAATAACCATATTAGTTCCGAAAATTATGTGTACAATTCGCATGTTATTCATCGGTCATCGGTTCCATGAAAATTCTGCATGGTAACATTCATGAAAGCCCATAAAATTTTGTATGTTTTCACATGCATACAATATCTATAGTGAGTTTCTTCGATTAAAACCTAGAACGTGCATGTTAGTCATGCATGGCTTCAAAATTCTGCATGTTTTCATGCATACAATGATACCAAACTGAGTTTTCTTCAGTCTAAAAACCTAGAACGTGCATGTTAGTCTTGCATATAAGGCCACACCAAAGCGAGTTTTCTTTTGATCTAAAACCCCAAAACGTGCATGTTAGTCATGCATGAAAGCCCATAAAATTACGCATGTTTTCATGCATACAATGATACACCAAACTGAGTTTTCTTTAGTCATCTAAAACTAGAACATTCTGCATGTTAGTCATTGCACATAAGGCCACCAGCGGGTTTTCTTTGATCTAAAACCCCCAAAACATTCTGCATGTTAGTCATGCATGAAAACCCGCAAAATGCATGTTTTTCATGCATACAATGATACCTGCGCGAGTTTTCTTGGAGTCTAAAAACCTAGAACATTACGCATGTTAGTCATCCACATGAGCCACACCAAACTGAGTTTTCTTTGATCTAAAACCCCCCCAGGAAACATTACGCATGTTAGTCATGCATGAAAGCCCATAAAATTCTGCATGTTTTCATGCATGCAATGATACACCAAGCTGAGTTTTCTTCGAGTCTAAAAACGAGAAAAAAAAAAAAACAGCATGTACAACATCACAATTTCAGTCCAAACCCAGAAAATTCAGCAAGTACAACATCAAAAATTCAGTCTTAAAACCCGAGAAAATTCAGCATGGACAACATCTGCGGGTAGTCTTAAAACCGGAGAAAATTCGGTATGGACAACATCACAATTCGACATGTTTTCATTCAAACAATCACATAGAAAACTCAGCCAAATGCCATTCCATGGCCCCGAACAAAAATAACCAAAGAGAAAGATCTCTCACCTCTTGAAGTGTGTAGGATCAGTTCTTGATCCTCCCAAATCTGAAAACAATGGAGGAAAAAGCTTCCTCCTCCCTTTCTCCTTTCTTTCTTTCTTCTTGGTTTCTTTTCTTCCTTTCTTTCTTTTCTTTCTTTCTTTCTCTCTTTTCTTTCTTCTCCTCTTGTCTACGAATTGTTTGCCATCTCTCCTCAAACTACTAGTGGTTTTGACCTAGGGGAATCCACCTAACATCCATTTGTTTGACACTTGGTCAACTGAGACCAAGTGTTCTCCATGCCACAAACTTCAGCCACTTTTCATGCTCATGCATGAGGGTGTGGCTGACATTGGCTCCCACCCGACTCATGCAATCCTAAGGGCATGACATGACACATATTGCCAAGTGTCTCCCATGCAAGTGCCACATGGCACCCCATGGTTAGCCCGTTCCGTCTCGAATACGTGCGAAAACCCGGCGATCACCGAGTCGGCGGTTAGCGATTCGTTTGGTTGACAGATTTCGGCGAGATGATTCTAGCGGCGTGATCCGTTTGCGTCATCGAGTCTAGAAAGATCTAGGGTTTTTTGTTTATGTCTTAGTCGGCATGAATTTACCGATTCACTCATTTTCAGAAGAAAAAAGAGAAAAAGGAAAAGAAAAAAAAATACGCTTTTTCCCGGGTTTCACATTGACAGTTTTTCACCGTCAAAGTAGAGTATATATGTCAAGGAAGAGTACTATTATTATATGTCATCTATGCCAGTGTCAAGAAAAGTATAAAACTACCTTGACATTTATACATGTCAAGGTTGATTTAATTTTTACCACTAACAAATATTTGTCAATATAATAAATGTCAACGTTTTTTCTCTTTTATCAACGTTGAATTCAACATATGTTAAGATTGCTTGAAGTTGTGTCAATGTAGACTTGCTTTTGTGTTAATGTTACTACAAAAGATGTCAATGTTGAGTACAATAAATGGAGGTTTCTAACTATTACAAATGTCAAGGTTGGGCACCAACCATCCATCAAGATTGCTTTTGAAAATTTGAATATTATTTTATTACAATTCTTGATTTGTTCAAATTATTTTTGTATGCCCCAACAATATAATAAACTATTTCTCAAAGTAAAAACTTATTATATATAAATTTGAACATTAAAAAAATTGGAATACATCTTTACCAATGGCTTTATTTAATTTCTACATACAAAAAAAAGACTAGTAAATTTTTTTTGGTTAAGATAATATTCAAACTGTAATTGTAAAATACAACATTATCGATCTTAAAGCTAGTCTCAAATTCTTTACCATCTTTTTCCTTTTGCTATATTTTCTGGATATCAGACAAAATATACATAACATTAATTGAAATATAAGCAACATGTACTAAAATTGCATTTTTCAAATTATAAGGTGCTTTAATTACAATAATATATCAAACATAGATGCAATTTCCAGATTTCACATCTCTAGCACTAATCTTCAAGCATGACCCTCATTGCCATCACCTTTATACCAAAACCAATGATAGAAAAACAAAGGATGTTAACAAAGAAAATATCAAGCTAAAGAATGAGATATTTTACAGTTAAATATTTCTACATAAAAGAGCTAAAGTAAAACATTCAAGAGTATAAATAAAAATTAATAAATAATTAACCAATTTAAAAAGAAAGTCACCACACATTATATATGCAAATTTTTTTCGTCCAAATATATAGTTTTGTTTCTTTGACTTGAATTAAAAGTCCAATATCATCATAATACAATTACCAAAGAAATAATACAAACAAAAGTTAAAGGTAATATGTCCATAATTATTTCAATTAATACATTCAAATAAATATTATTTTTCAAATCATACATTCAAAATCATGCAAATACATATGATGCTTCTTTATCAGTTACAATAATATCAGGCACAATATATATCAAATTTTTAATGGTTTAACTTTCATGGAGTTTCTACCTATTGTTGTTTTTTTATGATGACTATGAAGAAAACCAACCCACAGCCCTTTGGAAACATCATGTGGATAAGCTTCTTTCATGTACTTCAAATAGTTAAGCAACATGCAATAAATTATTTGGTATCCTTTAGTAGTGCCAGTAGCCATAAAATTGGTGACTACCCATTAATGTTCGTGTAGAAGAATATCTATAAAATTCAAATTCACTTTCATCTAAGTTGGCATGATATTATCTCCCATTTGTTTGTAGCAACAAAGTACCTAATGATATATATATATATATATATATATATATATATATATATATATATATGCTATATATATATATATATATATATATATATATGCTATATATATATATGTCAAAAATACAAAAATATAAAATAAGAGGATTATATAAAATAATTTAAAATAAATGAATATATAAATTAAAATTAAAATATAAATTTTAAATCAAAATTAGAAAAAATAATAAAATGATTTGTTAAAAAAGACACATGTTCTTTTTAAAAAAATCAATTTTTAACCAAAAATTAGCAAGCTTTTTTGGAAATATCAATTTTCTAATTTTTATTGATTATCAGTTGCTAATTTTAAGCTTTCCAGCACAAGTTTAGGAAATCTTAAATAATTCGATGAAGGGTTGAAGAAACTGACCACGGTAATGTGTGACTGTGATCAACGCTTTGGAGCGGTTGAAAGGTATCGACATCGATGTATATAGCGAGATCGAGATCCACCTCACCTCTATTTGAAGAAAAATGTCCACCTATTTTTGGAGAAGATTGCATCCTCTGTGCAAAATCTGATGTCGCAAGCCGTCAAACATCAACATAGCGTCGATACTCCATGGATCCCGACAATCATTGACTTTCGGCGGCGCTTGATGACTATGATGCTCCATGAAATTGATATGATGTTAGAGCCTCTTCCCAGAATGGCCATGGTCGCTAGATTGTGAGCATTTGTAGTCTTTGAGATCAATGCCGAAGTAGAGATGGGATGGTTAAGATTGAGGCAAAGAGAGCATTTAGGAGAGAGAGAGAGAGATGGTTAAGATTGAGGTGAAAAACCGATGATTCAGGTTTTTCTAAACAATATCTAGGGTTTGTACTACCTATCTCCATGGAGGGTGAACGAAAAAAAGAAGAGAAAAATAAAGGAGTAGTGAGGGCGGCTGAGAAGAGGGAAAGAGTAAGGTGGCGTTTGTTTTTTAGAGCTTACAATCTTGGCCGGGCCAAACTGGCGTGGCTGTTTAATTTTAAAAAATTTTCGCGACTTTATTCTTTGAAATTTTTAAAAAATTCTGAATAGAAAAATGAAAATATTTGGCTTTTCTATTCGAGAAAAGTCGTTTCATGAAATAAGAAAAAGCCCGATCATTGCTTAACAAAAGAATAACTAGCAATATCTGTTCTTTTATGGATGACGGGAGGGTTTGGGACGGGCGATCCCATCAGGCAGGCTGTTATTTTTTCAATTCCCAAACTTGTCTCATTTAAAAATTAAATAGGATGAGGCGGAGATGGAAAATTCTAAATCACCACGTTTACATTTATTTTTGTTTTATTTTTTAATTTAATTTTTATATTTGCTTTTATATTTTTATTATATTAAAATTAATATTTTTCATAAAAATAAAAAATATTATGAACCACACTCTATTATTTATTAAAACATTATAATAATTATTATTATTTATATTAAAGTATAAAAATAAAATAATAAAAATTATTTTTAAATATAATCGGCGGGGCTTATTATTATTATTTTATATATATGGTTCATATTGCTTCATTCGGGTTCGTTTATATCTCGAAACAATTTATTTCTTTTCAGTTCATTTTATTTTAAATTAACTTAGCCCAAGTCATTTCCTGACTTTCGAGATTTTCGTAAAAATCTTGTCTCTAGAGTTACTAACAACTTATCACTCAGAAAATCGAAAAAATTTCCACTTGTCTTAGAATTCGACGAAACTTTTCTAGGTCACTAGATTTCACGAGACCTAGAGAATTTTATCACCTTTATATGTCATTTTTGGTTGAAAAATGCTCTATATGTCATAATTGTACATTTAAATAATCAGTCTTGACATAAATCACCTTTACGTTAAGATAATATATGTCAACAAATACCTTTTTTCTTGTAGTGTGTCATACTCAAATCCCTAAGCTACATCATGGCGCATAATGCCCAATAAACTAGCTACAACACGTCATGCAATAGCCATGTCCACACGAAAACACATCACAAACCCAATATGTTAGAGCACACATATTGACATCCAAGCATGACACCTCTTAACCAAGAAATATCATTTCAATCAATCACACAAACACATGTTATCATTTCATCAAGTCACTACCTAGGCAAGTAATGACACACCTCATTTCCTAGAGGATAATTCATGTATATCATGAACCTAGATAGCCTACAACCTACCATGTAATGGCCACTTTAGCACACTCCTCACATCCACACAACCAACAATTAGCACACTTGTTGCTACAATTAAATTTATTGAAAATATGTGGGCACCAAATTCCATTCACAAGAATATGGACAGATTCTAGACTCAAGGGGCTTTCCGTAGAGTCCAAGAACACACGAATCGGAGTTCGGACGAAAGTTATAATTAGATCGAAGTTGGAAGCCTCATATGCCGCAGTAACTTACAGCGCACCATTAGGAACTCTTGTTTTAAACCATTTTTGGATATAATATGAGTCCAAATTGCATTAAGTTATATATGGATGGGTTCTAGACTCAAAGGACTTTCCATATAATTCAAGAACACCCAAAACAGAGCTCGGACGTGAAAGTTACGGCGGAGTCCGAGTTAGGCCTCGTATGAGCAGTGGCGGGCCTTGCGTGAAACCAGCAGTGCTTTCTGGGACCTCCTTTAAAGCTCGTACATGCTATTTTCCTACCCAAACTCATCGAAACAACCCTTTCACCCGACAAGCCCATCCCAATTAAGTCCTGATTCAGCCATAAAAATGGCCTGAGCCCGTCTGAGCTATTGAAAATCAACTTAACAAAAGCAATTCCAAATCGGCCAAATACAGATTTTTTTGTGTTCGGAACACAATCAAGCGACCCTTAGGGCCCAACCAAGACAAGGCAGCATTTAGATGAAATATAAACTCAGTAGGAAGGTTCCCTACCTCTTGGAGCGAAAACGAAGCTTTTTGGGTCCCAGATGCAGGCCAGAGCCTTCCCAAACTATTTCGAATCTTCGATGAAAATTCTTGATTCGGTGTCCATGCATTGCCCTCGACGAGTACTCCGACTTTAAGTCTTGGCCCGACGGAAACCGAGCCATCGATTGCTGTAAATCTTGGAGAGAAGGTAGAGCTTCTCTCAATAGATTTTCTTTCAAACGAAATCTTGATTGAAGCGCATGTTGTCGGTGCCGTCGCGTGGCGCACTCGTCCCGATAGATGAAGCTTTTTTAAATCTTGGGTACCGACCAGTTCCGATCACCGTCTCCGTGGAGTCGTGAAAATGAAGTTTCTCTCATCTCTCTCTACTCACCGCTAGGTTTTGCCTTAAAAATGAGCCACTTTTTTTGTCTTTTTAGCGCCGAGTTGGACGTGGGGCACTGCGCCAGCGTCCATGACCGGTTCGGGTTCATTTAAGTAAGAGCCAAGAAATTGATTACGGAAAATGGCAAAATCGTAATTCCATTTCTGAAATTGTAATTTCGGTTAAAAATTCATAATTTATTCTCTATATCTCGGATGATGAAACTAATTTCACTTTTGGAATCGTCTAGCGAGAAATCTGCTTCTTTTATCAATTCTGTCGAATTTCGAGGCAGTTGGAATTCCACACGTTTTGACTGTCGCGATTGGTCTTGAAGTAAAAGCGATTTTCGATCGACGAAAGTCACCTATAACGCGTACTCATGTGCCGCAAGTGGCATGAGTAGAAAGTATGAAAATGGACTATTGAGATAGTCTTGGGAATATAAGCGGGAAAATAGGACATAATTGGTATTAATGGAATTGTTTTAAGTTAAAAAAAGCCAAAATAGCGAATAGTGCTTGTCTTCTCAATTAAACAAGACCAAGCGTGAATTGAGGAGGAGGATGCAGGTGGAGTTCTTACGAGAATGTGTTTTTAGAGAGAGAGACATCGGACCTGCAGAATTTAGTCAGGAGATCCAGGCAGTCGGCGATCGTCGGAGCAAGAAGGGAAGCTGCTTCGGGAGACTGCTCGTGGTGTGGATTTGAGGGGTTTCGACAGAACTCACGGTGGGGGTTTGCCACTTGGGTTTATTCTTTATTTAAATACTTTGTTAATGTTTGGAGTTGAATGAGTAGTGGTAAATTTGAAAGTGGTGAGCTGAGCTCGGGCTCGGGCTGGCTTCGGGCGGGCTCGCTTTCAGCTTCGGCTCGAGCAGTACGTAAAGCCTAACAAGCCAAGCTTGAGCCTAAAATTAGGCTTGTTTCTTGGCTTGAGACCGGAACTGACGGCAAACCGAAGCCACGGCAGGCGCTATCATTAAAAGCGGCGTCGTTTAGCATTTTTTTTTAATAAATTATGGGTGCAAAGCGGCGTCGTTTTTCTTACAATATATGGAAAAAAAAACCTAAACCACAAAGTCGGCTCCGCGATTCTGAATCACTCTCCCGTCGATGGGTCCTCGAGGCGAGGACCTCGGCGATTTGGGCCTTCGTCGTCCCGACTTCCTCTTGCCGGAACTCACGGCTACAGCGTCGGCTACATCTCGACCAAATCGATCACGCCTCTCTCCCAGGCGGCGGAGTAATCATTGCATCTCAACCTTTCCCTACGCTGCGGCAGGCACTGCGGCTCATCACGATTTTCTTGGCTCCGGAATTTTAATTCGAGATCTCATTCTGAATCCTGATCATTCAAGGTATTCTCTCGATTTAATCATTTAATTGATGCCCAGTGATAATACTACGAATTCAATCTTGGATTCGAAGCTTAGTTTTTAACAAACTTCAAACAAATGAAATGTCGAGGCTTTGTGATACCGGATTACGGGCATTGAGGGTTTCGAGGGGGCCAGGTTGTCCATAGGTGTGTATAAGTCAGTTCGATTTGAAGCAGAGGGTTTTGGTTGTGGTTTGTGGAAGTGTTCGACGTAGGTGACTTGGGCTGTGCGAGATTAGGTTGAAGAACCTTCTCTCTAGCAAAGCCACATATAGTGATTTAGAAACCTTGTGTGTTTAAATGTTTTGTTATAGGACATTATGGATTTTTAACAAATTTATTTCCATACGGGTTTGTGCGAAATAAGGAATTCGATTTCTCTTATCTGGGTATGAATCAGAATCAAGTTTGATAATCAATTTCAATTATCACTCACCACGATAAATACTTGAATAAAATGGAAATTGAGGGACAGATTCAAGAACCTGCAATGCGGATGATACGGAAAACCGACGGTGGCAAAACTAAAACATCCAACCGAGAAATTTTCAATCCTGGTCAACAAGATCCTCTCAATCACAATGAGAAAATCTTCAGCGCGAAACCATAAAATCTGCAATTTCAACTGTGAATCTTCAATTTCGAAAGAGATGAATATTTGTCTAAATGATTTAATGAGATTACTTCTTATGTATATGTAAATTTGTAATTGCTTTTGCATTTTTAGAAATAGTTTATGTGGATTATTTTTTTATCAGAAATGTCTAGACCAACAAAAGCTAATATTGTGATCGATATGGAAGATGTGGATAAAGGCTGACGAAATGGATGAAATGGTATAGATGCAACGAGTATGAGACAAACGGGAAGAAGAGATCGTGGTTTGGAAGGAATTTGGAAATCATAACAAGCGGTGGCGACATGAGAAGGCAAAGATGTAATCCTTTGCAAGCATAATCTTTTTATAAGAGAGGTGCAACAACTGTCTTAAAGGCATCTAAAACTTTGCACACCTCGTAAAGCTTCTTTGGTTGGCAAGGATAAGGGTCCCAGCAAAGTTTATTGTCTTTTGATATTGCGAAGGTGATGAAATGCTATCAATCTTTAAAGTATAATAAAGGAGGAAAAGTAAGAGAGAACTTGTAAAGATGTTTGTTGTCCCACGAATATCCTTTTCGGATGGTAGAGCACGAGTTCTTCACTCATTTATGCCAAAAGTCTTAACCGAGTATGAGCGATCAGGCAAACTTTGAAGCTTGATTGCATGAAGATCTTATATGTCGAGAAGAGAAGAAAGTTTGAAGTTGGCATTGGCAGGCATTAATAAAATCAGCTTAACTTCTGATTTATGAACTTCAAATCAGTCCATAGGGTATATGTGCCTCACGGGACATTTTCTGGATTCAGAATGGAAGTTGCAGAAAAGCATCCTGAATTTTTGTCCCTTGGAACCTCCTCACCTTTGGGCTTTGCAATTCTTGATAGTATCGGTGAGTGTTTGAATTGATTGGGGAGTGAAGATAAAATTTCCACCATTACACTTTCGATAATGCTTCTTCAAATGATTTAGGCACATGCAAGTATTGAAAGAAAATTTTGAAGCGAAAGAAAAGCTTCGCTTTGGTGGTAAAATATTTCATGTCGTCTTGTGCTCATATTCTAAACTTGATGAATAAGATGGGTTACTTAGAAGTACGAGATGTGATTGAGAATATTGAAGTGTTAAGTATTTGAAGTTGTCTCCTTGAAGACTTTATAAGTTCAATGAAATTGTCAAAAAGCTTCAAAAGCTATCTACCTACAGCGCTTGATTCTTGATGTACTTCTGGTGGAACTCAACATATGCCATGCTAGAGTGTGCACTTGAGAACAAGTCGGTTTTTCACGAATTTAAGAAGGACTACAACTATAAATGGTTGTCATCCGATGAGGATTGGAAAAGGGCTGCTGAGGTTTCTAAATTTTTGGAGGTTATTAATGATGTTACAAAGGTGTTCTCGGGACGAAAATATCCTACTTCAAATTTGTTTCTTCGTCAAATATGGAAAGTAAGGAAGATGTTGAATGACATGTCTACTGATAATAGAGATTTTGTGAAGCGTATGACTCTAAAGATGAAGGAAAAGTTTGACAAGTATTGGGGAGAATGTAACTTGGTGATGGCAATTGGGGCGGTCTTGGATTCTCGGTATAAAATGAAACTCATTCTCTACTCTTTTCCAAAAATTTATCCAATGAGATGATTTTCGAGCATAGATGATGTTTGTGAGTCCTTGAATTTCTTTACAAAGGAATATCTATCGTAGATAGCCAAATAAATAGTAGCATGGCTTGATTGCCACTTATATTGATTCTAACCCCTCTCAAAAGCGAAAAATAAAGACGGATGATTTTTTGATGAGTGGGTTATAACTAATTCGATATCATTCACGGGAACAAAGAGTGAGATAGACATGTATTTAGATGAAGGAGTTTATAAGCACGGTAATGAGAATATGAGGATTTTGATGCTTTGAGTGGTGGAAAGCTAATAGTCTAAAATTTCGACACTTATCAAAGATGGCTCAGAGACACTATTATCCATTCCTATTACTAGGTTGCTTGAATACGCGCTAGTCTTTGGAGGTAGAGTACTTGATATGTCGAGAAGTTCTTTAAAGCACGAGGCGTCGAGCTTTGATTTATTATGGGAGATTGGTTCTGGCAGGTTACGGGGTTGAGTTGGCATCCAATGTAAGTACTTTTATTGACTTTAATATGTTTTATATATATAGTTTAGTATTTCTTTGTTTTTATGAAAGCAGTCTTGCTTGTTTTATTTAAAAGGTTGAGAATGAGTTTATGCAAGAAGGTTAGAGATGGACACTTAATTTGGGTTGTATAGTTGCAATGTGTAGGAGTGTTCATTGCGTGTTTAATATTTTCATATTAATTAGTTTACTTTTTTTATGTATTAACTATTTTTGCTTATTATTTAATTTACGAGGTTGGTGATAGTTTATACTAAAAGATATATGACAGAAGGTACAGTAAACCCTAACTTCTTAGTTTTGCTTTATTTTGCTTCTTTGTCATTGGCCCAGGCAGGTTGTTTTTGCTTCTTTTGTCAGCGACTTAGGCGGTATTCTTGATTTCTTGTATATGAACTGGCTTAGACAATTGTTTATTGGGTTTTTAATATTTACTTTCATTGAATCGAATTAAGTTTTTAATGATGTATGTTTGAAGGAGTGTTTGTGATCGGTAGTAGAGTGTTCTGCATGCGGTACATCTCTTGCGGTGATTATAGGCAAACCTTACGTAATATTATTGCGAGTGATTCACGGTGATTACAAGATATAGCATAATCTTATTGCGATAATATTATTGCGGTAACTGTTATAAGCATAATCTTCACGAGTGATTACAGTGTAAATATTATCACCAGTGTGCTTCATAATCGAAAATTCGGTGTTTGTGAGAAAAATACTAAATTTAGCCAAAAAGTTCGGTCTCAGAAACCGCATTTTGGACTCTGCCAAAAAATTTGTGGAGATGTATTCTAGCGAAAAATTTGTTCTTGAAGTGGAATATTTTGGTGAGGTTGGCCTTGGATTGGGTCACACATTGGAGTTCTATACCCGCTACAAGTCATGACCTGAAGGTTGGACTACGGCATGTAGGGTCAATTTTCACGGATAAGCGATCGATGGAAATTGATGATGAGCTGAAAAATGGAAAAACAAATAATATCTACAGTACGGATTGGTATGGCTACCGTTGATATTGTCAGCTCCCTTAGGTTATTCCTCGACCACGGCCTCCAATCTTGATACCGATGGTAGTCAATTCTCTAAGGTTATCGAATATTTCCGCTTGCTTGGGCGTGTGATTGCGAGGCCCTTGAGATGGACAGCTCTTGGACTTCCGCCATTGATATGACATTGTACAAGCTTGTGCCCGGTGAGTAAGTTACTTGTGATCCCTTTGTCTGATAATGAAATTTTACTTAACTTTCCTAGTTATAGATTTTTGATAACCCTATCATTTTCTTTGTCATTTGTTTTGTTATGGTCAGTCGGTGTGCACACATGTTTGTGGTTGAACATTGACTATTTCATTTTCTTGTAGGAGCTTGATTTACATGATATTCTTCTTTTTTGATGTCGAGTTTGGAAGATTTTTGCAAGAACCTAAGTCCTTGTTAGTCCTTGTTTATGTTGCAGATTGCAATTGGCTGATTTATGTTTAAGTGGGGCACGATAGAGATCTGCAATGCAGTTTGGTCTTCAGGTTATCCGGACTACATTTTGAAACAGGAGAAAATGTAAATTTGCATGCCTCTTAGAAAGCTTTGATGGATTTTCCCCGCCCCGGCATGTTGTGTTTGCAAGATGCGAAATACTTTATTTGGTGATTTTGGTGGATAGTAATAATTTGGACGAATACATATCTTTGGTGGATTGATGCAACCGTCAAAGCTGGAATAATCGTGAATGGGAAGCATTTAGATAAGGTTTCAATCGAGGTTAAGCGATTCCTTTGTCCATTGTAGTTTCCATGTATTCAAACTAAACTTTTGAGGTGTATTTGTTGATCATCTAAGACTTAATAATCCTATAAGTAATGGATTTAGGCGTTGGGTAATTCTGCTTAAACACTAGTTACTTGGGTCAACAATTGGTCTCTTAGATACATATGTCGAGTTCCATGAAATGTGGGTTTTTGATCTGCAGCATAGGATATCTTTACCTTTGCTTTGGTTAGCGTGTTACTCATTGAGATTTGAAGTGTCGGTGTCATGAGATACATTCTTGCCCGGTCATTTGATTTATCTGTTGTTGCCTAGTCCATCCCTCGATTGCAAATTAAGTTCGATTTTTAATACATTTAACCCGATGCTTCAAACTAGTTTTTAGATGAAGTTTATGGTGATGTTCAAAAGTTTGAGGTGTTAGTACTTATTCTTGCCCTCGTTAGAAACGGGTCTTTGACATCCGATCTCACAAATATTCTCTCGGGATGAATTGGATTATTTGCTATGTGAGAAAGAGAATTGTGGGAGGTAATATGCTCTTTCCTATGTTTCGTGACCTCCATTATAACAAGCCATGCATGAAATACATCTTGTGAATTATGATGGTTAAATATGGTGGTCCTTAATGCTGGCCCGAAGGCGCTCGTTGATCACATAAAGTTTGATCATGGATATCGCCAAAACCTATTTGTCATTAATGTATGCTTCTTTTCTAGATTTACAAAGTTGATGCAAGAAGGCTTTTTATTTTGCTATACTTGCATTCAATGTCATCTTCTTTTTTGCAGCTATTCGATTTTCGAGATTATGGGAGAATTCAACTTGAGCGACGGGCCTTACGCTGGTTGGGGTGGCTAGCAACTTTGGAGGAACATTCTTGCCACTTTGATCCCATTATGAATTCTCAAATGAAGCATGTGAAGCAGATTTTCATTTTATATGGAAAAATCACATGGGATCTAAGCGTAAAAAACATTTCAACAATTAATTAGATTGCGAGATATTTTCACCTTGAGAATGCGTGCTTGATTTTTATCTTCTATGAGAAAAGGTCCTATAAGGATACCTAACTGTCAAACACCTTACACATCTGATAAGTGATAGCCGCCCTTCTCTCATTTTCTCTCATTTTTTCTCTTGTAGCCTATTTTCCTCAAGCAAGGAAGGGTAATTTCTGGGTTATATACCCTTATCCCCAGATTTTAATGGTTATAATAGTGAGATTATCAACTCCAATTTTTTTATGCTTGGTAAGTTAAAAAAAAAAAAAAGGTCCAACTTTAAATATTATTTGATCAATTCGCGCTCTTCCGGGCTCGGGCTCGAGCTCGAGCCAGTAAGCGAGCCTAAAAAGCGGTTGGGCTGGGCTCGGGCTGGGAGGCTCGAGCTCGACTAAAAAATAGCAAGTCTAGGCTCAAATGTTCAAAGCTCGGCTCGGCTCGGCTCGTTTACACCCCTAGCCGTGAGGGGCCGTTTGATCGATCCCAAATTTTGGGAACGAATTGTTATAATTTTTGAAACCTCAAATGGACAGCCCGTGCAGTTCACGGACTGTTTGTGATTGTTATGTTGGAAATTATGTATTAAATGGTGCTTTGATATGTATAGGGCCGATAATGGCCATGAAATTCGAGTTCCTGAAAGTGAGCAAACGGTGTGTTCAGAATAGTAGCAGGGTTTCGCTATTCTCGAGAATAGTGTTTACAAAATAATTTTTGTGAAATAATGTGATTGGTTGAGTAATTTAAATCGAATTGCTCGTGTTTGATCATTAGCCCATGTGAGCTAATTTTGATGTAATTGATGGTGAAATTACATGACATGTTTGTGTGATTTAAATTATGTGAATATATGCATAATTATATATTTGCATGTGTTATAGAATTGAAATGGAATTGGCATCATGCATTCCATATGAACTGGGGCACCCTAGGACGATAGGAGTGAGTGCATGAGGTAATCTTAAGAGAATAGTTCGGAGGGTTGTCTAAAAAAATAATGAATATCGGAGGGTAGTCCAAATAAAATATCAATCGTCGGAGTCGGCCCAATTGATATACATCGGAGGGTAGTCCATACACAATATCAATCGTCGAGCGACCCAGGTGATATATACATTGGAGGGTTGTCCACAAACAAATAAAAACTAAGGTTCTCATACGTGAAGCAGGCAAGTGTGAGGGGAGTCGAGGGACTCGGGATATGAGATGAACAATTAGACATTGAGTAGGATCGTCGTTTGCTTGAATGTGTGTTTATTACAGGCATTGCATATGCACTTAGGTGGAGAAGTAGCCCACTTGGGGTGATTCCACTGCGAACATTAGCTCACCCTGTCGATGGATACTATTTTACAGGTACAGGGAGCGTGCGAGGAGACGGTTCATCATAGAGGCCGTTTAGAAAGAAAGCTAGAATGTGGCACGATGGTTTTGCATGTATTAGAATGTTTTCATTTTAATATATGTGTTGTATAAGAGTAGATCATTAACTCTTGTAACTATGATATATAGTTTGGATGTTTTATGAGTATTGGTAATGGGCCCAAGTGGCCGTTTTACTCATGTGATGGATTATATTGGATAGTTGGGATATATGTTGTGAGTATAATGCAAGGGGGCCCAAAGAGGTCATTTTACTCGAGCTATAGTTGTATATGAGACCACAATGTGGTCATTGTGTATATTAAGGACGGGAGCTATATACGGTGTTGTATTTGGAGTAGAGCTCCCAGGTACAAAGGGGGCTTCAGGTTTTCGCATGGTGGCGTCGGGTAACTTGGAGCATCCACCAGTATTCCGCAGAGGTTGTGATTTAGTCAACGGACCCCGAGGTGGGGCGTCACAATTTACGTCAGAAACAATTTTATTTCGTCTCGAGTTCAATTTATTTTAAATGAACTTAACTCAAGTCGTTTCTAACTCGAGATTTTTAAGAAAATCCCGTTCATGGGGTTACTAAATACCAAACTTCAAAAATTCATAAAGAATTTCCACTACCTAAGAATTCAGCGAAACTTTTCTGAATTACTTGTTTTCGTGAGACGGACTCAACGGCATAGTCTGTTTCGTCATCCGAGCTCTAGGGAATTTTCTAGGTTTCCCTGAGCCATTTCAGCAATATATTATTATTATTTTTTATTTTTTTATACTTTTTAGAAAATTTTAAATTTTCGGGGTTTATACATATATTTGTTTTGGTTAACGAGAATTAAGAATTAATTTATAATTCCATAATTGTACATTAAAGTTCAAATTCCAATCATTATTATAAATACAATAAAAATGCAACAGGAGAATGAATAAATTGTTATCAATTCATTTGCAACCCCATGACACTTGGTTCATTTATAATACATCCAAATAATATATGAAATACATGAAATTAGATAATTTAATAACGATTTTTTTAATCAACCACATGTTTTAACAAATTCAATACAAAAAAATAAAAATAAAAACTACATCCAAAATAATCACAACCTATAGGCTTTGGTTTGGCAATTAGATAGGTCCAAATAATGTCTTATATTATATATTGTTATATACTACTAATATAAGTATATAACCATGAAATTTGGTACATAATGTCTTCCTCCAATTTAAAAAACAAACATTATATCAAAATATTAATGTAACCCCCAACCAAAAAAATTATTATAATAATTCATCCACAAAATTTAAGAAACTATGAATATTAAAAGTGAAATTATATTAATAAAATAATAATATCACTTTTGTAAAATTATTTCCATCTATATATATATATATATATATATAATTTAAATTATCTGACAATGTTAACCAATATATAAATTTATTTTCATAATATATATTATATACATTATATTTTATAATTTTAGTATAATATTTAATATTTGTATTTTTAGTTAGTTGTCGAAACCATGGTTTTTATATTTTGTAAACCTAAACCTAAACCGAAACCAAGAATTTCATAAAAAAATTAAAAATAAAAAAACCAGAACTAAACCTATCGATTCAGTTAACCTATTTTTCAATTCGGTTTCGATTTGGTTTCTCGGTCAGTTCGGTTTCTTAGGTTTTTTTGCCTATCCCTAGTTAGACACTTTAGTTACAATGTATTAAGCATCCCATTTAATAATAGGAATAATCGTTTAAAATGGATAAAAATAAAAGTTATTTTGCAAAACAAACCCTTTTTAAAAAATCCAAAAAAAGATATGTTAAAAAGACAAAATGTGAACAATTTTGCCATTTGACATATTGTAATGTGGGGATAAGACAAAATGTGCACAAGATTTAGTTATTAAATTGGGATTTATCTCTACATTTTTAAGGGTATTTTTATTTGGAATTGGGATATTTTCAAGGTTACTTTTGCAATAGGTTATTTTTGCAAATATTTTTTGAATTTGTTTCTTTAATCAATTTCTCTTAATAATATTTAATAAACAACTAAAATTTTATTTGTGACACATCAATAGCTTTATTTTCGAAGTAGTTGTTGTAGGTCCCAATGTTTAAAGTACAACTTTTTTCTTCTAAAGAGAAATAAGTTTATTGAGCAATACATCGATAGAAATATAAAATCAAATTCGCTAAAAACCATAAAGGATGAAACAACATCTAGGTTAATAGTATAATGAATCGACTCAAAGTCTATACATTTGATAATTAAGCCTACACATTTGATATTACTATTATGACTAAAATACCTATGACTCAAATTTTGCAGCATATTGACGACCATTAATTTAATTTCTTTTATGTGATTGTATATATTTTGCTCGTCAAAATCACCCAAACATAAATAAACATCGCACTACGATGACAAAAACCAAAACGTCGTACTAAGACGATACAACCATCCACCGCACCAAGATGACGACAACTACTGCACCACGAAGAGCGGCGATGATGCACACACACCAAGGCAATGACTAAATCACGAAAAAAAAAAAACAAATAAAAACCTATATATGTGTGGAATAACCACTTTATCGAGAAAGAAAAATATGGGAAAAGTGTGTATATGGATGATTTCAAGCCAAGAATGACCAAAAATCACCCCTCATTGCTTAAAGGTAGGATTGACCCTATAAAGAAATTATACAAAGGGTGATTTGATTAAAAGACTTGTTGAAATATGAATTTCGGAAATCTAAACCTCCATCAATTTTTGACACAAAATTACCTTTATTATTTTCTTATAAAATAACATTTTCTTTTATAAGATTATGTAACACTAAAGGATAAATGGTATTTTGTCTATAATCAATTATTTTTCAAAAATAAAAATAAAAATAAAAAATAGGAAGGGTTAGATTTACAAATTTTAAATTATTTGATGTCTTTTAATCAAATATTTTTTTTGTACAAAATCATTTTCTAATGACAAATGGGCATGTGTGTGTAAGAATTTTGGGTCTTTCTATGTTTAGGGTTTTCACATTTGTCAAAGTTGAGTTGGATTTGAGAAAAAAAGCATACACAAAGATGAGCCCAAAATTTGTCAATCATAATAATTATGTCCATAAAGGATCATGGTTTTCATATATTCATGCAAAAATAATCACAAAATAGCAAATTTTTTTTAAATTATATTTTAATGAAAAGTACTACTTGAAATCTATATTTTATTAACTTAATAGAGATGGGTGCATATTAGATATAGAAATTATATGTGCTCGAATTCACTGCCCTTACCCATGAATTGCTTTAGAGATGGGTGCAAAATGAGTGCAAATAGTGTGCAAGATGGATGCATATTAGATAAAGAAATGTTATGTGCTCGAATTCACTGCCCTTACCCATGTATCGCTTCATCCATTCCTAGTGGCAGGACACTTTTGTTCCTAATTCCAATAATTTTTCTAACTTTTTCTTCAATATTCATGAGCTCAGATGTTTTAAGAGGCTTGGAAATAGGCTCCCCTATAACACGGGAACCCACCCTCCACGAGAAACTATGATATCCTCGAGGTGATTATAGCTTCATCCGTGGAAAGATGGAGTTGGTGGAAGGACACCACTTCTCTACGATGCCCAAAAACAGATCATGGTTTCTTCTAGTTTTATAAGTAGAACCCATGTTGCTTCATAAATTCCAGCATTCTTCCATAGAGATTGGTATGAATAACGCATTTGATCAACCCAAGTGTTCCAATTATTTGGTGGGTCTATCCACCCGGTGAAAACCAACTTCAATGACCATTCACTAGGTTCAAAATCAATGAGTGGAGAGGAAAAAAGAGGAGGTTTGAAGAGAGGCTATTGTTGCTTGATGAAATCCAAACTGGGTTAATTTGATGAAATGGGCAATTCTTTGAGTGACCAATTTGATAGACTGTGATAACTGATTGAATGTCGTATAGGCTCTTATCTTACCTTGGCTCTTTTAGGATTTGGACTAGAGACAAGCTCAATCGTACATAAAGGAGGAAGGTGCCTAAAGGGATAATCGTATTTTTCATTGTTTTAAAAATTAGAATGGATCGATCGGTCAAATCGGTTTGACCATCGGTCGATCATCTTTCCAGTTAAGTTTGCTTCTTGAACCATATGGTTGTTCGAATCGCCTATGAACTAGCTAAACCTCCAGTTTAACCAACAAATTGCCTAAACTGGGCGGTTCTCAAAGAACCGGACGATCCAACTACACACTCATTGTTAGCAAAAAATTCTACAATATTGGTGTAAGTAGAACACATGATTGCTTCATAAATTCCAGCTTTCTTTTATGTAGATTGGTATGAAGAATGCATTTGATCAACCCAAGTTTTCTAATTATTTGATGAGTTTATCCACCGGTGAATAACAGCTTCGGTCATTCACCAGGATTTCCATCAGTGAGTGGAGAGAAGGAGGTTTCAAGATAGGATGTTGTTGCTTCATAAATCAAGAAATAGAGTTAATTTGATGAAATTTGTAGTTCTCTTGAAAGTGACCAATATGATGGAGTGCATGATAGCGATTGAATATCGGATAGGCTCTCACCTAGGCTCTTTTGAAGTTTGGACAAGAGACAAGCTCGATTACCGTACATGGAAGGAAGGTGTTTAAAGGAATAATTGTATTTTCATTGATGTTTTCAATGTTTTAAAAAGTGCATCCCGAGCGGAAGCCTAAACCATCGATCGGGCAGACAGGTGGAAGTAGATTGAACCGTCAACCAACCGTTTTTCCGATCAAGTTTGCTTCTTGAATCGGATGGTTGTTTGAACCACCTACGAACAGGATAAACCGTTGGTCTAACCGAAGAACGCCCTAAAGCGGCGGGCGATTTTCATAGAACCGGACGTTTTTCATAGAATCGGACGATTTAACTACACTCTCATTGTTAGCAAAAAATTATATTATATTGGTGTAAGTAGAACCCATGATTACTTCATAAATTCCACCTTTCTTTAATGTAGATAGGTATGAATAACGCATTTGATCAACCAAGTTTTCTAATTATTTGGTGGGTCTATCCACCCGGAAAGCCAACTTCAATGGCTATTCATTAAATTTAAAATCAATGAGTGGAGAAGAAAGAGGTTATTATTATTATTATTATTATTATTGTTTATTTATTTATTTTATTATTATTATTATTATTATTGTTTTTTTTTTTTTGAGAAAAATAATTTCATTGATTCCAACTAATACATTGGTAGAAATATAAAAATCAATAGCTAAAAGCCGTAAAAGGATGAAACAACATCCACAGATTAATAGTATAATGAAATTATTCAAAACATATACATTTTATAGTTGAGTCTACACATTTGATATTATTATTATGACTAGAATACTTTTGACTCCAATTCTGCAGCATACGACCATTGCTTTGATTTCTTGTCTATGATCGTATATACTTTGCTCATTCGAATAGCCCAAACACAAATAAACGCTGATAAAAACCTTGTCGTCGTATTGGGCGACACAACCCTGCCCATCAAGATGTGATAACCACACATGCACACAAAGGCGACAACAATCACAAGCGCACCAAGGCAGCAATTAGATCACTAAAAAAACATATAAAAACTTATATCTGTGTGGAAGAAACACTTTATTAAGAAAAAAATATGGAAAATATGTGAAAATTTGTGATTTCAAGCCAAGAATGATAAAAAAAAAAAAAAATCATCTCTCTTTACTTAGAGAAAAGAGGCTAATAAAGAAAAAGTTTAGAGAAATAGAGGATAGGGTGTGACCTTGAATCCAGAGAGGGTCAGTTGACAACGTCAACACAACGAGAAGATTTGTGGATGTCGGGTAACCCGACATCACACCATTGACTCCCCTTTTTCCGGGACATAAGATTTAACGAAAATCAGGCAGAGTCTCCTTTTTACAGAGAGCTCTACCCAAAATACAACCTGTGCAATTACATGGCAATATATTGATATTATACAAGAACCCTCTTGGGATCCACATACGAGTAAAAATAGCCACGTAAGGCCCATTTATCCATACTCAAACATATAAGCACGTGATTATAAAACCATAGTCCACAAGAGTTTAAATTACATCACTCTTATACAAAACATATGTCAAAATTAAGCATTCTAATACATGTTTTACAAAATATAAATCAAAGTCACAATTCGGCTTTCTTCTCAATATCGACCTCTAGTAAGCGTCGTTGTGAAACCCCAGAAAGTCCACGATTTTGGATAAAGGGTTAAATAGTAATTTCGGCTGAAAAACCGAAATATTTCTATATCTCGGATGACGAAACGGACTTCTCCGTTGAAATCGTTTCGTAGTTTAGCTACGTCGAATTTGGTTGGATTCCGAGATAGTCGGGATTTCAAGTTTTCGAGGTGTGGGGTGTCGGATGACACATGGCAAGGTTAGGGGATGCCACATGGCACCCCAAGAGAATGGCACTTGGCAAAGCCACATGGTCCACTTGAGAGAATGGCTCACAATTAGCCATGAGTGGGAAATAAAATCACATGGCTCACATTAAGCCATGTGGGTGATGATGTCATAAAAAGGAATAAAAGAAAAAGGGGGGAAATCAAGGGCCACACATTTGGCTTGAGGAAATAGGGAGGAAACTTCCTCCTCTTGACCCATACGGTCAATGACCATCCAAATAGGAGAGAAAATGGCAAATGAGAAGAGAAAATGAAGGGGAAATGAGATGAGAAATGAGAAAAATGAAAAGAAAAGCAAAAAGGAAAGAAAGGAAAGGAAGGAAGGAACAAAAAGGGAAAAGCAATTCGTAGAGAGAAAAGGAAGGGAAAAGGAGAAAGAAGAAGGAAAGGAAGATTCCCGGCTGGACGATTGAAGTTCGACGAGTTTGAGAACTAAAAGTTAGTGCACGGCGCGATCACGATGTGGACACAGTTGGAGTTTCGACAAACTCAGCGGTATGATATTTTCCTACTTGGTTTACCTTTAGCCTAAAGGCTATAAAATGGTAGGAGTTGCTTATGGGAAGCCATGAGAGGCCATGTAAATTAGTTCCGAGCCTTGAGACTAAGGGGATGGATTTCATGACCGGTTTCACACAGTCATAGACTGTGGGAGTTAAGGTTTGGATTAGAAATTGAAAGTTTCTAGGTGTTATGGTTGTTTGTTGTAATGACAATGATGAGAACCAGATTGGTTCATGTTTGTGAAGGGACGGTGAAGTGCCTATTTAGATAGTCCCAGTTTGTGACCCTAGTTGTGTGTTATGGCTTGTTTGAATAACATACGATTATTGAATATGTTATGTTGAAAC
This sequence comes from Tetrastigma voinierianum, assembly GCA_016808115.1. Taxonomy (NCBI): domain Eukaryota; kingdom Viridiplantae; phylum Streptophyta; class Magnoliopsida; order Vitales; family Vitaceae; genus Tetrastigma; species Tetrastigma voinierianum. Next base: position 204,026 of record JAEQBH010006316.1, on the reverse strand, counting down.
CTTATTTGATGTATTAACATGGTTTGCATGAAGGTAGATTATATGTATAAATTATAATTGTCCATGGTTTGTGAATGTTCATGTAGTGCTCATTCATGCATGTAACATGAAGGAAAATGCATTGGTATCATGCATTTCATATGCACGGTCACATCGCATCAAGAATTCGGGTGTAGGTGCGGGTATGGTTTATTCACAGGTGTTGGTGAATAGATTAGGTGAACTTCCCGGGAAAAAATGGGACCAAAGTCAAGGTAGAGATTCACGAGGTGTGTAAAATGATCAAAATGATAAACTACATGTTTTGGGCGGAGAAAGTTGGGGTAGATCCTCCCCCCCCCAGGTGGGTCTAAATGTTATTTCACGAGTTGGGCCATGAATCCGGCGATGTAAGTTCGCAAAAATGTTGAAAAGGCGTGCGACGTCCTGCGGTGTAAACCCGGAAATCCGTGGCCCACAAAAGAAAGAGGAAAACAAAAATCAGGTTTTGATAAATAAAAATTAGAGGGTTTTCCAATGGTTTAGTCATAGTGTTAAGCTCAAGCGATGGCCGGTTTATTCACACTTATTCCGGGTGTGAGGAGGATGGGACTCAGGTCGTGAGCATGAGGGGTCGCATCTCATGCATGATATAGACATTTCATATAATAGTGAATAATTGTATGGAATGTGATTGATTGTTTATATGTCATTGCATATGCATGTTAGGTGGGGAGTAACCCTCGTAGGAGATTATCACTATTGGGTTTTGCTCACCCGATCGTGGACCCCCCTTTCGAATGCCGGGGAGTATCTAGGGAGGCGCTCACTAGAGGCCGCTTTTGAGAAGAAAGCCGAAATGTGGCTTTGAGTAAATATTTTTGTAAACATGTATAAATCTTTTTGTAAAACAGGCATGGAAATTATAAAAATATAGTTGATTATTTTTTGGTGAGTATGGATGTATGGGCCCGACGTGGCCATTTTTACTCATGTTTGGGTCTCATGGTATGAGACACACAGGTTTTCCGCAGGTTGACGGTGATCAACGGGACCCACCGGGATAGGGGCGTCACAGTCGTCTCCACACTTGCAATCCACATACACGAAGGGTCCCCACCTTGACCCGGGGTGAGCAATGCCCAGTAGAGAATAATTCCTACAAGGGCTACTCCCCACCTAAGTGCACATGCAATGTCATTTCACACATTCAAGTAAAAACATACACATTCCTACTCAAATGTCTACATGCCATGGATGAGAATGTGACTCACCCTTTCCCATGTCCCGAGTCCTCACCGACTCCCTCACACATGCATATGCCAAGTGTGAAAACCGTCATTTATGTTCTATCAATGACAATTTTTCCAAAAAAAAAAAGCTTTTTGTTTTATAATCAAAATTCATTGGACAATCTCCGATATCAACTTGTTTTTACCAAGTTCCGTGAGTTTTTTTTTTTTTTAAACTCATTGGACATTCTCCGATAAACCGCTTTATTCAAAGCCATTGGACAATCACTAATAAACAACTTTATTAAAAAACATTGGACAGTCTCTGATAAACTGCTTTATTCAAAAGAACTGGATAGTCTCAGATCGCGCCTTAATCAAAAAGCATTGGACATTCTCGAAACCCGCTGGCTCTTTAGGACATTGTCCCTAGGCCGAGCGAACCGTAACATCATACGGTGTTGATTTACAACCATGAAGATCATGGAGCTCTGTGGGCGTCATCGATGTATCGGGTCCGCCCGTTCACGAATGATGACGACAACGAAGCACACCCACGGTTTCTGAGGATGTCCCCGATGCGCGCTATGAAATGCAATGCAAATGTGCCATTGCATGCCTATACCCTGCCATATATATGATGAGTTCTATATGGACATTTTAAACCATTCATAATACTCATGCATCATTTGGATAATCATATCAATTAACAAACAATTTCCAAATAAACCACACAATACATGTCAACATATTTTATATGCATATATTGACATCTATAAGTCATCACCAATCAAGCAATGACTTACGTATATAAGGCTTAATTGTGACATCATGTCACAAATAGCCTACAACCAGAATCATGCAATGGCCTTGTTTATACACAAACACATCACAGCCAAACCATTAGAACACCGCGATTTGGCTGGCATTTTAAACCATGCATAACACTTACATGCATCATTTGGACAGTAATATCAATTAACATACAATTTCCAAATAAACCACACAATACATGTCAACATATTATACACACATATATTGACATCTATAAGTCATCACCAATCAAATGATGACTTTACACATTATACCACAAGCTAATTGTGACACCATGTCCTGAATAGCCTACAACCAAGCCATATATTTTCATACAAACACATCACAAGCCAAACCATTTAGAACACAAAATTTGGCTTCCAACATTACTAAACATACATAATACCCATGCATCATTTGGACAATCATATCGAAATTATGCAATTTCCAAATAAACCACACAATACATATCAACATATTATACTTTTATATATTGGCAGCGTCTACAAGTTATCATCAATCAAGCAATGAGTTACATTATACTCTAGGTTTAATTGTGACACTATGTCCACAAATAGCCTACAACCAAGCCATGCAATGACCTTGTTCATACACAAACACATCACAAGCCAAACCATTATAACACACAATTTGGCTTCCACACAGAAGATTTCAGCAGTATATCACTCGATTAAGCGATGATATACTACCGATCATATACGGTGTGGCAAAAAATTGGACACAAATCATTAAAACAGCCTAGAGATTGTACTTGATTCCCAAAAAAGCGGACCATAACTTGAGTTATAGAGGTCCGATTTGGGTGATTCAAAATCTAACATCAGTTACCGAGATGAAACTACAATTTCCTTGAAGGATACTAGTCCAAATTTGTAGCAACCCCTGAGCTTTACTAGACCCGGTTTGCGGTTCCGGACCAAAACCCGGGAACGCCCAGCCAAAGCCATTAATCAAATCCATTTATCAATATAAGCGTTTTCGTTCTCAAATCTTTGCGGAAGCGATTTCGATTTGGGGCAAGCCCATAAACATTTACAAATTCAATGCAATTCCTTTACAAAATATGCATGTAACCAAAAATGGCATTTTATGCCATTTACAACATAATATCCAAAATCATATTCAGGTATAGGTACAAAAATAATTTTAGAGTTGAACTCCTTTGTTTACAAAACAATGTCGTGCTCAAAAATGGTGAGGATGCATGTGACGGAGCATATTCCGTGAACTTTCTTAACATGACTACGAGCTCTCGACCTTGAATTAAGCTTTTCAATCACTATCAATCACTCAGTACCTACGCATAGATAAAACAATACGCTAAGCATTTTCATGCTTAGTGGTTCTATACAGTTCTCCATTCCATTCCAGTTCAATACGAATTATGCATTTATCAAAATATTGCCTTTATACAATGTTTATGTGTAATGTAAAAGATACTTATACAAATACACTTTTTAATATCATTTTTCGCTTTTCGGTTTGCGATTTCACATATGACTATAGAGTCAACATTCACAACAAATTTAGTTGCCGAATCTTGTCCTGTTTGTCATTCAGTAGTAATGTGATTTCACATTCAATATTACAATCTTACATATGACTATAGAAGTCGACATTCTCAATAGATTCAGTTGGTGAATCATGTTCTATTTGTCATTCAGTAGCAATGTGATTTCGTGAAGGCGATCGGCGTCGGTGAATTAACATTCATGGCCAGTTCAGTTTGTGAATCCCGCCACATTGTCGTCGGTAGTAATATGATTTTACATTGAACAAATGTCTGGTTTCCTTCATAGCAATTGATTGGTGAATCCCACGTCATGTTGGTCATTCAATAAGCCACATTTCAAATCGAATTTATTATGCGGTAAATTCACTTATAGTTCCATCTGCGGGCACATCACGAGATATTTGACAAACATTTCAAATACTAATAATTCAAATCAATATATATATATATATATATATCACTGATAAAACTTGAAATGGGAATTAAGTCACAGAGAACAGACATTTGACAAACATTTCGAATACTAATAATTCAAATCAATGTATATATATATATATATATATATATATATATATATATATATATATATATATATATATTTACAAAATAGAACTTGAAATGGGAATTGAGTCCACGGTGAACGGACATTTGACAAACATTTCGAATACTAATAATTAGTCAATGTATATATATATTTCACAAATAGAACTTGAAATGGGAATTGGAGTCACAAAGAACATACCAATTGTCCCGAATCCCTTGTCTCTTTCGATACCAGGTCAGATTTATTACGTCTTCACGCACCTGGTCGAATACAGTTTCTCACTCTTGAGTAGTTTGAAAAAATAATCATGCTTCGCTTAGTAGAAATGACAGTGCGATACATTCTTCATTTAGTTTTATCTTATTTGAACTCTCATTAGTCATTTGTAGAGTTCTATCTTATCGTGTACAAATCTGAGGCTTTCGGAACAAAAATCCAAAAATTTCCCCTCTGTGAACAGTAGCTACGTCGTGGCGTACCCGAGGGGTGCCATTTTGGCACCTTCGGCCTCGCCACGATGAGGCATCCCATGCTGCGGCGTAGGGCTACGCCGCGGCGAGGGTTCCCTACACTGCGACATTAGGGCCCGAAATGCCTAGATTTCCAGTTTTTGTTATTTTTCAATTTTTCTCTAAAAATCCTCAAAATTCCAAAACAATTCATGGGAATCACTCCCAGTAACCTCTAATATCATCTACACCAAGCATGAAATTAAAGCCCATAGATGGATTAGAGGTTTTCTAACTGAGCATCATTTAAAGAAATCTAGGGTTTGGTTCTTACGTTGAATCCTTTGAATCTTCTTCACCCAATCTTGATCATGGCTTAAGAAATGGAAAGGAATCACCAACAATCTTGATCTTCTCACCTTGCCTAGCTTTCTCTCTCTCTCTTGTCTTCAACGTTTTTGCTCAAATGAGCATTCTAAATGAAATGTGGTCTAATATCACTTACCACTTCTCAGGCCATGTTTGACACATCTAAAAACTTGTTTTTGGATTTAAGTTGCCTCAATTTACCTTATAGCACATATATCACTTCTATTTGCACTTAAACACAAACATTTTCTCAATTGACCCCTAGGTCCTCATTTTACAAAATTCTAAATTTACCCTTTTTCACTTGGGTTTATTTTCGGGTTCAATCAATTTCTCATTTTAGCATATAACATTTAATCATATGCTCACATATTCATTTCACTTATCACATTTTAACAATTCATCAGTTTTCCTGAAAAAACCCAAGTTTGGCTCAATTTATACCCGGAATATATAATAAAATTATTATAAAAATTCTAGGGTATTTTTTAGAGCGATTACAAAATTCTCACTTTTCCCGACAATCGGTCTAAATCTAAGCGATGGGATTCGGCCAAAAGCAGGGCTAACTTTGTACAAGCGATCCTGTCATATTTATAACTTGGGTTATAGGGTGATTGGGTAATTCAAAAATAACATAAGAATTCTCGAGATAGGGCTATAATTTCTTGGGGATACTAGTCGAATTCTCCATTTTCTAATCGAAAATCAACACAAAAGCTGGACATCATATAGGGTCAACGAGGCACTACTATTCCCATAACCCATTAATTTGTATAAACAGCCACTTGGGTAAGGGCCTAACAGCCCCTTTAGGCATTAAATCTCAACCAAACAGCCTAGAGATGGAAAATAGCCAAAGTAGGGAAGAATCACACATCTCTTAAAAGTAGAAGAAATCTAAAAAGTCCAGTGGACTGTACTTCCTAAACCTTGAAACCTTTGTTGATTTCCAGACTCACTCACTTGATCCTCGAATGAAATCACACATGTTTTGGTACCCGTCGCAACCCCTCGTTGAGTAGATGAACTTTCTCTCTTAATTTCGGCCAATTGAGCCTCACGGAACTCAGGTGGATGAAGAAAAAAAGCTTTAGTTTTATTTTTATTTTTCTATTCTCTCTCTCCCTCTCACTCTCACGACGGACAGTCGTCTCTCAGCCCCCAGTGGTTTTTTAACCTTTTGTCAACTTACTTAAGTTGGACATGGCAACCAATGTCATACGTGTCACGTCAAATCCAGGGTTGCTTTTATAAACAATTTATTTTATCTCAGTTTTCAAGTTCCAATTTATTTAGAATAGACTTTACTAATTCATTCTATTTTCGAGATTTTTTCTCAAAATCCCAGTGTATTGGGGTTCACGAGAATCCCAGCGTCCGAAAATTGAAAAAATCAGTTATCTAGAATTCAACGAAAATTTTAAGGTAGCTAGGATTGTGAAAAGAATCCAGCGGTGAAGTCTGTTTTGTCATAAAGTCTAGAAAAATTCAGGGCTTCCTTGAACAATTCACGACAATTTTATTGTTTTGCCATTTCGAGAAAAAATTAAGTTGTCTGGGTTTTACATATGGTTTAGAGAGACGTTGTAAAAAAAATTATTATTGTTATTATTATTATTATTGTTATTATTATTATTATTATTATTGTTATTATTGTTATTATTATTATTATTATTGTTATTATTGTTATTATTATTATTATTATTACTACTACTTTAACACCCCTTCCCCTGTCTTTGACAAGCGAGGGGATGCCACCTGAACAAAGACTTGTGCTTTGATTTTAAGCATTATTTGGGACCCGCACAAAGCGCCGTTCATAAATGACATAAACTTGTTTAAAAAAGCCAGAATTATGAAAATTCTTGACTACAATCATAACCTTATAAACTACATGCGTATTGGTCTGTTTTAAAATATCATGTACATATGAAAAAAGAAAAGAAAGAAAATAAAAAGAAGAAAAGAAAAGAAGAAAACGAGGTTCATAACTACCTTGTATTTATACAAGTTTCATTATCTGAAAATATTCTTTTACAATTCTATTACAAAATCACCTTAAAAACAAGGACCTACATAAGGTGAACTCCTAATGCAGTGTTGGCCTTGGCGAGTGGATGTCTGCAGCGACCTCTTGATGCACACGGATGGAAACAACATCTTGCTTCTAGCTTAGTGAGAAAACCAAATAACATATATAACCACTCGTAGTGGTCCTCAATTATTGTATACATGTTTAAACAATTCATATATCATATTATTCAATAATATGCATTTCTCCCCGTATGAGTACATAATAGAAATTTCACAACATAAGGTACAGTAGGTACCTGATATAAACTGAGATTTTAGCTGATTACTTTTGTTTTCATATGGTTCATTATTCAGGTACTTATCATATAAATGTTTATCAGTATAAACCAATAAAAATGAATAATAGAACTACAGTACAATGAGTGCTCGTAGGTACAATATAGTACATAACAAGAGTGGCCATAAGCGGAATATCCACTTAATGGGCGCCCAGCCAGGCGAGGAGTCTGAAGAAGACTAAGCGGACGTGCAAAGTGCGAAATAGGCGTCTTTGGTAGCACGAAATAGAGGTGTTGTGTAGCACTAGTCCTATTTATTCACTATCCAGGTCTTAAGCGGACACAGTGCTATGTGTTTAAAATATTATATTGGTCTTATCTGGTTCATGTGTTTATATGAACCCAAATGTAAGAATTCATACCGCTTCTAAAATTACCCTAATCCTCATTTGTTTAGGTTTTGTGGGAGTATAAAATAAAGTAAGCAAAAGAAGGGCAAGAGACAAAGCCACATCTGGCTGGTATGCTTCGCTAAGGCGAAGTGGTTCGCCTAAGATACTAGCGAAGGAGGAGGCTGGTCGAGAAACGGGTCTGGGTTCGCGTGGCGCAGAGACCTTTGACTAGGCGAAGGCCTTACGCCGAGCGGCGCTACCTTCACCTTGGCGAAGGGACATAAGCTAGAGGTGGACACCACCCTTCGCGAGGTGAAGGGCGTCGGGTTTTGCAAACAATGTTGCGTTTTAGCCTTTTCATCGTCTGGTTTCAACTCAAAACAAAACCCAAATCAAAACAACTCGAACCAACCAAAACAAAGTATGGGAAGAGTTAGGATTTTCTAACTTTGATTATCTTGAAACTTCCAAACGGATCTTCTCTTTTCTCTTTTCAGCTTCTCTTATACATGAACAAGTGAGCTGACAAAAAGAAGAAAAAGCAACAGAATTTGGATCTTCTCCCAGGTGGATGCCACCCAACACGCTAAGCCAAAAATAGAGAGTTCCCCACTTCTCTCAAAGACCAATTGTTCTCTTAATGCAATTTGGCTAAATTTCCCTTTCTATTTAGTCATTCATCTTTATTCAATTTACAAATTAACTTATCAAAATTCTACAATAACTATAATCTTGCTTAATGTCCCATATGACCTTAAATTGACAATTTATCAATTTACCATTTTTCACACTTTGCACTTAAATTTCCAAAAAATATAATTTTAACTTCCATTATACCATAAAGATGTCATAAAACTATTAGGGTATAATTTGGGGTGTTACAACTATTATTATTATTATTATTAATAACAACTATTATTGTTAGTAGTAATAGTAGTAGTATTGGAATCAATATTAGTATTATTAGTATTAGTATTATTATTATTATTATTAATATTGTTGTTGTTGTTGTTGTTTTTTTGTTATTATTATTAGTATTCTTATTATGATTATTATTATTATTATTAGTATTAGTATTAGTATTAGTATTAGTAGTAGTATTTAAATTATTAGTATTAGTATTAGTATTAGCATTATTTTATTATTTTTATTATTATTCTTGATGTTATATACAAAAATGATTAAAAATTGTAACCAAAAAGCAAAATGAAATAGAATTGTATAACAAAGAGAATCAAGCAAGTTAAAAAAGAATATAAATTTATTTTAAAACAGTATAAATAAACATATTTATATATATAAGTACACATGACAATAATTGAATATAAACATATGACAATAATAAATATAGAAACGCGGTGAAGATTTACCAACAAATTTTAATTGAATCTCTTAAATAACTGAATATAAATACATGAAAATAATAAATATATAAATGGAATGAACATAAATTACAAAAACAAAGAACATAGATTAGAGATAGAGGAGAATTGGGTTCCGAATGCTAGACAGTTTCAATCTTCTCATTGATGGCAAAAAACAAAGTTTGGCGATTCATAACAATCCATACAAACTTTCTATGAACATACGTCCACCATTCATATTATATTATATATGTTCAAATAATTGGTGAACCACCTTCAGTTTTAGTTTGATCTCAGATTAGGCGTAAAAAACAAATCAATAGTCACTTTAACATGCCTATTATTTAGAGTAATGCTCCTATATATACACTAGCAAAAAATATTATGATTATTAAAAGAACATATTTCTCACCAGTTTGGTACAAAGAAAAATTAATAATATGTTTTGAATACAATTCTTGAAAAAAAAAAAACAAAATCATAAATTTATAATAGGTTTTGAATACAATTTTTGAAAAAAAAACAAAATCATAAATTTATCTTACAAGTGTACACTTATTAGTAATAATAAAGGCGAGAAAAATGTGTGAAATTTCCACTGTTTTCTTTACGAAATATTTAGTTAAAGGGCATCAAATACTACTAAATTTATGAATCTAACCTCATGAATGATAGTGCACAAAAATCGATTGGGCCGGGACACGAGCCCCGAAACAAACCATCGTGGAGTGAAAGCCCCAGACGGGTTGGCATCCTCAGTAGAGCGACAATGGGAGCACGTAGGGGGCTCGACCCGTGATGGCTGATACGATTGCGCGCAAGGTGAAAGCTAGGGTTGAAAGCCCAAGCTTGGAGTGGAAGTAGGGCACGGGGGTGGTGACGGGGATGTCGTGTCAGCCGGTTGTGGCAAAGAGAAAGCACTTCATTTCCATGATCCGATACCTACTCATTAAGGGAAGAAGGATCCCCCACGATCACGGCTCCTTAATTATCCTCTAATATTCAATTAGCGATAAGGAAGATGAGATTCCCTACCCAATTAGGAAGATGTCGCATCGCCATCTAATAAGGAAAGTCATCGTGATCACCCACGATAAATATCAAACCATTCCCTTAGAAGAAGGTGCACCGGTCCCGATGCCATCAACGGTTGGTCTTTATTTTCATAAGAAGAAACTAGCAGGCATCGGAGGCAGCGGTCGGCACACCTATGGACCACCCTTTTAGTGCAGGTTATAGGTTATACATTGATCGATCGAAGCGGACCAGTGATCGAGCTCCGGCCACAAGTATGCGATAGAAAAAGCACCATCGGTTGCCATGCAGCGGGAGCGACTTTTCCTTTACCAAAATAAAGCCCGATTTCTGATGGTGATGGTATGGCTCCGAAGCATGAGGCGGGAGTCACGCTAGCCCCCGGGAGCCTTGAGAATTGCGGGGCGGCGATTGGCGGTGGCGGGGCGCTCTTGGGCTCTCACGCGCTATGCTGCTGCGAGATGGGGTACCTCTGTCTCATCAATCGACATGCTACTGCGAGAGTTGGCGAACCTTCACGAGGACGAGGTGGCGCCCGAGGAGCCGCAATAGCGAGGCCGCTGAGAGGCCGTAATACCATTCACGGGGAGGGAGCGGCAACACCTCGGGCGCCCCCACGGGGCGTGACGGATAGTGAAAATAACGAACCCCGAGGCATGATTACATTCCTCGGTAGCGCAATGAGGGGATGCAGCGAGGTGTGGAGGTGAAGAAGCCGACCCTACTTTTACTGTTAAGTCCAACAAGGGAAGGGAACAATCTTAGGAGGCCGGCGGTTACAGGACATTCAAGCATGAGGCTGGCCCTACATGAAGGAGGCGTAAAGGGTGTTTGATCTCCATGGTGGATGCTTTGAGTCTGACAGGCTTGAATCCCCATTCCCATGGCAGGGTACTACTTCCTGCTCTGACGAGTTGAGATACGCGCGGATCAGGCTTTCATTGGGATGAGGGCCAGTAGACCACCTTAGCTTTGCACTCTGAATTGGATCTGGAGTTGCATGGATATGGGGAACCACATGGAATCATGATCTTTATACCATCAACAGGGCTCGACCTTGGCATGGTCGAAACGAACTCCATGCTGACCCTCAATCTAATCTAACCCCGAACTCTCATCTCTTTACGTTGTCCATCATGAATGGACATATATCAAATCGAGCTTTCCTGTGGCCAATAAGCGAGGCCCTCAGAAGCCCCGAGGGAGTCTGCGTTGGGAGGGGTTCAGCACAGAGTCGTGCAGGGAGTGTTCATCAGGATGAAAAATTCTTGTCACTTCCTTTATGGTAGACTGAGCATGGTCGAGACCGTGTGTTTCTCCCCATTCTAGTGGGGCCTCGATGAGGCTGCAGTGCTCGCCCAGCTGAGGAAAAGGCATGCATCCAGACAGGGGCCCTATGTCTTCTGAAGAGTGAGAAGCTCTTTCCGGCGCAGAGTAAGAAAAGCAGGACAAGAAAGAAGCTGGACGCCCTAGGAGGCAAGAAGAGACGCCCCGAGAAACTCTTAGATCTCCACGAATGGATAGAGAGGGCCAAGATTCGATCTCAGAGGAAGGTAAGCGTAGGGGCTGCTTGAGTCCCACCCCATTGGGAAACTTCTTCATGATCACCACTCAGTGGAGTTTATCCGCCAGGCCTCGATCTCTAGATCCTATCTGAGATTACCGGCATGAGAGGTTTTCCCAGATGGCGTCTCTCGGGTTAAAAGCCAGGACCAGTGAGGGCAGCAAACCAATCACACAAAGTTCAAGTCATAGGAGTATCGGACGAGATGACTATTTAAGATTAAAAAAAAATAAATTCTCTGTCCCAGCGTGGACACCCTCTGCGATTATGGCTCCCAAGAATCAGAACCACAGGCTCTCACACACCTAAAATCTAATAGCCCAACTGTTGCTTTCAAAGCAACCCCTTGGGAAAGTGTTGTGTATTATAGTTTACAGGGGTCGCGGTGATGGGGAATCCCACTGGTTTCGACGGAAGGCTCCACCTCAAGTGGCTTCAGACTCGAGAGACACTAAAGGTGCGAATGTGTCAAAACCCTCGGTTGGATGCATCACAACCTTCTCGGGCCAGCGACTGGAGGTGCAGAGCAACATCCCGATGACGTTAGCTAATAAGGGTCGTTGGCCCAGCTGATAAAGCCGGAGTTATGGAGTCTGACCATGCGAGGGCTTTTGATGACATCATCTTCGCATCGGCCGTTTTGACCAGGAATGGGCATTTGGAAGGAGGGGAACATGGAGCCCAGTGCTTCCATAAGGGATTGGAAGGTACTACCACTAAGATTGATACATTTGAATGCTTTCACTTTGGGACCCTCATTTTGACCATGAGGATAATGGGAGTTCCTCGTGGTGGAGCCTATCGGCGTCATAACACATATTCTTTGGGGCCCAGACAATTCTCCGCCCTTCAGTACACGCGAGGCCGTCCTCCACCTATCCTTGGCGGTTTGTCAAGGAGTTTACTGTGGGAATGGGGTATGAATGGTTCGAAGGACCAGCGGATAGCGAGTGCTAACGAAATTAATGAAACATATCAGCGGGTTAGCCGCATCCATGGATGAGCTCGACATGGGAGACTGACACAGTTTGACCCGCACCTAGGAAGAGCTGGAACCAGTTAACTTGTGACCAGCAGACACCTCCTACCACCACCGCCGGATCAGTGGCTGAGAGGCGATCAAGACCTCACCTGTTTCTTCTTAAAGTAAAATGGGAGGCGTGATGGCCCGGAAGACAGAGGACATGGTGATGGCGGTTATCACCCACAGGTTGAATCTGTGCCCACCTCAGCTGGCGACCGTCAGCTGAGGAGAAAAGAAGAAGATTTACACTTGCGAGAGGCGGAGAGCGATCGGCAGAATCGATGCAAGCTACCTCAAGCCCGAGCTATCAGTGGGTGTCCGTGGTGGCTAATGGATTCTGTTGAAACAGGTAGTAAATGCGACTGCGTGTTTTACCGTATGGCGGGCTTACGAAGGCGGCTTTCCACGCACAGATCGACTCACACTGGTGGGGCGCACTTCAGGGCCTGGCTCCTCGACTTCATGGACGCTTTCTATTCTCGCATCAGTATAATGATTACGGCGGCGAGAAGACCACCGGTCGTGACCGGACGGAACCTCACGACCATGAGGTGATGCCTTTTGGGTTGAAGAACGCTGGGGCTACCTATCAGAGATTGGTAAACAGAATGTTCCAAAAACAGATTGGGGCATCCATGGAAGTATACATAGAGACATCTTTGATAAAGTATTGATGTAGAGCTTGCATTGGACCACCTAGCTAAATCATTTTGGAATGCAAGGACTACAGAAAGATGAAGTTAAACCCAGCAAGTGTCTTTAGAAATTCTTGAGTTCATAGTATGAGCCATGAGGAATGACAAATCGGAACAAGATAAAAGCGGTACTGACCTTAATTTTATAAGACACTAAAGGAATTCAACGCTTGACCGGGAATAGTTTGCTGTTTGGAGTAAGCGTGTCGGGATCTAGTGACGAGTAATGACACTTTACTTTTCAAGTTTCTAAAGGCCTTCCACTGGGACGCCCCATTGTGAGCATTGCGAGTGCTAAAACTCGCCAAGTTCCCTCTATTACGGTAAAGCCTCAGGAGAACTCACTTTACACTGCCAGCAAACTAGTTTCTGACTAATGCTGCTGTTTGAGAGAAGCAGGATGTTGAAAGCGGCGGCACATCTATTACTGAGCTTTGGAGGAAGCAGGGAGGAGAAAGTATGAGAGAGATGGAAAGGTAGTTTCTTGCATTCGTGACTACATGAGGAGACTTGACCATGCTGACCTTATCGGGGTCAGTGGGGAAGCGTCCGATGGGCTTGATATTGCATAAACAGGAACCTCAGTGTTAAAATGGGCCATAGGTGAGTGGGTTCAACATTAGTACCTCAAAGCCCAAGAACAACTGATCAGGACAAAAGTTTTGGCATATTTTATCAAATTCACCTCGATGAAGTCTGCAAGAAAACACCCGACTGCATTCCCAGGCCTCCGTGGGTTGTCAGTATATGGGTGCAGTACGAAGGAGACGGTGGGGTTGATTCTGACCTCCCGAATGGGATCGGCGTAAAGATATTTTCAGTTCGGGTTCAGGGCCTCCAATAACGAAGCCGAATATGAAGCTGTCATTGTTGGACTTAACCTCGCCCACTCAATGGAGAATTTAATCAGTAGAGGTATGCGTGATTGATTAGGTGAGTGAAGCCCGGATAGAAGATTCCTACTAAGCGAAAGGCAAAAAGATGATCCTCTATCTAAAAAAGGTACGCGAGTTGCTCAAAAAGTTCATATGGGTTCAGGTCATACATGTCCCAAGGCAGGGGTCCACGAGCATCGCCACAGCTAAGCTAGCGATAAGTCCTTGAAGACTTGAATGACGGGTACCCCGTTCAGGCACCTCATGGTGGAACCTTTAATGGCGTCAGCGACGAGGAGTCCTCCTAGTAATGACCTTCACGCCGGAGTTGGATGGACCCCATCTGGGACGGCTATTTGTTGAGACGGGACATTGCAGCGATCCAAAGGGGGGCATAGAAGCTAAGAGGCGGTCGATGGTCGCTCTCTTTGCGGGGACCCTTTATAAATGATGTTTCTCTGCACCCCTCCTCAAATACATAGGAAAGGAAGATGCCAACTACGTACTTAGAGAGATGCACAAAGGCATATGTGGCAACCATATTGGAGCTCGGGCCTTGGCAGGAAAAACCCTGAGGTAAGGGTATTATTGGCCCAAGATGCTCGAGACCTTGCTGAGGCTAGTTTAGAAAATGCAAAATCACATCAAGAGCATGCCAAGATCTCCCACCTCCCATCCAAGCCACTGACCCTGATCATAAGCCCCTGGCCTTTTCAGCAGTAGGGTTAAGACGTATAGGCCCACCGCCCGTTGGAAGGTCGGGTGCAGGGTCATCATTATAGAATTGAGGCTGACTTCACCCGAATGGGCGAGAGGAGTCGGGCCATTAGCAGCAATCAAGAAAAAATCGTAACCGTTTGAAGCTCAATATGCGGTTGAATCCCAGCATTAGTATCTGATAATGGAAGCGAGTTCGACAACACGAAATTCAAAACTTTTTGTCTTAGAGCTAGGAATCCAAGATTTACTATTCGTCCCTCATTTTCGTCATGATCCAGCGGACAAGCGAAATCACTATAAGGACTCTCAAGGCAGCATTGAAGACTAAGCTGGAAAACCTAAAAGGAAAATGGGTATACTACCTCCCCGAGGTACTATAGGCTTACAAAACTACACACAAGTCTGCAACTCAAGAGATTCTGTTCGCCTTAGCATTTGGCGCGAGGCGGTAGCCTGCATCGAGTTGGGCTCGATCACCTAGAGGTCGAGTTAAATGGCAATCAAGCACAATGAGGAGTCTTTCAGCTTAAACTTTGATCTCCTAGAGGAGCGAGACGGGGCTGCGAAGCTCACGGGTTTCTGTGGCCGACAAGGTGCACTATGATCGAGAGGTCTTGGGGCTGTGGTTTGGCCGGTGAGCTGAGTGCTCGAGCTCCTGCAACAAGGAGAGGACCCTGCTCACGGGAGGCCGGGTCCCAGCGGGAGGGACCACCTCTATCATATCAAGGATAATCAGGCACGAGCCTGAGCTCCAAGCGGAAGAGGGAAGAGACCTTGCATCACTCACGGAATCTAGAGCACCTTGAAGTGGGTTTGTAAACCTCGTATTGTGTCTATTAATAAAGCGCAGATTCTACTTTCGTTCAAATACTTTTTTTTTTTTTGTTTTATTTTTACAAGCGGCCTACTACTCTAGGAAATCATACGGAAAAGGAGAACAAAGGCCTTCGGTTTATCAAAATCCACGGGGCTCGGAGGGGCCTTGGAAGGTCCATGAGGCAT
The DNA here is from genome assembly GCA_016808115.1 of Tetrastigma voinierianum. NCBI lineage: Eukaryota > Viridiplantae > Streptophyta > Magnoliopsida > Vitales > Vitaceae > Tetrastigma > Tetrastigma voinierianum. The sequence continues at coordinate 188,120 of JAEQBH010006316.1, read as the reverse complement.
CAGGAGACAAGTAAAGCGTGTTTTCAAAGGGGATGGTACTTTTTTGTACAGTTATTCCAGAAAATTACAATCAAGCTTCAAAGGCGTTCTCTACATCTCGGAGAGAATTACAATCAACGGCTTACTCCTCCACATCTCGGAAGATTACAATCGGCAAACAACCATTAAAAAAAAAACAGCCCATGCAGAAAGAAAGAAGAAAGCGGGGAAAAGAGAAAAGAAGAGGGGAGGAGAGGCGCATAGCATAAGAGTAGGACTTGAAGCCATTCAGAGCCAAAACCTAAATGAGAGAAAGGGAAGTAGAAAGGAAAAATAGAAGGAGGAGGTGTAGCATAAGAAGCGGGACTTAGGCTTGTTTAACATGCCTCCCCCTCCAAATGTTCACACGACTGACTCCATCAAATGGTTGGGTAGGGGAGCAACACAACCCCACAAATAGCAGACTGGAACAGCTTGCATCTCGACAAATGGCAGAACAGCGAAACTAACGGCGGCCTAGGACCACCAAACAAGCGCCGGCGCAATGGCAGTGGAAACCTGAAACCATAAACATCGACTCAGCGCGGCGAAGGTAGGAAGAAAATAGGGCCCGGAAGTGTATAACATACACCCTCGAAGGAAGGTGATTATTTATAAAGAAGCCTGGACACCTTAGGAAATCCACTTGATCTATTCACAGATTCTCCACTTGGAGCAGTAAACTACTGTACTTTCTAAGGAAGGAAAACTGAAAAGAGCTGGCTGGTTATCAGAGCAGCGCAGCTCGGAGTTCGTCAAGGCCACGTAGCTAGTTCAACGGAGGCAGGGAGCTCGAAAAATAAAAACCACACCTTGAGGAAGTTTATTGAAACTAATGCTTCGATTCATCAAGAGCGAGAACTACGGATATTAAAGGAAACCACATTACTTTCGAAGTGCCCAGAAACGAAATGTAGTTTAGTTAAATGGCGAGGCTTGGAGAATGAAGAGCCACATAGCCCAGAGTTTGTTAAGAGACCAGTAGCTCAGTTCGTTAAGAGCCAGGAGCTCGGATATCAAAGTCAGCGCCAGCAGAGTTGTCAAAACCCACGTTGCTGGTCCCGACAAGAGCAGAGCTCGAATATTAGAAACGCGCCAGCTTAGGGGAGTTTATTTAGAGCCTAAGTAGCTCGATTCGTCAAGAGCAAAGCTAGGCTATTAAGAAACCACGTAGCTCAAAGGGTCGTCAAACCGCGTAGCTAAGTTCGAAGCGAGCGAGGCTTGGATATTGGGAGCCATGTACAGCTCCAGTGAAAGAGCCCGCGGCTAGCTCCGAGTTGAAAAGAGTCGCGTGGCTCGATTCGGTAGAGCCCGATGCTTCGGTTTTCAAGAGCCCGATGGCTTTCCCGACTCATCCAAGATCCATGTAGCTCGGAGTTCAAGCGGTGCTGGGCTCGATTTTGAAGAGCAGCCTATGGCGGTGACTCAAATGGGCCGCGTGGCCACGACCTCGATGAGGAACCTAGGGCTCCGTATATTTAAAGAGCCCGTGGCTCGAGGAAGTCCAGAAAGTCGCATATCTAGTTCAAGAGAAGCCTTGAGCTCCCAGTTTCTAAGGCCTAGCAACTCGACCATTAAAATTTATAGCCATTCTTGGCTAAATCATAGGAATTCGATTTGTTACATAACTCGGAATTCTTGAAAATCCATGAGGAAAGAAAGAAAAGCGGTGAGAGTGAATAAAGAGGCTAGAGCTTGGGCGCCTCGCTGCAGGAGTCGCAGGGAAGAAGAAGCGAGCTAGGGACAGTTGAAGACACCCTAAAGCCATCCTCCTCGTCGGAGTTAGATTCTCCCACCTCGTCCTCGACAGGCTGGAAGAGTGAAGCTCCAGGCAAAAGACTTTAAAATCCTTGCGCGCTTGAAAAGAGCCACCGGAGACATAAGGTACATGCCGCCGTCCCTCATTTCGGCAATCACCCCCTGTCTTTGGCTAACCCTGAGCTGCTACCTGCAGGTTCATCATGAAGCCCATGGCATTTCTTGCGTTAGCGCCCAAATGGTGCTGCCGGCCTCCATCGACCTCTTGGCGGTTTCGGTACCGATCGCAGTGGTTTTGAGGGCGCCTTCGTCGCCAGCCATGCGCCAGCTCTTCCTTGTCGCGCTCTTTGCTAAACCCTGACTGCCTGGCTCGCCCGGCGCCTTTGGCTCCTCTTAGCGTCTGCGGCTCATGCCGACCGTCAGTAGGTCGTAGCGACCCTCGTCCAGGCCTTGTTTTCTGCATTCTTGACCGCGATTTTACGCCGTGAGGTATGCCGAAGGGTACGGTTATGCCGGCGCATCCTTAGCGCGGGTGTCGCACCTAAAGTTTATGGTCGACTCTCCACGGTCGGGGAGGCAGCCTGCGTCTTTATACGCTTCTCTGCGCAGCGGTACCTCGGGAAAAAGACCCTCTTCGCGGACTCTTCACGTAGGTAGCCACGTAGAAACAGGAACAAAGGTAAAGGGCGATCGAGAATCAAAGATAGGGCCAGACAAATAAAGGCGTTCGGACATCACGTTTGGCGCTCCTAAATCGATAAGGCGGGCGCCGCCATCAACGGAGACATGGCATCCACCCTCTTGAGGTCGATCATAGAATGGGCAATCGACCCATGGCAAGCTCGGGTCCCAGCTAGCGGCGAGTCCACATCCCCCTCAGTGCAGGAAGCAATCCCACTTCCACACCGTCCTCCGGCGTCGTGGGAGGTTGGGGTCTTACGCTAGGGACTCGAACATCGTCGGCGAGAACTTCGGGGAGGGGCTCGAGGCGCTCCTCCGAAGGATTTTCAACACATTTTGCCTTGAACACCTCGGCCATGGAGGGTGCTTTGACCTCGCGAGACTTGAGTGAGCGACCTCCACTCTCTTTGCGGTCGACGAGGCCCGGAGGATATGCTCCTAGCCTCAGGATCTTACCCCGAATCGCAAGGCCGCTCTCGGGGGGAGCCTGAGCTTTGCGCTGCAGCTACTCTTCTTCTTTGCAGCGGCTCAGCTGGGACCCAAAGCTCTTCCAGTGGGGTTTCCGCGGCCGGATGGCCCCTCATGAGGAAGGCTTCATATGAGGAGAGCGAGAGAGGGCCTCGAGCGAGGGAGTCGAGGAGGGTTCACTAGAGGCCGGGAATGTCGATCTAATCGTTTCGGGAGTACCGTAGGGGCAGCCAGTTGCCACTTCACCTCCTTATCCTTGGGCGAGTCGGAAGGATACCTCGAGCAGCATAACCCAAACAAATTTAAGAACACCTCACTTAACTTGTAAAGCTAACCCCGACTAGTACGGATGGAAACTCATGTAAATTCTCTAGGGCAGTCCATATTGTAGAATGCAGCGTATCTCCAGTGTGGGGGTGTACTCGATTCGACCCAGATAAAGAAATAACGCTCCTTCCAATGTTTGTGGGAGGATGGAAGATCATAAATGATCAGGCTGGCACTGGACCGTTTGGAAATATACAAAAAGCCCTATGCGGCCTCTTTCACTAAAGTCGGAGCTGTCTTTTGGGGCAGCGGGGCCCTTGTCACTAGCAGGCTGGGAGGCCGGCTGAACACCCCATAGGTCTGGGAGGATTGGGATGGAGCAAGCGTTGAAGTGTTGTGGAGACGTTCTTAGGGAGGCGGAGACCATTCTAGAGGCAAAGCTTCAGCGGACCATCTTGGGAACTGACTATATAGGAGGTGAGAGGAATCGGGGCTGGGCTTGAGCCGCCCGGAGGGTCTATAGCAGTATGAAGGGTTTTTCGTAAATTCGACAAACCATTAGGACCCACGGCATCATACTTTCACAGTAGCCCTCGGATATTGACGCCTTCAGGTTACCTAATCTCATAATTTTTTCCTTGCACTTTGCCCCGAGTGGGACCATTGACCTCCCTGAAATTCTCTGCTCAGGCCACAATGACAAGACTACTAAATCCTACGATGCATCGCGGCTCGGATACTCGACGGTTCCACTTATGCGCAGGACAAAAGAAGCTTGATTGGGCCCCGGAGAAGCACTCTATGATTGAAGAGCTGAGTACGAGGAGAAGGAGGAGACAAATGTGGGACCAACGGGGACCTGAGAATCAAAACAAAGAAAGAGTGGCAAGGGGGTAGAAGAAGGGCCCATACCGAACTGGGAGAAACAAAGGGCGGCTGAGCGGGATAGAGCGTGAAATCCACTGAAGCGATTCTTGGTAATGATCGGAGAGGGGTCGAGAAAGAAAATTCGAGACCATAGAGAAAAGGTTTGAAGAGCGAGGAATAGTTCAGATGAATATGAGATTATACCTGAACTTTGAAACCTCGGTATTAGAAATGAGCACGAGAATCGAGAAAACCTCTTATAGCAGTACAGATTGGCTGACCACGCTCAAGCTGAGCCGCTTAAACCCTGCATTTCCGGCCACGTGGGACTGGCTACTCGATCTAAGCTTGATTGTCATTACAGGCTAAAGCGAGGGGGTGGGGGCGTGATAGTGCCTAAAATGGGTTAGGCCGGGACGTAGGCCAGGAAGCGAGCGTGATGGGTGAGCGAGTGCGTCCTCCTTCAGTGGGAATTTGTGGGGGTCGCACGTAAAGGGGCCCGACCCGCGATGATGAAGTCTTGGGATTGCTCTCTAGTGTAGTCAGTGAAACCTTCACGTTGGAGCCGGGCCAGTGGCCAGGGGGATGATCCGGCCTTCAACCAATTGTAGGCGTAGAGAAAACACTCCATCTCCATGATGGTACCTGCTCATTAGGAAGGATCCTGATCAGGCTCCTAATTATCCTCCCCAATGTGGGTTAGCGATAAGGAAGGAGATTCCTACGGTGGGAAGATGTGGTATAAGCCATCCTGAAAAGTCATCCATGATCACCCACGATAAATACCAAAACCACTCACCCCGAAGAAAGGCCTGCGCCCAGTCCCAGCGCCATCAGTTCAATTCTTTCCTTTTTGCCAGAAAGAAACTAACACAGGCATGGCGGCGCACCATCGGGACCACCACTAATCGGAAGTAGGTTGTACCGTGGTCGGAGTCAGCGAACCCGTGGCGACTCCCAGAAACAGGCTGGGTATCGATGAAAAGCACCATCGATGAAAAAGCCCGATGTCGAGGCTTCCGCGGTAGGTATTAGATCATGGAATGCGGAGTGCTTTCCTTTCTTGCATGGCCCGGTAGACAGCGGATTATCCGTCACCACCTCCAGCCTCTGGGCTTAGTTTTGTTACTGACTCGCCTGCCCAGGAGTAATGGGGCGCGTCGTCGTGGGCGGGAGCCACCTACGTGAGCTCTGCGCCGACTCACGGGGCTGTAACTCTCTTTAAGCCTTCTTACATTAGTTCGTTTCTGGCGTGCGTTTTAGACTTTATATGTGGGGTATTTTTAGGCACTATCAAATAGTTTTTTTTTTTTTTTTTTTTTTTTTAATTACCAATCTGCATATCATTTGAAAGAGTCAGAATTAATATCAGCATGCCGTATCATCAAAGCATTGAGTTAGTAGCAAAGCTCATTTTTATTAATCTTTTAAATAGTTAAATAGTAGTTAGTAACTTCTGATTTTTAGGCTTAAAAGCGTAGTAGGTACCCCGAATTGTCTTTTTAACTTTAAAATTATAAAAAAAATTATTACAATCTAATGCATGTTTGAAAAATGTTTCAAACTAATGCGTTCATGCCCATATCGTGAAATCATAGATTTGTGGCTTGATAGTTTAAAAAATAAGAATTTGTCTATAATTCAAAGCTGTGAACGGCGTGAAGCTCGATTTTAGACTTAGAAAGTTAAAGCATGTGGTACCAATTACGATTTTTAAGTTTAAAGTTAAAATCGCGTGATCGTGAATACGATTTAAACTAAAAGTTAAAATGTGGCCAATCCCAGCGAGCGGTTTCCTAAGCTTAAGCCCAAAACCATAGTTGATGATTCTAGGTTTTAATATTAGGTTAAAGTCATTGTATTATTGACCATGGTTTTGTATTATTATTATTTTGCTTTACTATATTTTGTTAAATAATAACATTATTATGTAAATGACATAAGGCTGATGAAAATATTAAAATAATAATGTATAGGAATTCTTTATAGGAGATTCATATATTGATAAAAGAAGAATTGACTAAATAGTTTCAGAAGACGCTATAATATAATTATTATGGAATATGGAAGTGCATAACAAAATTTATCATATTTTTCATTAAATACATCATAGATTTATTAATAACAAAAGTAAATTTCTTAATGCAAATAAAAATAAAGCACAAAAGCCTGGAAGTAAGCTTGCATTTCTTAGATTTAAAGTTAAAAGCCTTGGTGTGCTACGGTTTTAATTTTAACTTCCTAAAACTTTAGTTAGTCGTGAAAATTGCTGATTTTAATTATTTAAAAAATTAAAATCGTATTTCAACTATGACTATAATTTTGATAAGATGGATCATAGATACACTAATTTGGTTTTTTAAACACATGTATTATATATATATATATATATATATATATATATATATATATATATATACACACGATAGAGGTTTTGAAAAGAGCCAAGGGTTGCACTTAGCCCACCAGGGAGGGGGGGGGAGAGCCTACCCACCCACACAGAGAAAGAGGCCGGCGTGAGCACGAAGGCCCACTAGTTCAGATTCAAAGGGAAGCACGATAGAGGCATTCAAGCCTTTTAAATGACATTCGATGCACCCAGGGCCGGTAGGAGAAGAGAGGTCAATCAGTTTGACCCGAGGCCACTTAGTGGGAGTCTACAGTGCAAGACTAGAGGCAGTCCACAATAATATATTATTCCATGAGTCCAGCCCAAGTCTCACCAATAAGGAAAGAAAGAAATGATATTAGAGGTGTCAGATGGATCCCCCAATAGGGAAGGAAGATTACCCCAAATAACGACTACTCTTTCTGCTTATCTATACAGATCCGATCGGGACTATAATGAAATATCACCATCAATGGGAATGAATCCTAATTACCATCCATTTGGGAGACATCTCATAAATCTGAGGTCACCCCATCGGGTGAAGGTACACAAAAACTAAGCATGGATTTACTAATACTCATGCGATGCGCATCCTAGACACATTGCCCCCTCGCGGGTCTGGCATTTTTCTCTAGAATGGCTTGAGCATTGGAGCCCGCTGGGAGGCCTCGCCGGCCACCTTCCGCCTAACTGTTTTTGGAGTGTTACGATCGAGTTTTGCGGAATCGATGTGGCGATTCAGCCCTTCCAGCCCAGACGGTCAGCTTGCATCAGCCCCCACGGGGAATTGGTCAGCCAGCGACCCACTACGGCTCCGGCGATTCACGGTTGAAAAGCATCATCGATTAGCGCGTGCAGTAGGGCGACGGTTCCGCGCTATAAATATGGCGATTTCGATTCGCGATGGTATCAGCGCGAACCTGAGCGGGAGCAACACGTGCCAAGGATGCAAGATCCACTGCGAGCGGCGCTGTGAGGCAGCGAGCCTCACGGCGTGTTAAGAAATATTACAGGCAGCCAGCACAGGGTGGAAACCTCCACTTTCCACGATCAACGTCAGCGAGGAAAGTTCAGAGACAACTTACAGGACAAATCAGGCGACCAGGGTGCGCATGACTCGGGAGAACAGACATTCCCCCAGTGAAGGAACCCAAGGCTAATACTCATTTCCCAAGGAAATTTGGGCGAAGCGGTCCGGTAGGCAGGGACACGGACCACGCTCAGCCGAAGAATGATGAAGCAACCCTTGGAGAGCACATCGGGGCGGAGAGTCGCCATCCTCGAAGCGAGACGGGAACAATCAGCGGGATCGGTTCAGAACCTCCGACTAGGCTCGGCGGCGTAAGGAGTGTAGTAAGGATGCGCTCGACATGGATACTTTAGTGCAATAGTAATTATCTACGCATAGTAGAAGTACTCCGGCCCATGAAATGAGGGGGTTAGGAAGAAATACCCACGGTGGAAGCGTTCGATGGCACCGGGGATCCGTCGATCATCTCAACGCCCACAAAACCAAATGGGCGCATGGGTGGCATGAGATCGGTGCGATGCGAGCTTTGCTATCACTTTTACTAAAGGCCTCGCCACGGCATGGTTCAATAGACTCCACATTAAGTCGATCTCACCTCATTCGAGAGCTATCCATTGCATTTCGTCTCTGCTGGTAGAGATTGAGGGACATACGAAGCCAAGTTATCATCTGTGACTATCAGCGGGAGCTCGCGGCACGAGTCTTATGTTTCTGTCCCGATTTCAATCTGAGTCTCTAAAGGTAGATATACGGCGAGGGATTCGCGATCCTTTGCACGTTCATGGCTAGCTTAGGGTTCGATCGAAAGATTTCAATGTTTTCCATCTCCGAAAATCCCAAACAAGCATGGCGGAGGTGCTGTGAAATACGTGCGGTGAAGAGGCCCTCATATCGAGAAAGAGGCTGCTTCCATTTCACGAAAGGCGGTCGGATCTCAGCTGACGAGGCGAAGCCCAAAGGGATTCAGCTTCTGGGAAGGATCTCAAAGAAAAATGGAAACGATTTCCAAAAGGCGTGGAACCTCAAAGATCGTCTAAGTCCACATGATGGGAGGCAGCGTTATTTCGCCTCGGCGGCTTCCACCCCACAGCGGCCTCGATATCCACGAGTCTGGCGAGTCACAAAGCGAAGCGATTACGAGATGGCAACTCAAGCTGAAGTCAGACCCGCGGCAAGGGCAACTCCAAATCGCTACTTGCGAGTTCCATAGGGACTACGAGACCCGCACGGGCGACTACATCTGACTTCAGAGAGAAATAGAGTACTTAATACGATCACGGATACCTCCGTTCTTCATATCCTTGAAAATCGGCTCGCAATCAGGCTCGGAACCCGGGGCCTCGTCTCGGCCCAACCACCACCTCGGCCAGAATGACGACTCCAGCGCAGCAACCTTGGGTGAAATCCAAGGTAATCTCGGGGAGGATTTGCGGGAGGAGGGAATCTCGCTCGACACGGAAGGCCGCTCACGCGACATTAGGGCGCGAATTAGCGGAAATACAAGCGATGTCTAAACTGCCCCACGCATTTCGACCGCGTCGATCACATTCGACTCTCAGATGCGGAGGGTGCCAACACCCTCCTTGGCGACTGCGGTAGATTAGCGGTGGTAGTCAGCTCAAAGCTCCGGTCGCCAGTCTATTGACAGCGGGAGTTGGTTGACATCATCTTGGCGTCGACGCCGATAAAATGGGCCGGAGGAGGGCTAGAACCCGTCGGCGCTCATGCTGCGGGGTTCATAGGGGAAGGTATTACATTTAGGCTCAGCCACAAATGGTACTCACCTTGGGAGATCCTCCATGTCGATGACGACACGGCCAAGATTCCTAAGTAAATGAAGCGCCGATAACCTGTTTGCTGCGAGCGGGATATACTCTCTGATACAATGGCGAAATTCCCCTCGGCATACCACATGATGATCAAGTTCCCTCATAGCCGGGTGGGAATGGTTCGGGAGACAGTGGGTGGCCGGGGGTGCTGCTCGATCCATGAAACAAAAAAGCGGTTGACGGCATATGGATGGGCGCAGGCAGCATGGCGACGAGGGTGTTCACCCAGGCCCAGACCATGGGAAGGAGCTGGAACCACTGTGTGTGGACGACGACCCGGGCATCTATTTCCTCATCGGATCCTGAGTTACGGAAGACCTCAGCATATTCATTTTTTAAACAAAACAAAGGCGTCTTGGCGTGAGGCGTGGAATATGGGAGGGGTCGATCTACGATAATCTTTCGCGAGGTACGGGCGTCATTATCCTTGACGATCAAGCAAGGGGCGACCGAAAGACGAGCCATCAGCGAGGATTAACGACTCCTCTAGGTGAGGAAGCGTCGAGGAGGTAGAATATCACGAGTGAGTTAGCCAATGCTTGGTACTCGTCGAAAAAGCCAGTGTAGTCGCGCGACTTCTGTAAAACTCGCGGCATCAACCAGCGTACGAAGGGCGGTTTCCCTCACGCCCGCGAGATTGACCTCCATCGTGCCCAGATGCAACTGCTGGGGACGTGAACTTCTTGGCTTTATGGATGCCTTCTCATTTCTGACGGTCGGTATGCACGGGGCGACTGAGAAAGACCTCAGTTAAGAGTCACGGCGCAGGGGGCTTGTGCTATTTGCTCTTGGTATGTCTGGAACTAGGACTCAAAGCCTTCCAGGGCTATATCAGGAGATTTGGTAGAATGGATGTTTTTGAACCATTGAGCACACAACTATAGGTGTACATAGATGACATGCTAGCTAAAATCCTCGGTTGGGGCTCCATGACCATCTGGCTAGGAAGCATTCCGGGATCTTGAGAGCTGGCATGGCCGGACCATTTAGGTGATAGCCAGTATCGGCGGATTCACGGGTTTCGCAATTAACCAGCGGGGAATTGGGCCAGTCAAACAGGATTAAGATTTATTTTTCGACGTACCTTACGCCATCGATAAAGATTTGTTTTTAAACAGGAAGGATTGTTGCATAGCCTGTGTCATTAAGTATCCGAGGCTGAAGTGATAAATGCCCCATTGCTAAGCTTAGGACTACAAAGAAGGCCTTTCAATGTGGGATACGAAGTGCGGGGAAGCATTTTCAGCTTTGAAAGCATATTTGAGTACGCCATCTGACCACAATGGGAAATTTGAAGGAGACTCCTCTTGCTGTACCTGGCGGGTAGCCAGTTTCTCAGCGGTTGCTATGCAAGTGAGACAAAGGCGTCACGACATCCGATTTACTATTGCGATCCCCAGAGGCTTTGGGAGGTGCGGAGGAGAGGAGTGCAAGATGGAAAAATTAGAAATTTTGGCCTTAGTAAGCTGCGACTCGACTCGCCCATGCCCCAGGCTCACGTAGAAGTTGGCTGGATTTCGATGAAACATAAAGTGTTGCATAAGCCGAGGGGAAGTCTGGGAAGGAATTTGATGAGTGGGCCATAGAGCTTAAGCGGGTTCAGCATCGGATACAGTAGCTATGATAGGCGGAGTCTTGGCGGAAACTTAAGTCATGGAATTCAGCTGTGGAGTAGGCGGGTGAGCATTTCGAATAATGAGCGATCTCACATTTGGAGCTCGTAGATGGAGCCTCCGTACAAAGTGGAGGCGGGTGATCCGACCTCTCGGAAAGAGGCCGATATTGATGCGCACCGGTCGATTTCAAGCCCTCGACAAGAACGAGGCCCCGAGTGTAGGTCGTCATAGCGAGGCCTCAACCTCGTCCATTCAGCACCGGAGTTGACCGGTAGTCTGCGGTGATTCGGTGGTAGCCAAGGCGGATAGAAGATGCCTGACAGCGGGAGGATGATCCACCGCCATCTCTCCCGAAGGTGAGGTTGTGTTAAAGGTCGGTATTAGGTTTGGGTCAGACATGTCCCCCAACGAGGAAAACTCCGAGCCGGCCTTGGCAAAGTTAGCGAGCTGACCTCACGGGAGACCTCTGTTAGATGACACGTCGAATACTGGCGAGCCTATTGATCTGCGACGTGGAAGTCGCCTAGGTCGATCCGAGCGGTTGGATGGACCATACGGGATTATATAATAGACGGACGTCTACGGCGACCAGAAGCGGCGGCTAAAATAATGGGGGCAGTGCACCGGGTTCACTAATCATAAGGCTTGTCTGACCCGAGGATTCTTCACTCCTATCCTTAAATGCATCGTTGGAAAAAACATCGAATACGTGCTAAGAGAGGTACACGAAGGTATATGCGGAAATCATATCGGAGCTCAAGCACTGGCAGGAAAGGTCTTGAGACAAAGAATCTGCTACCCCCAGCCTACAATACCCGAAGAGCCAGCTAGGCCCTGGTCGAAAATGCGAGATTTGCCGCGAGCATGCAGATCTCAGCTCCGCTAGGCCCTTGACATGATCACAAGCCCCACCTGGCCCCCTTTAACAATGGGATCTTGACATGCAGGACAGCCCTGCCTGAGGGAAGGCCAAATGTAAGTTCATCATCATTTCATGATAGATTATAGCAAATAGGCGGGAGAGTGAACCTGCGATTCTGAATCCTGAAACGGAAGATCATGATTTTGTATGGCGAGCCGCATCATATGCGGGTTCGGTATCAGCGGGGGAAACACAGTGGCAAGGACAGCGGAAGCAATTTGACAACGCGAGTGAGATTTAATCTTGAGCACCGAATTAAATTATTACCGTCCACGACGCATCCGGTCCCCAATGGACGGTAAAGTCACCATCGAACCATAAGGCGACATTAAAGACCAAATTGGAAGATCTTAAAGGAAAGTGGGTAGAATACCTCCTGAGTGCTATGGGCCTACGGGACGACTACGAGTCGGCAACGAGAAGCCCCATTCGCCACAGCCTTCGACCTTTGGAAGAGTAGCCCTGGTGAGATCGGATTAAAGTACTGGGATCGAGTTAGGCGATTGGAGCACAATGTGAGGCTCTCCGTCCCTAAATTTGAATCTCTTAGATGAAAATGCGAGCAAGTACTAAGGCATCTGAGGAGACTACGAAGGAGGCGACCGAGGGTACTACAACGAAGTCAAACCCGGGGGCTACATGCGGGTGATCGGCCTTAAAAGTTATTACTTGTGAGGAAGAATCCGACCTTAAGGAGGTGGGCTAGCAGGGAAGGCCTAGCCGTGTATCTCGAGTCGTGTTAGGGTGATTCAGCCTCAAGCGGGGAAATTTTCTGACATGCGGAGCGCGGAACATATCGCGTTTTATCGAGTTGACCTTGGTTTGTAATCTTAAATGGAGATTTATCAATTTCAATTAATGGTTCTTAGTTCACTAGTCATTTTATTAAGATGTCGTAAACAACTCAGACATATAATGCTCAGAAAAATTACATGCAATAGAATGAGAAAACTCATAGACATAAAAGGAAAAATCTCTCTTTCTTCCAATCAGATTACATTCGGTTACAATGGTGTTGTCATCGATTACATCTTGGGCACTCGGTACAAGCGGTTCCCTCGAAAAAAAAAAAAAAAAACTTAGGAAGAAAAGAGGAAAAGAAAATGGGAGAAGACCAGAAAGGTGGAAAGAGGAGAAGAAGAAGGATGGGAAGGAGTTTGTGCAGAAAAAACAAAAAGTGGGAGAAAGAGATGTGGAAAAAAAAAGATGAAAAAGAAGGAGAAGGAGAAAGGAGAAAGGAAGAGAAAGAAGAACAGAAAATGGAGAAGGCGACGCAAGAAATGCATCGCCCTCCCCAGATGCATTCCCTAGCACGAAGCTAGGGAATAACATGACTCCCATAAAGGGGAGACTAGGGAAAAACACCAGCACTCACAAGCGAAGTTCAAGCAAAACTAAACTAGAATCTTCAATTTGGATCCCTCGCAGAAGGCAACCCCGGACAGTCGGCCTTCATCTACTTGATTCCAGGTGGCGCTGCGAAGAAGCAAAATATACAAAGTGTAAACTCCATATGATGAAGCCGCCATTTATAAGAAGGTCAGCACTCAAAAGTCACGGCGTTCAAATTCTCCATAAATCGGCATTAAAGGCGGTTCACCTTTCGAGAAAATCGGCAGTGGCGCGCGGCCGGCTCACTTTGACGAGTTCGTGCGCTACGCGCAGGTCAAGCTACGAGAAGTCGGTCGGCTCGGGCTACATCGCCACTCGGCTACATCGCCACTCGGCCCACGGCCGGGCAGGCGGCTCCTTTGTGGGTTCATTACTCTGCGAGGAATCCTGTACACAGGGAGTCGAATCCCGGCTCGAGTACATCGCCACTTCGGCTACATACGCCACTTTCGGCCACATCGCCACTTTCGGCCACATCGCCACTCATTCCACGGCGCCGGAGCCAATGACTCACTTTAGCGGTTGTCTACTGCGCCGCGAGATCACGTTGCACGAAGTCGGTCGGTGAAATTTCTGTCGCCACTGAGCTCCCATCGCCACTTTCGACCCACGGCGCCGAGACGTGACTCACTTTGGCGAGTTCGTGCGCTCTGCACGAGGAATCCGCATTTACCTGAGGAGTCAGATCAGCTCGGGCTACATCGCCACTCGACTACATAGCCACTCAAGTGGCGCCCGGGCCTAGCAGGCTCACTTTGTGGATTCGACTACTCTGTCTGAGTCGCGTACACGAGAGTCGGATCGGCTCATTTACGCCAGCCGCACCGGCTACATGGCCACTTTCGACCGCGACTCTTGGAGCCCGGCTCACTTTGGCGAGTTAGGTCACCTGCGCATAGATCCGCGTACGAGTCGGATGTTTCGAGTGTCGCGCCGGCTGCATTCCACAGCCACTTTCGGCCATAGTGCCGGGCCGGCGGCTCACTTTGGCGGTGCGTCTACTGCAGACGGAGTCCACGCTACGAGGTCAGATCATTTCGGGCTACATCGCCACTTGGCCCGCGGCGCGAAGCGGCGGTTCAGCGTGGTCTGCTGACTAATTCGCATCGACGAGCTCTTCGGCCAATTCCACATAAACGAGCTCTTCAGTTCACATGAAGCGAGTTACGCGACTATTCCCATAGACGACTCTTCGGCGGTTCACATAAGGCGGCTCTACCATTCTGTGGCGGTGCTGACAATTCATATAAACGAGCTGCATGACGGTTCATATTGGCGAGTTCATCCGCCTGACACGAGCCCGCGATCCTAAGGGGTTATTTGCTTTCGAGGCAACTTTCGGTAAGTGAGCCCGATAGCTCACGTTGGCGAACTAACCATTCACCTCGGGCCATGCGACTGGAAGCATTGACTCCTGACGACTCAGTGACGAACGGCGGCTCAAGTTGGCGTGGCTTGTTCACCTCGGGGCCATGCGGCCTAGGAAGCGATTGACTCGAGGCAATAGCGAAGGAGCCCTAGTAGCTCAGCGTAGCGAGTTCATCCACTCGACTACGGGCCACGCGCCGATCTAAGGAAGCATTTCAGCTCGAGCTGACTTCAGTAAGCCCAGACTGGCGCTCCCGTTGGCAGGCTAAACCATTCACCTCAGGCCATGCAGCCTAGGAAGCAGTTCAGCTCAGGCAACTCAGCCGACGGAGCCCAGTAGCTCACTTTGACGAGTTCATCCACTCGGCCACAGACCCACCCAGCGATCCTAGGGTCATTTCTTTCGACGGCTTCCGTAGAGCGGAGCCCCGACGGCTCAGTGACGAAGCTAAACATTCACCTCAAAGCCATGCGGCCTGAAGCGGTTCAGCTCGAGCGACTTTCGGTAAGCGAACCCGATGGCGCTCACTTTGGCGAGTTCATCCACCGGCCTGAGCCCACGCTTGATCAAGGGTCATTTCAACTCGACTGACTCGGTAGAAGCGGGCCCGATAGCTCCGTTGACGAACTCAACCATTCTACATAGGCCATGCAGCCTAAGGAGTCAGTTCAACTCAAGCAAGTCATCTGACGGAGCCTAGTAGCTAACTTTGTGATTCGTCCCGCTCGGCCGCAGGCCATGCGAGTCTAAGAGTGGAAATCGGCTGTCTACCAGTCGTGGTACAGCCCGTGACTCAACATCTCTTTCGAGTGATTGAACCATACGATGGCGATTCAAATTAGAAGGCAAAGGAGCACAAGTAGAGCGACATAAATGAGGTGCAATGGTATTCATCAAGGAACAAGGCTACATATATTTTGGGGCCCCGGGCCGTGACCACGTGAAAAAAAAAAAAAGGGTATAAAGCGGAGCCTTCGAGGCTGACGAAGGCTAGGCGTCGGAAGGAGCTTGAGACGGTGAAGAGGGAGTGGACACGGCGGGGTGCAGGCTCTCCCGGGATAATCAGCAGAGAGGACCCCTCATCCTCTTTGTCCTTTAGGAAGGTGAAGTTAAAAGTCAGGAGTCGAATAGACGATATGACCTTCTTACGGCGAGCCACCCAGAAACCCATTGATTAGAAGCCTCGGCTCTCAGTCTTCCAATAAGCATACCATTGACACTAAAGTTATTTGCGTGAAAGATCCCCGCAGCGACCAGCGACACTCCTCGTTCGGGCGTTCAAGTGCGCCTCGTTAGCACCGTGAGCTTCCCTTGGCAACTAGTCTTATCACGAATCGTCTTTTGTTCCTTAATTTCTTCGGCTGGCTCGAAGAGGCTGGGACGTGAGAGCTCGTCCTAACCATTTGAAAGATCATCGTTTGGGCGGATTGCGGCGGGTCTAGCCTCAGTCAAGTCATTACTGCGGCGACCCTCGAATCATCGAACCTCGGCTCGCCGATTAGCTCTCAAGCTATTCGGGTCTCGTCTTCCCCTACCCTCGGCGAGACACGAGCGAGTGGTATGTTTAGATCGAGACCCAGGCTTCACGGCTTCCTGGTCTCCGTTCTTTTGAGCCTCGCGGCTCATTCGCTCGAATGTGAGGAAGCACCTTGCCTTATAAGCGGCGCAGCGACCTTCGTTTATTTTGGCCTTCACGGCCCGAACCAACTAAATAGTAGCCACATCCGACATAGAATCAACATCCGCGCGGCTTCGAAACACATCTCAAAATGGAGTCAAATATGACAAAGATGCGGGAACTTCACGGAGCGACCCCTGGAAGATAGGGCGAGCTTCATCAACGGCGGCCTTAATGGAGCCTCTTAAGATGAATCCTTAGAATAGACGAGGCTGCGCCTCTGGCTGACTTGGCATTGTGAAATAAGAATCCCGAGTCTCCCACTGACTTGGGACTCAGGATCTTTCCTCCTCGCCTCTTCTCGCCGAGAAGGCGACTTAACCTTCTCCTTTGGCGGGTTCAGCGGTAATGGAGTGTGATCGCCAGCATTGCTCGCGCGCAGAGAATCCTCTGCCTACGCGGACCACTGGAATGGGATCGCGAGCTCAAAACTATAGGAGCCATAATCAGTTTGATTTATGGGTAGAGAGGGCGGGAAGTGAAGATACTGACGAAACTTTGACCAAAGTCGACATCTTTCGACAAAGTGTGGGGTTTTTCGTTTACTCTTCAGGGGTTTTCGAGACATCACCTCACGGCTGGGCAGCCGGTTCCCCACGGGTGGGTTTAGCGGCGAAGGGCCCAGCCGGGAGGAACATAGTGGAAGGAGGTGAAGGCCTCGGAAGCCGGAGGATCGAGTGGTTCAGACTTCGATGGTAGGGAACATCGGCTTGAATCAGCTCAGCGTAAGGGCCCAGAGAAGGACACTCACATTAGCGCGGCCTTCTGACGTTATCTTCCATGGCGAGATCAATTCGAGCACACGAGAAGCATGTAGGCGATCTGAGTCAGAGATGCCCAGTGACCACACACGAGTTATAAAATAGAACGAACACTCACGAAGATTCTCGAGGGTAGTCCAAGCCACCAAAACACCCAGAGTGTCGTCCTTGTCGAGAGGATCATACTCCCAATTGCGGCCACTAACGAAGAAATAGCGTCCTTCCCGGCCTTTATGGGAGGGAGGGAAGATCGGAAATCACGAGAGGAGCAAGACGCTAGAAAAATAAAAAGAAAGCCTGGATGTCCTCGCCGGGCTAAAAGGTAAAGAAGCAAGGCTATCTTTGGGGACAGAGCCCCACATCCTAAAAGAAAACCGGCGAGACTAAGCAAAATACCCCTGATAACAGGCGCGAGTTGAAGCGGGGCACACATTGAAATGCTGCAAAACCCTTTTTATGAAGGGGTGCGGAGGAAGCGAAGGCAGTTGTGAGGCCGCTGAAGAAACACACCATCACCAGGCACGGAGACCACGTAGAGGGTCGAAAACATCAAGGGACACAGGGCACGAGGGAGCGTAACACGGCAAAAAATGGCCCCATGAAGGGCCAGGCCTTGCTGGGTCCCACCCAGTTAAAGAAGTGGCTGAGTGGCGGATCTCAGGGTATATTCCGTCCCCGGGGGTATTTAATGGGCTCACTTTCCCTTGCCCTTGTCCGGGGGAAGAGGGAACCTCCAGGAGCATCTCGAACAGACCAAGCGGTTGGAACACCACCGATTCGTCTAGAACCATCAATAGCCAGAATCACCATCGATATTCGGAGAGGAAGGAAGCGACCCAGGACCCATGATGAAATTGGATAATGAAAACAAATTCGACCAACCCCGAACAACGTCTTATCGCGAAAGAAATTAAAAGGCAGGCGCGGTGGACCCGAAAAAGACAACGAGAGAAAGACTGCGCACAAAAAGGCTCGAACGAAGACTAAGAGAGAAGGAAGTAGAACTCGCTAAAAAGCGAAATAAAAGGTCAATGATAATGGCACACAAGGCGGATGTCGCGAAAGCAAAGCGAGGAATGGAAGAAATAAAGCGTCGAAGTCATCATTATCCGCAGAGACGAATGGCGGCGACCAAGCCTAACTAATCCGGCCCCGGCGGACCACGTGGAAATTGCACGATCAGCGTTACAGCCCTTGCCGCATTACATCGTACACAAGAGCGAGCGCTTGATAGGTTTGAAAAATGAGTTATGAAGCCCATACGCGAAGCCAAAAGAGGCGGTGTGGCAAGGCGTAGTTGAATTCGAGGGAAAACGATGAGGCATTCAAGCCCTTTACGACAACATTCCGACCTTTTAAGTGAGAAGAGAGGTCACGTCGGGTTTGGCCCCAGACCGCTTATGGGAAGTCTCAGCGAGTGCAGAGGAAAATAGAACGGAGTCCACTAATAATATATTATTCCACAAGTCAGTGAATCTCATGATAAGGAAAGAAAGACAATATTAGATCGGCATCGAATCGGATCCCCGATAGGAAGGAAGATTACCCCGAATAAAAATATTCTTCTTTTCATGTCACCTTAAATCCGTCTGATTTATAATAAAATATCCCGTCGATGGGAATGAATCCTAATTACCATCAGGCTAGGAAAGCATCCTACTTATCATCTGGTCGCGCATTGATTGAAGGTCTATGAAACTAAAGCCATTCTTGATATTCATCTTGATCATCCACAGACACATTCGGTCTTCACTGCGGTCTGTTACCTGGAAGAAGTAGGCAGGCGTTGGAGCGACTACTGGTGACCTCATGACCAACCTTCTTTGTTTTGCGGAGGAGTCTTCACGATCCCGAGTTCGCGGATCGATATTACGTGATCATCTTGATGGGACGATCAGCGCCAACATCCGGCCGTGAATCAGGGTCGATGACAACCCTACCAGGTTCTGGCTGGTCCAGATTAAACTGCACAATAAATCAAATATATATATATATATATATATATATATATATATATATATATATATATATATATATATATATATATATATATTTTAAAGACGATTATATAGCTCAAAGAAAAGACCATTTTCAATGCCACGTGTCCAACCCGCAATTGAGATTTCAGATCTTGGCCACCATATAATAATATTCATCACGTGACTTTTTGGAAAATCTTGGCCCTTGGGTGCTCGTTGCCACATCGCTCTACCACGCCGACATCCTACGTCAGCAGATTTCACACACGTGCCTTATTTTTTTTTTTAAACTTTCTTTTAATTGTGGAAAAGTGAATATTAAATGTGCGACATGCCATGTGGCAAATAAGGTGAATACAGAGGCAAAATTTTGCATCATGCCATGTCAGTTCCACGTGGCAGATGACGTGTAAATGCAGTCTAAATTTCCTTCTTTTTTTAAATAATTGTTGAAATTATTCAAAGTTTATAAACACCCTTCAATTTATGAAAATTATTTTAAATTTTGATAAATTAGCAAATAAATGGTTGAGCCAATTTCGGCGCATTTGTACTATTTTAAAATCAAAATGAGTCTTAATATTTTTATTTTAAAGTAAATATTGACTTATTTTTATTTTTTAATTTAATTTATTTAGACTTTTAAATTAAATTGAAGTCTAAAATTTAAAACTAAATTCAAATTTGAAATATTTTTAAAACTAAAGTTAGCTTTTATTTTATTTTTAATTAAATTAAAATCAAAATTGGAACTATTAAAAAATAATTGAATATTTATTTGTTAAACACGTGGACATCTCACATCACTCAAATAATAATCAAAATATCGATAAACGTATTTTGATTTGATAGAAATATCAAAAATAAATAAATATAAAAAATATCATACGGATATTTTTTAAATATCCATAAAATATAAATGATTCAAAAAATCAAAATTCATAAAATATTTTAAACACTTTAAATTTGATATAATTAATAAAAAAACCACATATATAAAATATATGTGATAAATGTAATTAAAGGTAGATATGATTATGATCAATATTTCTAAAATATATCAGAAATTCTTTCAATATATTTGCATTTATTTATTTTAAAATTTAAAAAACTTTTTAAAGCGTTTTATTTTATTTGAAATAAAATTTTAATTATTTTTAATATTTCATTTCAATATTTTTAGTCATGTGATAACGCACTCAATATTTCTTTTAATTTATTTAAATAATTAAAATTGATAATATGTGACCTTATGTTTGGTGTGTGAAAGTGTTTGTAGCTCGATATAATTTGCTCAATGGTTAACTTTATTGGAACTTAGAGTACGACACCCATGTATCTTGGTATGATATGCCCAATAAATTATAGTCTTATCTTACCAATCCATAATCACAATATAATAGCGTTGTGATCTGATAAATAGCAGCGCAGCAGACATTGAATATGATTGTGTTTTCAATTTTGGATGAATAATGAGCTGGGAGTGGATTTGGGTTCGTGTTGACAATGACATGGATCACTCATATAGAAGTGTGTGGCATGTGTTTGAAGTTGGAAGTAGGTTGTGCACGATTCATTTGTTCGATTTTTAATATAAAATTGTAACCGAACCGATTATGATTGGTTTTAATAAAGTAAAACTGAATTAGAAATATACATCCGATAAAATCGATTCGGTTTTAATAAATTAAAACCGAATTAGAAATATATAGCCGATAAAATCGGTTCGGTTCAATAACCGATTAAAATAATATAATTTGGTTACATTCGGTTCGATTTAAAAATCGAATAAAAAAGAAAATTTGTAATCTGCTATATTTAATATTAAAAATATAAAATAAAACTAATATATTTAATATTATCCAAAAATATGTTAATAAACATTAAAAAATTAAAATGTCGAAGAATAATCACAATAAATTATAGATTTATCAAAATAACTATTTTAAGAAATCCTAATGAAAACTAAAATTAGATAGAGTATCTATGAAATTATATTTTGGAATAATTATTCATAAAACGTTTTGCCAAAAGAAAACCTAATAGAACTATTTCTTCAAGAACTAATTTTATTCTTCCAAAAACTAATTTGTAGAAAATAAAAACAAAAATATAAATAAAAGATATCAAAAATCGTTTGAAAGATTTATCCAAATATTAATAATGAACACAAGGAATATGGATAAAGAATATTTATCCAAATCCTAATATGTCATTATCACGAACACAAGATAACTGGATAAAATACTTACTTAGGATCAGAAGATGAGTAGAAGCTCAAATCTATAAAATACCATATAAGTTTAAAAAAGTATAACTAATTAAAATTTTGAAAGTTTCAAAATCCAAACCTAGAAAATAGAATAAAAGATAACATTTATTTCTCTTAGGTTGTTTTTATTTTTTTTTTGAAATTGAAACCCATAACCAACCGTATTTGTTCGGTTTTAAATTTTTAAAACTAAATTTTAAAATATAATTATAGATATTATCTTAACGATCTGAATGCGGGTGACACCCCAAATCAGAGGATCCGTTGGCCCATGTCAGCCTTGCCAAAATACACAGTGTCTCATATCATGAGACTTCATGCATGGAAATGGTCGCGTGGCCCATACATCCATACTCACTAAAAATATATCTAACCAATTATATTACCATAGTTCAAGAGTTGATACATCACTCTTAATACAAACATATATTAAAATTTCAAATTCTAATACATGTTATACAAAAAGTATCTACCAAAGCCACATGTCGGCTTTCTTATCGACCTCCCAGTGGCGTCGTCTTACGACAGCTCACTATCTGCCGAAATAATGTTACTCGGCGGGGTGAAGCGTGCGATAATTGGAATTATCTATGGTTACTCGCTTTAAGTGTGCGCGTGTGGCAATCAAACACACTCGAGCAAATGCGTGATCTACTTGAATATGCACATGATATGGATGAGAATCACGACTCACCCTTTCCCGCTACCGGCCTCGGCGCGACTCTGTGACTCCCGAGCCGGGGTCGGTTAATGACCGCCGACCGCGGAATGCTCGTGGTTCGGGTAACGGAGCACCACTCCACAGCCGGGCGGAGTCTCCTTTGTACGGGAGCTCTGCCCCGAGTCTGAGCACATTGTCCCGACAATTAATAACAATGACCACACAGGTCATGCGAGTAAAATAATGGCCCACTTGGGCCCCCTGCATCAATACTCGAAACATATTTGTATATCTGATAGTTGAGAGTTAATAAATTTCTCTTTACCAAACATATATCAAAATTTAGAGTTTTAATACATGTTGCCTAAAACAAATACCAGCGCTGGCCGACTTCTTACTTGTGACCTCTAGTGAGCGTCATCCTCATGCACACTCTTTGTACCTTAAATGGTGATCCCTTGACAGGGTGAGCAAAGCTCAGTAGAGATAATTTCCTACATGGGTTACTCCCTACCTAAGTGCACACGTCATGGCAGACAATCACATTCAAGCAATTTCAAGCCAGGCACTTTCAGATATCTGCAAATGCACAGGCAATTGTCTTGAGTCTCCATAGACTCCCTCACACTTAATACCTAAACGAATGCAAGTAAAATAATCAGTTTTCAAAACAAAAGCTTTTTGTTCTTGAAAACTCATTCTCAATTCGTGAATACATTGAAACACCTTAGGCGGGTGCTGGATATTTACTGAAGCTTGTTATTTGGTATCATCGAAGTGATCTGATGGACAACTCTCGAGGCAATTCTTGGAAAATCTTCCTTGAAATTCCTTTCCTGAACATTTTGTTTGTTTAAATTTCGTATCAAATGTATTTCATGCACAATATTCTAGGTTACCCCAGTGGATATGGAATGCATTATGCCAATTCCAAAATAGTCATGCTAACATATAAAACATGTTTATATATTAACATAATTAAATCACATAAATCATGTTATGCAAATTCATTATCAATAACACCAAAATTAGCTCACTTGAGCTAATTAAAAAACACAAGCAATTCATTTTGAATCACTTAAACACATAAAAATTCACACCAAAAATCACGTCACTATTCACATGAACAGTGAAACCCTCGATTGGCACTGTTCATGGCCACAACAATGGGGATTTTCTCTATTTGGTTCAAAGCTGAGGCCAGAAACCACGAAATTGTCAAGGCTCGGAACACCACGACCGTTTACGTGGCTCTTAGCGAGAATAAAGTAGGAAAGATCATATTTATTGGAGTTGTCAAAACTCCACCAAATCGAATTCTTACAGCGTAGCCCTCGTGCGATTAATAGAGCAACTTTACTTAACACAACTTGCATCCGAGCAAACGGTCACGAATGGTAAAGTCAGGAGAGAAGGCACACACTTCTCTCTGCAAACATCAAAGCTCACGCCCTTTGCATCAATCCGTTCCGACCAACGCGGTTGTCTCAAAATGAAGAGGTGTTATTCATCTTTCGTCATAATATCGTTAACATTCGTTTAATTACCGTCATGTCCACGGCCCGGCTGTTTATTTTGACACTTGGCACCATCTAAGGCTGTCCAAAATGCATCATCTCTCTCTTTCATGCGATATGTCGCATTAGTACGTGTAGTGGGTATTTTTGTCACATCACATGTCTCTCAAACGTTCTGACTTTTGTGGTCTTTCAGCGTGAAATTCGGCGGCTCGAGTCGACGAAGTCGGTGATATTAGATTTCGCGAGGCAGTCCGCGGTGAAATCCGTTTCATCATCGATATCTAGAAAAATTTGATTTTGGCCAGAAATTATGATTTTACTCTTTTCGAAAATTGGAATTTTCTTGGAGTGCTACCAGTTCCTCACGCATGCCTAGCCAAATGTGAAAACATTATTTTCAAGCAAGGTTTTTGTTTTCTCGAAAACATACTCTAGAGGTTGGTAAATCTATTGGACAGGCGTGGCTGGGTAATCTCAGAGCAGTCGTGAGTGCGCCTCGAGATGAAATGTTGGACGAAGTCTCAAAGCAGTGCTTACGCCGTCTGTGAAATTCCTTTCACAACCATTTTCGTTTTTCATTTTCTTTAGTGTCATGCACTCATACTGTGTCTAGGTTGCCGTACGTATGATAAGTTATGTCATTTATACAATTCATGTTAATATATCTCAATCATGCATATGATATGAATTCACCATATTAATCGCATGTTATTTAATTCGTATCAATAACTTATCAAAATTAGCTTCCTTGAGCTAATCAACAATCGACTTAATTACAATGGCTCTCACTCAATTATATTTTATATAATTCAAACACCCATGTTAACACACTAAATTTTCGTACGTTAACAATTTGCTTTTCACCTGATTCGAGCCCGTTCATTTGAAATTTCATGCAAATAATACATGGACATTTGTGAGATTATCATGCAATAGGAATTTATTTTTAATAGTCAATGCAGTGGAAATTTGTCAGGTAGGCGACCCTCTCACTGGCTTGTCGGTTCCTTTGTGGGCAGAAATCCATAACGTTCCGTACAGTATGGCCTTAATTTAACCTTGATTATGTCTAGAGGACCATTTCCAACCCGAGTTCGGTCGGAATTGTCAAAACAATCTCAAGAAATTTTGACAATTCGGTCTCAGTTTTGGGATGACGGCTGATCATTAACGGCCTTAAACACCAAACCATTCTGAAATCTTAAAGCGAAATAACCCAGAGTAGGAGAAGGCACTCTATAGGGTTAGTCGAAACTAGCAGCCAGAAATCCTGCGTAGCCGCTTTGCAGCGATAGAACAAGCACTGGCGCGGATGAAATTGACGGTTCGGCGGAAATCTAGGAATAAGTTGGATTTATATATACATAAATCGTTTTCTTACTACCTTTGCACACCGCATTCCGACCAAATGGAGAAGAAAGGCCGTTTTCTTTTTTATTTTATTACTCTTTGTCCACCTTGTAGCATCGATTTCTCGTTAGACATTGGATTTAAGCTATCGAAACTTTATCCCGTCTCTTTGAGATTTTCTTACGATTAGGAATGTCGCGTAATATGTGGGCGCATTTCTTGTTTCCAAGTTAGTGATTCTACTTTGACACGTGTAGCGTGGCTAAGCTGAACGTATCGAGTGTCGCGTAAATCTTTCATTCTCGAAGCGTGTAAATTTCGATTGTCTCGAGATTAGAAGCGAAGTCAGCGTGGTATTAGATTTCGTGAACGATTATGATGAAGTCTAGTTTTGTCTCGTCGAGATCACAGAAAAATTCTTGATTTACAGCGGTAAGAATTGCAATTTCTGGTTTTTAGGAAAATTAGATTTTATACGAGGTTTTGTAATTTACCTTAACGTAATAAATAATACCAATTATCATTTGTTGAATACTTATGCGTTCAATAGTATTATCAGTTTATTTGTTAATATTATTTTCAAAAATTATTATAGCTTCTCATTTATTTAATTTATATTATTCTTTTTTTTAATTTTGAATATTATAATTTAAAATATTAAATGCATAAATTTTATTTTTAAATATGGAATAAATTAATTCAATAAAATAAATTATCAACATAATTTTTTTAATAATTTAAATAAATTAAAGGAAATATAAAAAAAAAGATTATCCATGAGTAATAAAATTTAAGAAATGAAATATTAAAAATAAATAATAAAATAATTTTTTTATAATTTTAATTATTTAAATAAATTAAAAATATAAAAGGTTATTTAATGACTAATAAAATTTTTTTTAGACATCAAATATTAAAAATAATTAATACTTTATTTAATAGGTAATAAAACATTTTTTTTAACAAAAATGGTTATTAAAAAACACAAATGAAAAATCTCTTAGGTGGACACGCTGTAACGCGTTACATGTTCATTGATTAGGATGAGCAGGAAGGGCATTTTCAAGAACTTCATCTTCAATCACACATTTTTACCTGAAACATAAATACTTTATCTGCAAACTTTTCATATATCCTTTAAAAACATAGATATGGAGTTTTGGCTTTTTTTTTTTTTCTAATGAATAAACATAACCTTAAAAAACGTTGATATGAACATAGCTTTTTTTTCTTTTTTGAATGGAGATGGTACACATACCATAAAACATGGAAATGAACTGCCTTTAAATATCATGCTCAATTCGTAAGCGCCCAAAAGCAAAGGAGATGGGGCTATACCTCAAGCAAAAAAAATTTGGCTCATATAACTTTAAAACATGGAAATTGGCTTATAACCTTTCTTTTAAAGGAGATGGGCTTATAGAATGGATATGAGCCTTTTTTAATGTAAATTGGCTTATAGCGTTTAGATTTGGCTCATATAGCCTTAAAACATTGACATGGGCTAATGGCCTTTTTTTTCTTCTTTTTTCAATGACGATGGGTTTATAGCCTTTAAATAATAGATTTTGCTCATAGCCTTCAAACATGAAGATGGGTTATAGCCTTCAAATATCAAATTTGGCTCATATAGTCTTAAAACATAGATATGGGTTTTTGGCTTTTTTTTTTAAATAGAGATGTGCTTATAACCAAAAGCAATGGATGCCAAAAACATAACTTTTTCTTTTTTTGGATAGATGGGCTATCTGGTTAAAAAAAAGCACATGGGAAATGGGAGCACAGCGGCTAAATATTATGTTAGAGTACCGTAAGCGCAAGCATGAGATGAACACATAACCTTGAATAACGTATTGAAATTTCGTATGGAAACTTTAAAAAATGGAAATGTTAAAGCATTTATTTTGAAGAGATTGATCGATAATATAAAACATGGATCACGAGAACTTTATAGTATTTTTTTTTTTTTTTTTTGAGACAGGAGTTGGAACACATAAGCGCTAAAGCATGGATATTGGCTTATAACCTTCAAACCATAAATTTGTCTCATAAGCCTTAAAACATGGAAATGAGCATATTGTACTAAAGGAGATGCCTTCATGGAAACACAAAAACATGGAGATGAGTTTTTTTTGAAAGATGACTTATTGCCTTCAAATACTTGATTGGGTGATGCGCTTAAAAGCATGGAGATGGGACATAGGCGGCTCAAATAACAATGTGAGACAATCTAAGCTGGCCAAGTCTGGATGCGGAGCTTCTGTTATTTTCTTTTTAATGAAGATGGAACCGTAAGCGTTAAAAATGGATATGAACTTATAAACTTTTTTCTTTTTGAATGGAGATGGAGCTATGTAAGCAAAAGCATGGAAATGAACTTTTAACACTTTAAATATCGTATTAGAATTCATGCTTAAAAAATGGAGATGAGTTTATAGCTTCAATATGAGTGAACTCATATAGTTTCCACAACATAGAGATGGCATGCTTTTCTTTTTAAAATATGGGCTCATGCAGAATGAAGATGAGAACTATAAGCGCAGTTGAGGCTCATATAGGGCTTATAACCTTCTTCTTCTTTTTTTTTAGCGAAAGATGGCATGCTTCCAAAACATAGAAATGGACTTTAGCCTTCAAATATCATTTTGGGCTCATAGCCTTAAAACATGGATATAGGCTTATATCCTAAATTAACAAATTTGCCTCATATAGCCTTAAAACATGGAAATGAGTTTAAAACTTTTCTTTTAAAGGAAATGAGCTAGTAGAATGTAGATGGGCCTTTATTAATGGAGATGGCCTTATAGCCTTCAGATTTGGCTCATATAGTCTTAAAACATGGATATGAGGCGTATAACGCCCACATGTTTTAATGGAGATGGGCTATGGCAAACATGAAAATGGACTTTAGCCCGAATATCGTATTGGGCTCGTAGCGCTTAAAAGCATGGAGATGAGAGATTCCTGGCAGTAACAATTGTCTTCGTATAGCGGCAAAAGCGTGGGTTGGGCTTATAACCTTTATTTTAAAGTAGTCAGACTTATAAAATGGATATGGGCCTTTTTTTAATGGAGATGGGCTTATAGCCTTTAGATTTGGCTAATTTAACCTTAAAATATGGATATGGCACTATAGCGCTTTTAATAGAGATGAATTTATAGTAGCATCAAAGCAGCATGTTAGACTCATAGTCTTAAAAATGGAGATGAGGCTTTATAGTCTTGGAAATAACATGTGATTCATGGC
Organism: Tetrastigma voinierianum; assembly: GCA_016808115.1. Classification (NCBI taxonomy): domain Eukaryota; kingdom Viridiplantae; phylum Streptophyta; class Magnoliopsida; order Vitales; family Vitaceae; genus Tetrastigma; species Tetrastigma voinierianum. The sequence continues at coordinate 160,046 of JAEQBH010006316.1, read as the reverse complement.
CCAAAAGCCCAGACATCGAAATTGAGCGGCAACGATTAATCGGCGCGTGTAGGCGATTAAACGGGTTTGGGTGAGACTGCTTGGGTTCGGGTGATAAGCGGGTCGGCCGTTCGCAGCCGTTTAATAAGCGAGATTAGGTGTTCGGGTGAGGAACATCTTTAGCCGTTCTCCGCCGTTCACCATAGTTTAAATAAAATTAATAAATTAATATTTTTTTAAAAAAAATAATCATTTTTTTTAATAACAGCCACAGAAAAATATATAAAGCAACTTTTTCTTTTAACCTAATCTAACTTTGCATCCTTCCCACAACTTCATACCTTCGACCTTCCCACAACTTCATACCTTCGACCACTGCCTCCGCTGGGGGATGGATCACTGGTTTCCCATCTACCCTTTCTGGAGCAAAAAATCCTAATGAAGATTTGGTGCTATTTTTTCATTTCCCATCCTAATGAACAGAAGTCATCTACAGCCGTCCATTAGGGATCATCGATTCCTCCTTCATCTCGATCTATTCGCTTCTCCCTTTCTACTCTGTGGATTCCTTCAGATTTCGTTCTAGGTTTTCCTTCAACCTTCAAACGTTTGATTATTTTTTTCTTTTTAAAATTATAACTTCCATTGTACTGTATTTATTATTATTATTATTTTAATAATAATAACAATAATTATTAGTAGGTTCATCTTTGATCATAAGAAATATGGAAAAAGTTAAGTGCTTTGGTTTCTGAAAATTTGTTTGGTCGGTTTTTTTTTCTCAGATTTGATGATTCGTCTCTTAATTTCGCTTCAGATTCGAAGAAATGGAGGTATCGATCTTGTAATTGCCTGCTTCATTTCGTTTCAAGTTGGATGGTTTCTCAAAGCTTGGATCTTTCCGTCGTCTATGCCTTTGTATGTTTTGAAACAGGTATGTGCAACAATTTTATTTTGTTTTAATTTTTAATTATCTCAGCTTGAGGACGCTGGGGTCTGTTCTCGTTGTCCTGCGCCTTTAGGTAATGGGATCCTCTCTGGATGCGGATCTGGACCGTTCGAGCTATAGGAACATCCCCAACCACAGGTTCGGTCGCAGCGTCTTTTTGGTCTTTTCCCTGCCGGAACCGGAGATAAAGGCGATCCTAGTACCTTCTCCTACATTTGTGGAATCCGACGAACCGAATCTGAGTTGGACGGGAACCTGTATCTCGAGGCAGGTTGCTGGTCTCTTCCGGTGCATAGAGTGATATATCTAGCATCTCCGGCAAGGCTATATCAGGAACGACACTGGTTGATCATGAATGTGAGACCCACTTCCCCGAACGCCCTTGCCGCCTGTACCCATACCCCCGACTGGATCTGGGCCACGAGGTTCAGATCCTGTCTTGAGCAACTGGATAATTATAATCTTCTGATTGAGTCAAATGTAGCAGGGATCGTCTTAATGGATTGCTTATTTTGAGTACTGGCAAATGATGTAGGAATGGATTTACAGCTATTTGTATAACCTATTGTACCTACTATTTTCTTTGCAGGTTCCTTCTCTCGTTCAGTAAACTACATGGCTGGATGTCAGGCTTCTGATCCTCTAACATTACATGTATCCTGTGAGCCTTATTTCTAACCCTGGAATTCATCACCTCTTTTCAAATACACCCCAAATGCCATTCTCACTTCCATCATCATATCTGCATTGATCGGCCTAATTGGCTACGATGCAGCGCTACAGTTGGAGATTGAGTGGTGATTGATTTTGTTGTATGGGAGCGTTCTTTGGCGTGGTTTCACTCTGTTGAGATTGGTCTCTTAATTGCGGTAAGGGATCAGGATATCTGCTTCTTTGAAGTCTTACTCTCTACAACATGTTACCGACCTATTTCTTGATGTTGTTTCACTATTGTTATAGCAGGTCTCCATATCATGCAAGATCTCCTACAAGTTACAAGGCCACGGATACAATTCTTGAGAGGCTCCCTAGGACATCTGTTTACAGGAACATCCAACAATATCCAGAGGCAACTAAAATTCCAGGTAATTAAGAGGGGTTAATTCTGCAATCTCTTCTCCAATTCTGAATTATGTCAAGGAGAGGTGTGGATCACTTTTGCCCTGCCTGTTGTTATTTCATAACTTTTCAATCTCTTGATGAACTTCTGAAATTGAAAGAAAGCATTAACATTATCTAGACAATTTCCAGGGATCACCAGTTTGAAAAATTGGAATACAATTAGAGGACTTTGATCTAACGCGGTTTAGGCAAACTAGAATGATTTAATTGAGGAGGGTGTTTATGTCTGCTTGAACTCAATTAGTGCTGGTCCCACTTGAAAATTTGTAATTGACCAAAACGCAGAGTTAGAATAGAAAGGTATGATTATAATTCCAATCCCACTAGGATAAAGTGGTGCTTTAAAAATGATTGTATGCAAATTGAGAATCCAAGAAGGTGAAGCTGAAGTGGAATATTCCAGAACTTAAACATAATTGCAATTTGCAAGACAATAAGAATCATTGTATGATTTCGTTTCTGTGAAAGTTTATTTAAGCCCAATATTTCTCTAATGATTATGCAACATAATAGTAAGGTGGGATAGTTAGACCAATTTGGATATGTTTTCATGGTTTAGAGGCTTAGTACTTAAAAATGGGTGGAGTGAGTTATGGTGTACCTGCTCTTATCCAGTATCCTAATCTCATATCCAATACTAAGTCAGCCCTTCACTGGCATATGAGTCTAAAGTCTCAAATTCCTTGCAGGATATGTGATTAGCTGACTGATGAGAAGGAGCAACTTGAAAGAATAATACCAGAATTGGTTTTGATAGTTGAGATGTCCATGGTAAAAATTTGCTGTTCCCAGATCCCAGATTTCTCAGAACTCAACATGTTTGTGTTTTACATACTTAATTATTTTTATATTTTGTCTGTGTTTCCTGTTTGTTGCAGCTGTAACCACGACCTGGTACCAGTGGCATCCATGCATTAGAAGAGTTACACAGGAGTCTGCAGAAGAGAGATGTCATAGTAAATACCTCCTCACTAATCTCACTAACATCTCTTTCAATCTCTAATATGTTTCAAAATATCTAACGATGAAGAACTTAAATACAGCAGCATTGCATTCATACATTTAGGAAACAATTGTATATTAATAATGACTTTGTATATAAAATGTAGGATTTTGAAAAAAATGAAGAAGAAGGTATACATTTCTCAGAGTGACCGAGGTTGCAGGTGTATTTTAATGAAAAACGTCGAAAAAGAGGAGTTGGATGTTCTTTTTTGAAAGAGCGGGTTCGACATCTATATTGTATAGTTGAAACGTGAATACGTGATGTGATGGCAATTCCTATTTCTACAGTTGCATCTGAATCTGCATTTAGTACCGGTGGTAGAGTTTTGAATAAGTATCGAAATTAACTTATGAAGCTGTCCAAGCTTTGGTTGCTTTAGAGATTTAGTTCATGGGAAGAAGCGATGCAAGTTTGATTCAGTTTACTATTATTTTCATTACTCTAATTCATATGATCGTTTGATTCATTTATGTTTTGTGCAGTTGTAGATGATTCAGTGATGATTGAAGGGGAGTAGATGATGATGTTTTCAAGCAAAATATGAAGTCTAATAAAGTTATATCCGCTCAATGTTCTAATTCTATATCTATCATTGAATATGACTAAATAGAATTGTGTCTGAAGTTTTTGGTACTTATTTAGTTATGAATTTGGCCCAATGTGTGGTATGTAATATTTCTGTTTTTAATTTGTGTAGACATAGAATTTGGTTGTTGAACACACTCTTTGTGTGGGATTTGATTTGATATCTTTCACAGAATTTGTAGGTCATGGAATTTATAGTTATTTGATTATATTTGTAGCAGATTGGTATTCAGGGTGTATTTATGATTTGTAATATGGTTGTTGGTGGAATTTGGATGCTGGATTTGAATATTTAGGTGTAATTTGTACTTTATTTATATAGTGGTGTGGTATGAATGATGTCTCTAATATTACACATTTTTATTGGTTTATTAGTTTTATGGGATTAGCATTTTAAATAAATAGGTAAATGGTTAAGCAGACGTTGGTTTCACGGAGTGTTAAATGGGTGGCTTGGGTGGTAAGCGGTAAATGGGTCGAATGGTGGTTTGTAAATTAATTAGCGACGACCCAACCGTTTAAATTGAGCGTGTTAAGCGAATTATCTTGATATTTACGGATTTGTGCGCGATTCGTGTTGTCGTTTGATTTTTGCGTTTATTAAGCGTGTCGTGTCTGGTTCCGTGTTTCGTGTGCGCGCGTTCTTGTAACCAGTTCTTGCGACCATGTTTGGCAACAGCAAAACATGAAAATGGGCTTATAGCGTAGCTATTTTACAAGGAGATAAATGATAGTCTTAAAACATGGATATGAGGTATATGCTTTTTTTTTTTGGTAAGAGGTTGAGAACCATAGTCTTAAAGCATAGATATTAAACCATAGCCTTTAATGTAGTGAATATATAGCCTTGCTTGTGGGATGAACTGTAGCCTTTTTAACGGAGGATGTCTTTCATGCCTTGAAACACGGAGATAGGTTTCTTCTTTTTTTTTTTTTTTTTTTTTTTTTTTTTTTTTTTAACGAGAGATGGGTTTATGGCCTTAGTAGCCTGTTTGAAACCATTGCCTGAACATGAAGATGGGCTTATGGTGTAAGGCACTTAGTTCTTGTTTAAATAGTAATGTAATTTCGTTTTAGTTCATTAAGTTATGTGTTGATGAAAGCAATCAAGCAAATAGTAATTTTGACCAAAACAGCTGTCTTAAAAAATGTTCATAATAATGTGTGAGTCTTAAGAAAGCTGAAAGCGGATGCGAGTCGTTTAAGGGGTTTTGGCGTTCGACGATTTATGAAAATGTCCCTTTTTATGAAATAGTTGTAAGTCTTGCCTTTAAATTTTTCTAAAACATGTTCATGATAGGAAATATGTTTAATTAAAGTATTCCATAGTCAATTTTATGATTGGACGATCATGGAATATTTTCGGAATTTTTATCGGTATAGGGGTATTATTTTCAAAGAGGGCATTTAAATCATTTAATGAATAACCCTAATCTAAGTAAGCAAAGTAAGAACCAATAGAATGGTGTCATGTAAGTTTGGTGATCCATGTAATTAAAAATGGACCTATGAGAGCTTTCCATAAATTTTGATATTTATCATAAATTAGTTAACTTAACTATGGTTGATGGATGAGTTAAAGTTAACTAAGTCAAACCTTTGGATGAGTTAAGATTCTTTAAAGTTAAGATATTTGTTAGCAAACCATGAGGATTAACAAGCCTAACTATGGTTCAAGTTAGTGGGATTTTATGGAGCATAAAGTGGAATTAGTTGCTTTTGGACTATATGGTTACATATGGACTAATGAGAATGCAAGGATGCTAACCAATGGCATGGGGTTAATTTGAGGGCAAATTAGACATGAAAAATGATCATTTAAGTGCTTTTGACTTGGCTTGTGGGGTGCATACGGGTGAAACACAAAATTGAAGGCAAAAGTGAAGCAAACAAGGGAGAAAAAACACCTAAGCAAGGGAGAAAATTTCTGCAGCCCTCTCCAAGCCATTTCAAGTAATTCTCATGTCATTTCAAGTCTATTTCAAGTGTGCATCATGTCATGACTAACAGTTCAAATCTAAGTGAAAAATCAAGTTTTAAATGAGATCACTTACTAGTCTATGTGAATTTGAAGGTTAAGGGAGGAAATGGTTATATGATGGTGTAAATGAGTTTCTTGGCATGTCTTTATGTAGTGAACAAGAGATTTCATTGGAATTAAAGTTAACTTCAAGACACCAAAACTCTTAAGGTAAGCAATTAGGGTTTTATGGATTATTTATTTAAACCTTAAATTGAGTTATATTAAGGCTTTAGCTATTAAATTGACATAATTATAGGTTGATTTTGTTAAGAAATTGAAAAGCAAGAATGAGATTATGAGGATTGTGAATTTAGGTCAACCTTGAATGTTAATGGAAGTGATGTTGTTTGATTGGTTTTAATTGATTTAATGACATTACTTCAATACTTGAAGGAATTAATGGAATTTAAAGTTGAAAAGAACATGAGGTCTCTTATGGAGAGGGTTGACCATGAGGGTTTAATTGGAAATACATTTGTTTGATTTAGTTTAAGTAGTCATGGCACATTTTGATGGTGTCAAATGTAATTTGTTAAAGAAAATGGGAAGAAATTAGAAAGAAATAATTATGGATGTCTTACATGCTAAGTTTGACTATCTTAGGAGAAGTTAGAAAAAGTTGGGTTTCCATTGATTTTAATCAATGGGAAGTGATTAAATGCCTAATGGAAGGTGTTAGAATTAAAGTCTTAAGAAAAATAATTGATTAAGGTATAAATGTCATTTTTGATAAAGTGAAGAGCATTATGAGTTTTTCACTTTAAGCGTGCTAATGGCTTGATTTAAGGCTTGTAATGAGGTTGTCATGAGCCTCGATTTAATTGGAAGTGAATTAGATAAGTTGAGATTAAGTTAAATAAGAAAATGCTTAAAGATTGCTTTCTAATTTAATAGAATGTATATTATAGTTAATGGTTTAATTGAATATTGTTAAGGTATGAATGTTAATAGATTTTATAGATAATGTGATTTGTAGGAGGAAAGTGATTAGAGACAAAGATGGAGGTGGAAATTTTTTAAAGGAGCAAAAATGGCTTAAATAACTAAGGTGGGGGAAAATGTAAATGTTTATAAATAAATAAATATATATAAATAAATATATATAAATAAATATATATATATATATATATATATACATATACTGTAAAACCCGAGAAAATTTGAATTTTTTGAAAAATGGTAAAACGTTAATTTTGGTCAAAAGAAGAAAGAAAAGGAAGAACCGAAGTTTTTCTAGATTTACCGGATGGCAGAGAAACGGAGCAGCGGGTTGGAATGGATACCATAGAAATCAAATTTGCAGTCTAATTTCGTCAAATTCTGAGACAATCGAAATTTCACATTTTTTAAACACTTGGGGTGCGAGTCAAATCAAAGCGATTTTAAGAACATATGCTGAGTGTGACAAAAAGTCCGCCTCTTCACGTGTACTCATGTGACACATGTTACATGATTAGTGAGATGATGGAAATGAATGGCTTAGATTAATCCAAGTGTCAAAACCCAAAACTTAAAGGGACATTGATGAAATTTTGAAAAGTTTAATAAAATAAGACAAAGAAGCGGTAAGTGTTACTACTCCGTTAGGAAAACGCTGCGAAAGTGGAAAAGTTGTTAAATTAGGGTTTTGAGGAATTTAAGAAGGTGTGTGGCTTATACAGATTTTACCGCCGTTGGGCCAGATTGGTTCGACGAACGAAAAAACAAAAGTCGTCTACTGCTTGTGAAATTTCTGTAGTGGATACCGAATTGATGAGTTAAACCAGCCTTCAAAGTGAGTCTTCTCTACTTGTGTTATTTTTTGGCTAAGAGTCATGTGAATGGTTAAGGATGATACGAGGAACGACTTAAGCGTGATTTGATCAAAGTATTCAGGCCAAGTGGAGAAAAATCCATTATTCACGTGGCCGTGAGCAGTGTCGACCAGGGTTTCACTGTTCCACGTAATTACTGTTATTAATGATTTTGTGTGGTTTGGGTAATTCAAAGTGAATTGCTTAATTGGTTAATTAGCCCATGTGAGCTAATTTTGGTGTTATTGTTATAATTTGAATGGCTTGGAATTGTGTGAGAAATAATGTGTTAATGCATGTAAGTGTTAACATGATGTGGAATTATATAAAAATATAATTGTGTGTAAGCCATTGAAGTAGATTACCATTAAACTCAGTAGACGAAATTTGATGTTATTGATGATTAAATATATGTGGCATGTATCATCAAAATTTGTTAATATATGTAATGATATATTGGCATGTGTGGTTTGGAAATGGCATAATGCATTTGTATGCTGCGGGCAACCTATAAAATTAGGTGTGAGTGCATGGCGAAGAAATGAAAGGGTTTTTCGCGTGGCTTGGGCTATGCGTGGGGGAGTCGGTGGGGACTTAGACAGGGTTGTGTATGTAAACGTTCGAAGAGTAAAATTATGTATTTGGCGGTGTGTTTATGTTGGATAGGTGTATATGCATAGGTGCAGGGAGTAACGCGAGTTTTAATCTTTGAAAGTGCTGTGTATCAAAGATGTTCATTTGAGTCTGAGACGTTAGAGAAGACCGACGCTCTTTAGAGGCCCGATTTTTAGAAAGAAAGTCGATTGTATCTCGATCATTTTTGGTATTTTATTCATATTACATGTGTTAACTCTCACAGTTTGTCTATGTTTGGTGAAAGGTATTGTAATAACACTTGAACTATTATTATATAGTTGATATGTGTTTTGTGGTATTGGTCATGGGTCAGTGACCATTTTACTCCTTATCTGGGTAAGTGTGAGTGATTTATTATTGTTAGGAGCAAGGTTGTAGTTTGGGTAGAGTTACGTCTGAGGATACTTTGCGATTTTGTGAGTGGTGTCGGGTTAAGACATCCGCTCTAGTATTCAGCGGGTTGATAGGTTGTCAACGATTAGGGAAATGGGGCGTCACATTATACATTTGTAAACATTAATATATATATATATATATAATGTTTAAAAATGTATATGTTTTTCATATGTATGTTAAATGAAAAAGGAAATGTGGTTTTCTTGACTTTACTTATGTTTAGAAAATATTAAATGATTATGGTTTCCATAATTTTATAAAACATGATTTATGGTTCCATATTAAATGAAAAGTTTTTGAATAAATGTTTAAACGAAAAAGAAAATGTGGTTTTCTTGACTTTAAATTATGTTGAGAAAATATAAAAGGATTATAGTTTCTAAGTTTTATAAAGCATGATTTATGGTTTCCATATGAAATGAAATGTTTATGAATATATATTCTATATATAAATGTTTATATGAAAATGTTTATGATTGAATCCATTGTTACCCTATGTTACAAAGATAAAGTTTAAAGGAAAGTCGACTAAAGTGTTTTACACGTGCATGATATATGAGAAAGGGATATGATTTTTTTATAGAGGGAAGGGAAGAGTGATGCATATCGCCATGCACGTGAAAAGCACGAAAATGTTACAAACGCACGATGTGATTTATTCGTAGTCTTGTGGTATCTAGAAGAAATGCACAATTTATCGAGAGTTCCTTGCCCAGGCGTGAGTGATAGTAAAATTTGTTTCATCGGAGGTTTCATAGGCCGACGGTGGTTGCTGTCAGGCGGGTTCCATTGGAAACAGCCAGTTAAAGAAAAAGAAAAAGAAAGTAAATGTTTATTGAAATGAGATATTCATACAATTGTTTTATACATTGTATTTTAACTCTATCAGGAAGGAAAATAAAATAAAATAAATGCTTATTGAAATGAGATATTTATACAATTGTTTTACACATTGTATTTTAACTATATCTGAAAACATTATTTTCTTATGAAATGTACTCTCATTGAGCTCCTTTAGCTCACCTTCTTTCCAAATGTTTTATAAAATGTTTTGTTGAGGCGACCGACGATTACGGCATCCTCCGAGGCTAAGTGACAATTCCGCCTCACGTGATGACCATTTTTGAAAATGTATAAACGCTTGTTTTAAATAGCTAACTTTGTCTTTATTTTGTAATGTATATATGTTTTAAAATATTGTTTATATATTTCTATGGTGTTTAGAAAAGGATTTTAAATTTTGATTTGAAATTTCTTATGGTGGACTTGATGTCCCGTAGTTGGATGTGGAGTAATTAAATATTTTTGGTAATGTAAAATGTTTTATTACAGGTGTTATAAATTGGGAGATGTCCGAAAAACAGAGGAAACTCTGCTCGATTTTCTACAAATGTTTAATCGTATAAAAAGGGTTTAATGTTTAAAAATAATAATAATGATAATAATTTCCCATCATGTTTAATAAGGTTTTAATGGAAAACATAACTGTATAAAAGGGTTCACTCCACGGATTCACTTTTGAAAACGGTTTAAAATAAATATTTTCTCAAATCCATAAGAGTACCGAGAGGGTCCCTTTGGTTAAGAAGAGGAAATCTGGGTTGAGTCCCTTCATATAGCCTTCAAATAAAAATTGGGCTCGTATAGCCTTAAAATATTGATATGGGCTTAAAGTTTTCTTCTTTTTTTCGGATGGGCTCATGCCCTTAAAACATGGATATGGGCTTATAGCCTTTTTTTTTTTTTTTTCTTATTTTGAATGGAGATGGGCGTAAGCGCTTAAGCAATGGAAATGGACTTTGTTGACTAAATATCGTATTGAACCATAGCTTTAAAACATGGAGATGGACATAGCAGTAACAAATTGAGGTCATATAAGCGCTACAAGTAGATCTGATATAACGCTTTGTTTTTTTAAAACGCTAGGCTCATAGAATGGAGATAAACCTTTTTTAATGAAGATGGGCTTATAGCCTTCAGATTGAGGCTCATACAGCCTTAAAACATGGATATGAGATTAAAGCCCTTTTTTTTAATTGAGATGGGCTCATAGCTTTAAAACATGGATATGGGCACATAACCTTTTTTTTTTTTTAATCGAGATAGACTCATAGCCTTAAAACATGGATATGGGCTTATAGCTTTTAACAGATAAGATGAGCAATAACCTTAAAGCATGGAAGTGTTATAGCGCTTATTAACAATTAAGGTCATATGGCACACAAATGAATACAGTACTCTTTTCTTTTTAAAATATGTAGGCTCATAGAATGGAGATGAGCCTTTTAACGAAGATGGGCTATGGCGCGATTGGGCTCCTCTGGTAGTAAAACATGGATATGAGATTAAAGCCGCACTGAGTGAGGATGGGGCCGTAGCTTTAAAACATGGATATGGGCACATAACCTTTTTTTTTTTTTTTTTTAATCGAGATAGGCTCATAGCCTTAAAACATGGATATGGGCTTATAGCTTTTTTTTTTTTTGAATGGAAATTGACTTATAGCCTTCAACTAACAAATTAAGGTCATATAGCCTTACAAAATGAATACAGTATAACCTTTCTTTTAAAAGATATGAATTTCGTAGAATGGAGATGAACGCACTACGAGAAAGTGGGCTTATAGCCTTAAGATTGGAGCTCATGCAGCCTTAAAACATGGATATGATTAAAAGTACTTATTTTTAATTGAGATGGGCTCATAGCTTCCCAAAAGCAATGGATACAGACACATGCGGCCTTTTTAAATAGAGATAAGAACGTAAGCTAAAACATGGATATGGGCTTATAGCTTTTTTTTTCTTTGAATGGAAATAGGCCCATAGCCTTAAAACATGGAAATTGACTTATAGCCTTCAACTAACAAATTAAGGTCATATAGCCTTACAAAATGAATACAGTATAACCTTTCTTTTAAAAGATATGGGCTCATAGAATGGAGATGAGCCTTTTTTAATGAAGATGGGCTTATAGCCTTCAGATTGGGCTCATACAGCCTTAAAACATGGATATGAAATTAAAGCCCTTTTTTTTAATTGAGATGGGGTACCGTAGAGCACAAAAACGTGGATATGGTAGCATAGCGGCTTTTTAATCGAGATAGGCTCGTAGCGCCAAAAGCGTGAGATATGAGCATAGCTTTTTTTTCTTTGAATGGAAATAGGCCACATGGCCCAAAACATGGAAATTAGCATAGTGCCAGTAACAAATTGAGGTCATATAGCCTTACAAAATGAATACAATTATAACCTTTGTTTTAAAGATATGAGCTTTCGTAGAATGGAGATGAACCTTTTTAATGAAGATGGGCTTATAGCGCCCAGTTAGACTCGCTGGTAGCCATAATGGATATGATATTAAAGCCCTTTTTTTTAATTGAGATGGGCTCACAGCTTTAAAACATGGATATGGGCACATAACCTTTTTTTTTTTTTTTTAATCGAGATAGGCTTATAGCCTTAAAACATGGATATGGGCTTATAGCTTTTTTTTTCTTTGAATGGAAATAGGCCCATAGCCTTAAAACATGGAAATTGACTTATAGCCTTCAACTAACAAATTGAGGTCATATAGCCTTACAAAATGAATATAGTATAACCTTTGTTTTAAAAGATATGGGCTCATATAATGGAGATGAACCTTTTTTAATGAAGATGGTCTTACGACCTTGATTGGAGCTTATCTGGTAGCCATTATGGATATGAGATTAAAGCCTTTTTTTTTTAATTGAGATGGGCTCATAGCTTTAAAGCACGGATATGGGCACATAATCTTTTTTTAATCGAGATAGGCTTATAATGCTTAAGAAACATGGATATGGGGCTTATAGCTTTTTTCTTTGAATGGAAATAGGCTTGTAGCACTTAAAAGCATGGAAATTGACTTATAGCCTTCAACTAACAAATTGAGGTCATATAGCCTTACAAAATGAATACAATATAACCTTTGTTTTAAAAGATATGGGCTCATAGAATGGAGATGAACCTTTTTTAATGAAGATGGGCTTATAGCCTTTAGATTGGGCTCATACAGCCTTAAAACATGGATATGAGATTAAAGCCCTTTTTTTTAATTGAGATGGGCTCATAGCTTTAAAACATGGATATGGGCACATAACCTTTTTTTTTTTAATCGAGATAAGAGGCCGTAGCGCTTCAAAAGCATGGATATGAGCATAGCTTTTTAACCCCAATGGAAATAGGTATAGCACTTAAAACATGGAAATTGACTTATAGAACTGTATTAACAGGTGAGGTCGTATAGCACAAAATGAATCTGATTATAACTTTGTTTTTAAAAGATATGAGAACAAATATAATGGAGATGAACCCTTTTTTTAATGAAGATGGTCTTTTAGTAGCCAGTTGATATCTGTTAGCCAAAACATGGATATGAAATTAAAGCCTTTTTTTTTAATTGAGATGGGCTCATAGCTTTAAAATATGGATATGGGCATTTAACTTTTTTTTTTTTTTTTTTTAATGGAGATGGGCTCGTGAAACTTTTCAAAAGCGTGGATATGGGAGCATATCTTTTTTCTTTGAATGAAATAAGCCTTGCCTTAAAAAACGTAGAAAATGAACTTTAGCCTTAGATATAAATGTTGGGCTCATAGGCTTTTTAAAAAAGCATGGAGATGAACATAAGCGGCTAACAAATTGGTCGTATAGCCTTACAAAATGAATACGAGTATCACGTTTAACCCCAAAGATATGGGCTCATAGAATAGAGATGAGACCTTTTTAATGGAGATGGGCTTATAGCTTTCAGATTGGACTCATACAACCTTAAAACATGGATATGAGATTAAAGCCCTTTTTTTTAATTGAGATGGGCTCATAGCTTTAAAACATGGATATGTGCTTTTAACCTTTTTTTTTTTTTTTTTTTTTTTAATGGAGATGGGCTCATAGCCTTAAAACATAGATATAGGCTTATAGCTTTTTTTTTCTTTGAATGTGAAAATAGTGACCATGGGAACTGGAAATGGACTTTAAATCTTCAAATATCATGTGGGGCTCACGTAGCCTTAAAGAGGCGTGGAGATGAGCACATATCCTTCAAGCTAACAAATTGATATCATTGTCGGCCAAAAAGATGAGGCATAACCTTTTCTTAAATGAGATGAGCTCATAGAATTGTTATGGGCCTTTTTAATGGACATGGGCTTATTCTTAGATTGAAATTTCATATAACGCTAAAACGTGGATATGAGAACTTTATCTTTTTTTAAATGGTGATGGGTTTGTGCTTTGAGATAAGAGATTGGGTACATGGAACCCAAAGCATGAAAGATGAAACATATCCTTTACAATAACAGTGCCTGCACCTTAAAAATGGGGTGGAATATAGCCTTTATTTTGAAGGAGATAGGTGATAAGCGTAGAAATAATATGGATATGAGTTTGTAACCTTTTTTTTTTTTTTGGAATGGAGATGAGCTCATAGCCTTAAGACATAGATATGGGCTTATGGCCTTCAAACAACATTTTTGACTTATAGCATGGCTTGTGGAGATGAGCTTACGTAGTTAAAATACATGTGACTCATAAATGCACTAAGCATAAATCGTTCTCAGTTCTTTTCAAAGATGGACTTATAAGGCAGATATGGTAAATTTTTTAATGGAGATCAGGCTTTGCGGTACCATGTTGAAATTTAATATAGCGCTTAAAACGAGGATATGAGAATAAAGCGCACTGTTTTTTTACATGGATATGGAGAAGCCTCGCGCTTTTTTTTTTTTTAAATGGAAGTGGGCTCGTATCGCCCAAAGCGTGGAGATGGGTTTTACAGATTTTTATTTTTGTATTTTTATTTTTAAGGAAGATGTTTCGTATAACTTGAGATTTTCTTCTTAGCGTAAAAGCATGGAGATGGGGAACTATAACGCTAAATAACATATTGGGAGCATAGCCTTAAAATATGGGATGAGCAGTAGCGGCCCAGAATAAATATTGAGATCGTATAGCCTTACAACATGGAGATGGGCTTATAGCCTTTATTTTGAAAGGGGATGGGGTGATAGTAAAAGCGTGGATATGGGAGCATGAAGCTTTTTTTTTTTAGAGTAGATGGGTTAAAGCTGGCGAATAGCGATTTTGTTTATAGTCTTAAAACATGGGTTGGGCTTATGGCTTTGAATAGCGATTTTGTTCGTAGCGCCCCAGCATGGGTTGGGTTTATAGCCTTCAAATAATTGATTTGGCTCATATAGCCTAAAATTTGGATATGGGCTTATAGCCAAGGAGTGGATCAAGAGTACCAGGACCAGTGGGAACTCAATTGCTTTACTCAGATCTGAGTTTCTTATTTCCTAAAGAAGAATAGTATCATTTGCCTTTACTGGATAAGGAAAATAAAACAATTTTTTTCCCACAATCAGTGGACTTGAATGGATATGGGCCCCTTTTAATGGATATGGACTTATAGCCTTTAGATTGGGCTCATATAGCTTTAAAACGATGGATATGAGCTTATAACCTTTTTTTTTTTTTTTAATGCACGTGGGTTTATAATCTTTTTTTAAAGGAGATGGGCTTATAGAATGGATATGGACATTTTTTAATGGAGATTGGCTTATAGACTTCATATTAGGCTCATATAGCCTTAAAATATGAATATTGAGTTATAGCCTCTTTTTTTTTTTTTTTTTTTTTTTTTTTTTTTTTTAAGTGAGATGGGTTTATAGCCTAGAACTAATATATTAGGCTCAAAGCCTTACAACATGGAGATGTGACGCCCCGATCCGGGGTCAATACCGTTAATAACCACGTCGGCCTCTGAGGAAATACACGGTAATACCGTATTATGAACTATCATCTTAGTAAACGGCTGACGAAATGCATTGATACTCGTAAAAATAAATGTATATATGATAGTTCGAAGTTATTACATTCTCTTTCTCAAAACATATATCAAATTTAATGTTTTTAATACATGTTATACAAAATATGAATACCAAAACCGCTGTCAGAACTTCTTTACAGCAGCGACTCTAGTGAGGCGTCGTCACTCTTGTAAATCCTTTGTGCTTGAAATAATGATCGCCGACAAGGGTGAACAATGCTTATTAGTGATAATTTACTGCATGGGTTACTCCGCTAAGTGCGCACATGTATTAGCAAAGCAAAACACATTCAAAAACGAATCGATCTGCCCGAGGATAATACGTCTTTAAATCCAGTATGCCGGTCGCAGCGGAGCTCCTCGCACATGCAAGCCAAATGCGAGGTAAAATACGGTTCGAAATAAAATATTTTGTTCTTGAACACACTACGAGAGAAGTTCGGTAAATATATTGGACTACCCTCCGGGGCGAATTCTTTGGATCATTTTAGAGCAGTCATGGAGTCGCCTAGATATGGCTTGTTGGACCGCGCCCGAAGCCCGGTCTTCGAAAATCTTCGCCCAGAAATTCGCTTTCGCATCATTTTCACTTTTCTTTTCATTTTCGTGTCATGTACTCACACCTATCATTATAGGGTGACCCGGTACATATGAAATGCATTATGCAATTTTCAAACAATTTATGCTAATATATTTTACATGCATACATTAACATAATTAACTCACATGAATCATGTTATTCAATTTACAACAATAACACCAAAATTAGTTCACATAGGCTAATTAACCAATCAAGCATTTCATTTTGAATCACCCAAACCAGCGACAAAATCAAATGAATAGAAACCTATGGCGAAGCCTTTGTTCAAGACCACCTGATAAGGATTTCTTCCACTTGGTTCAAGATTTTGAGGCAGATAACACGGCCGTTCAATGCAAATGAATCAAATCCCAGTTAAAATGGCTCTTGGCAAAATAATAATCAGTAGGAAAAGATCACTCTGCCTCTTGGGTTAATGAACTCCACGCCGAATCGGATGCCAGCGCGTAGCCAGCGTGAATCGACTTTGCTTCTTTCAAGTCAATCTGACGTCGAGCCATTGAGAAATCTAGAGAGAAGTCGACTTCTCTCTCTACAGGCGGTTTGGCCGCTACGCACGATTTTCTCCAGTTTGGAGAAGATGAGACTATTCAACTGTCTCTTATTCACTTAAATTTTTCAAAGAAATTCCATCATTGTCCATTCGTTCTTTATTTGACAGCGAGCAATCTAGCCAGTTCGTCTCGTCGTCGGTAATCGCCTGACGTATGTGTCGCGTAGATGCGTGTAGTGGGTGACGCTGTCGCGTCGCGTAATATACGTAAGCCAGTTTTTATGACACCGACCTTGGCTGGTGTGCCGAAAAGCGATGAAATTTTGGTATTGGAGCTCTTAGCATTTCATTAGAAAGCATTGTCTAGAAATCCTAGATGCACGGGTTTTATAGCGCGGCTGAAATACTTGTATTAGGTTTATAGGCTTTATATTGGGCTCATATAGCCTTAAAACATGGATATGGTCTTATAGCCCTTTTTATTTTTTATGGAGATGGGCTCATAATCTTAAAATATAGAGATTAGTTTATTACGCTTGAATAAGAGATTGAGTTAAGTATAGTAGCCAAAGCATTGGATATGAGATTAAATCTTTTTTTCTTTTTTTTTTAAATGGAGATGGGCTCATAGCCTTAAAACATGAAGATGGGTTTATAGCCTTTAAATAACAGATATGGCTCATAACATTAAAACATGGAGATAGACTTATAGAGTTCAAATAAAAAATTGGACTCATATAGCCTTAAAACATGAAGATAGGCTTATAACCTTTATTTTGAAAGGAGATTGGGCGTGGCGCCCAAAACATGGATATGGGAGCATAAGCTAGTGAATAACAAATTGGGTTAATATAAGCTTAAAACATGGAAATGGGCTTATAGCCTTTTTTTAAAAGGAGATGTGCTCATAGCCTTAAAACATGGAGATGGGTTTCTAGCTTCTTTTTTTTTTTTTAAAGATGATGGGCTTATAGCCTTCAAATAGCAGATTTGGTTTATTGCCTTAAAACTTGGAGATGGGTTATAGCCTTGAATAAAAGATTGGCTGAAGTATAGCGCAAAGAAAACGCGTGGATGTGGGGGCACATGGCTTTTTTTGTTTTTTTTTTTTTTTTTTTAGTGGAGATGGAGCTCACATAGCCAAATTGGATACAACATAGCTTTTTTTCTTTTTTGAATGGAGGTGGGCGTAGCTGCTTTAAAATATGGAAATTGACTTTAGTGAATATCGATGTGGGAGTGCATGGCCCAAGCCGGAGAGATAGTCTTATAGCTGTATTTAAAATTAGTAAGTATAACCTTAAAAAAAAAAATGGAGATGGAGGCACAACGTTTAACTTTAAGGAGATAGGCATAGAGATATGAGCCTTTTTTAATGGAGATTTGCTTATAGCCTTAGATTGGGCTCATGTAGCCTTAATACATGGGCTTATAGCCTTAGATTGGGCTCATGTAGCCTTAATACATGGGCTTATAGCCATTTTTTTTAATGGAAATTAGTTTATAGCCTTTAAATAACATATTGGGCTCATATAGCCTTAAAACATGAAGATTGACTTATAGCCTTTATTTTGAAAGGAGATGGACTGATGCCTTCAAACATGGATATAAGCTTATAGCCTTCAAATAACAAATTGGGTTCATATAACCTTAAAACATGGAGATGAGCTTATAGTCTTTTTTTTTAAAGGAGATGGGTTCATCACCTTCAAATATGGAGATAAGGTTTATAACATGAATAACACCATTTGACTTATATCTTAAGTGGAGATCATGACCTATTTGAATGACATATATTGGGTTAAGTATAAAACTTTAGAAGAAAGAGTGGACATCAAGGTTTTAGCTTTAAGAATGGAATGGCGCCCTAAGCAGTAAAACAAGGATATGGTTTTGGCTGTGTTTTTCTGTGACCAGGCCTTGTATAGAAATGGAAAAGGGTGCCTTCCCTCAGCCCAGACTCATGCCTTAAGCATGGAGATGGACTTATATCCTTTGACTAACAAATTGGAATTGATAGCCATAACCGCAGAGATGGGCTTAATACACACCTTTCTTTTTAGGAGATGGGCCTTCTTTTATAATGAAGCTCATATAACCTTAAACGGATATTGTCTTATAGCCCCCTTTTGTTTTTATGGAGATTGGCTCCCTGCGCTTAGCTTTAAACATGAAGATCAGTTTATAGCCTTCAAATAATAGATTGAGCTCATATAGCCTTAAAACATGGAGATGAGTTTATAACCTTTAATATTGGTAAAAACAGATATATCGGTAATTAGATTTTAAAAATATATTCAAATATATCTGATAATGCTCGGTGGAATATTTTACAAAAATATCGAATTGATTAAAATTATATATATATATATATATATATCATATATATATATATATCTCATATAAATTTTAACATTCACGTTCATTTAATATTATTAATAAATTTGTAAATTAAGATTAAAATTTTAAAAATTAAAATTACTTTCATTAAATGAAATTAAAAATAATATTAAACCAAATAGATAATGTTTTATAATTACAGAAATTAAATGTATAATTTAATATTATTTTAGAATTAATGAGTTTTTGTTTTAATTTTACCCTTATAATAAATTATTCGAATATTATTTATATAGATAATGAGAAATAATTTATATCTAATTAAAGATGATTAAAAATCAAATAGATTTAATAACTATTAAATTAAAATTACTATATTTAATAAATTATTAAGATATTATAATGTTAAAGAGATATTATTAAGATATTACAAATATTAGGTAGATAATGAGAAGATTCTATATTATAATATTAACTTTTAAAACGAGATATTGTTTTATTTGTTTTCCTTATCAAATTAAATTTTGATTTAAATATTGTAAATTTATTGATCAGTTTTAAAATTTTAAATTTTGATAGGAGTGAAAGATACATGAAAAAAATAAAATGAAGTATTTAATATTAAAACAATAATGTAAAATAGTACAAATATTCCATAAGTAATAAAAATATAACAAATATTTGCACATTATATAATAAGTGCAATTAGCTGGCAGTATTTTGCATATGTTGGAGACATTTCGCAGCTTTTTAATGGGGTTGAAACCCCAATGAAACACGCATCAGAAAAACAACATTTTGACAATTAAGTATTATGAGTGGTTTTCTTTATGGTATTGTCCGATTAGATATCTGACCAGGCGAAATAATGCGATATTTTGATATTTTTGTCATGCGAATAACGATTAAAGACATGGCCTTAAAACGCTGAAGATGGACTATGGGGTTGAATAACAGATTAGGCTCATATGGCCTTAAACCATGGAGATGGGCTTATAAGCGCTGTTTGAAAGGAGATGGGGTGGTAGCCTCAAAACATGGATTGGGCTTATAATTACTTTGGATATTCAAGGGAGTTCGAACATAGACTACGCATGTGGATATTAGGCTTATAAACAGCCAAAATAACAATTTGGGAACACTTAAGACATGGGAGTTGGCTTATAGCTTTTTTTTTTTTTTTTAAAGGAGAGGTGCTCATGGCTGCCCAAAACATGGAGATAGGTTTATAAGTTTTTTTCTTTTTCAAAGAAGATTGAGAACTGTGAAAACTGATAGCGTAAACTATTTGCTTGCTGTCGCCGGAACAGCTTACTGGCGCTAGTGGCTGGTGACTCTGCGGCACGGCTGACGGAAGATGTGCCGGAAGCGCTCGCTGCTTGCGCCACTGGCACTGGCTGGCGAGTGTCGACTCCGCCCCATGCTTAAGCGCGGACCTCTGAAGCTTCTGGAGTTTTTCTTCCACGACGGGGGTGGGCGTAACGCGTGGGTGAAGCATGAACTTCAACCTTGATATATCTTGACTGCGTGGCGTAGTGATCAGGCAGCCATTGCCTTCAGCTTTAACAGAGATTACAATTTCTTAGTGGAGTATGGAATGGAGGCAGCATAACATTCTAAAAACTAAAGGATATGGAGCTCGTAATGGAATGGAGATAAGAACATGGCACTAGATTAAGTTTCATTATAATGCCCAAAAGCTTGTGGATATGTGAGGATTAAAACCTTTTTTTTTTAATGGAAATGGGCTCGTAGCGTGGATATGAGCTTATAGCCGTTTTTTGAATGGAGGTGGGCAGCGCCTTAAAACATAGATGAGTTGCCAAAAGCAGAATAAGGATTAGACTATGATCTTAAAACATGGGAGATGGGTTTATAAGAGTTCGAATAACGATTGGGCTTATATAGCCTTAAAACATAAAGAATGAACATAATTCTTAGCTGTGGATATGGGGTTTATAGTATTTTTCTTTTTAATTGGAACAAGAGAGTTGATTCATGGCGGCAACGTGGATCTTTGGCTTATAACCTTCGAAATAATAAATTTGGCTCTTATAACCTTAAAATATGGTGATGGGCTTATAGCCTTTTTAAAAAAGGAGATGTGCTCATAGCCCTAAAACATGGAGATGGTTTCTGGGTTTTTTTTTTTTTTTAAGATGTGTTTATTGGCTTAAAAAATAGCAGATTTGACTCATAGCCTTAAAACGTTGGAGATGGACTTATAGCCTTCAAATAACAGTTTGGGTTCATATAGTCTTAAAATATGGATTTTGGAAGCACAAAGGCTTTTATTTTTGAATGGAATGTTCAGAAAGCGTTAAAAGCATACAGATATGAGCTTATAGCATATTTTTTTTTTTTTTTTTGAATGGAGATGGGCGTAGCCTTAAAAGCATGGAAATTGAAACTTTGGCGCTGAATGTAAACATTGGGGCACATAGCCGTAAAACATGGAGATGATCTTATATCCTTCAATTAACAAATTGAAACCATATAGCGCTTATCTGTTGAAGATGAATTTATGCTTTGTTTTAAAGGAGATGGGCTCATAGATTGGTGATGGGCCTTTTTTAATAGAGATGGGCTTTTAGCCTTCAGATTGGAGGTCATATGGTCTTAAAACATGGAAATTGGCTTATAGCCTTTTTTTTTTTTTTTTTTTTAATGTAGATGGAATCATAGTCTTAATACATAGAGATAAGCTTATAGCCTTAATATTGGGCTCATAGCCTTCAAATTGGGCTTAAGATAGCACTTAAAGCACGTGGATATGAGCTTATAAGCCATTTTCTTTTTTTTATGTATGGAATGGGCTGCATGGCATGTCCTTAGAAATCAGCACTTAGTCTTTAGGAAATAAGCTGATTGGGCTCATATAACTTGCCAAAACATGAATATGGGCTTAAACCCTTTTTTCAATGGAAATGAGAGCATAGTCTTAAACAAAACAAATTGGACTCATATAGCTTCTGACATGGAGTTGGCGGGTATTTCTTTTAAAGGATATGGACTCATAGAATGGAGATGGGCTTATGGCCTTCAAATTGGGCTTATAGCCTTTAGATTGGAGTTAAGTATAACCTTAAAAACGTGGATATGGTGCCTCTTTTTTTAATGGATATGCGACATAAGTATTTTTTCTTTTTTTTTTTAATGGAGATAGGCTTATGCCAAAAGCGCGTGGAAATGAAACTGTCTTGAAAATATTATATTGGGCTCATAGCCTTAAAACATTGAGATAGACTTATATCCTTCAATTAATAAATTGGGCTCATATAACCTTCAAACATGAAGATGGGCCTATGACATTTCTTTTAAAGGAGATCGGCATTTTTTTAATGGAGATGGGTTTATAGCCTTTAAATAACATATTAGGTTTATAGGCTTTATATTGGGCTCATATAGCCTTAAAACATGCATATGGTTTTATAGTCCTTTTTATTTTTTATGGAGATGGGCTCATATAGCCTTAAAACATGGATATGGTTTTATAGTTCTTTTTATTTTTTATGGAGATGGGCTCATAACCTTAAAAGATATAGATTAATTTATAGCCTTCAAATAACAGATTGGGTTCATATAGCCTTAAAACATGGGCATTGGCTAAAAGCCCTTTTTTTTAATGGAGATGGGCTCACAACCTTAAAACATGGATATGAGCTTATAGCCTTTTTTTTTTTTTTTTTTTTAATGGAGATGGGTTTATAGCCTTTAAATAACAAATTAAGCTCATAACCTTAAAACATGGAGATGAGCTTATAGTCTTCAAATAACAGATTGGGCTATGTAGCCTTAAAACATGGAAATGGGCTGATAGCCTTAAAACATGGATATGAGCTTATAGTTTTTATTTTGGAACGGAGTTGAGATCATTGCCTTACAACATGGATATTGGCTTATAGCCTTCAAATAATAAATTGGGCTCATACAACCTTAGACATAGAGATGGACTTATAGCCTTTTTTTTAAAGGAGATGGGATTTCGTAACGCTTAAAGAAAGCATGGAGCGTGGAAGCAGCTAGCTTTGGAAATAACATGTGGAGCTGTATAGCGCTTAAAAACATGGATATATGGCTCATATGACTCTGCTTTTTCTTTTAAATGGAGATATAAGAATTTCATCAGCGCTTAAAATATGGAGATGAGAACAGCGCTTAAAATATGGATATAAGAACATAACTTTTCCTTTTTGAATGGAATCTAAGGGCCATAGCTTTAAAACATGGAAGTGGACTTTAGCCTTTAAATTTCACATTGGGCTCATAGTTTTAAAACATGAAGATGGAGGCTTATAAGCGCCCCATTAGCAATTGAAGTCGAGATGGCAAAACATGAAGATGTAAGCACATGCCTTCTTTAAAATGAAATGGTTTCTTAGAATGGAGATGAGCCTTTTTTTAATGGAGATGAGCTTATAGCCATTAAATTGGGCTTAGAGCCTTCATATTGGGCTCATATAAGCGCTTACAAAATATGGATATGGAGCAGCGCTTTATTTTAATGGAGATGGAATATATATATATATATATATATATATATATATATATATTATTATATATTATAGATATAACTTCTAATGATATTTAGCATAGCCTTAAAATATAGGAGATGGAGAGCTCATAGCACCTTAAAATAATATGGATGGGCTTATAACTTTTTTTTTCCTTTTTTTGAATGGAGATGGGCCATAGCTTTAAAACATGGAAATGAACTTTGTGAATTTCGCATTGGGGCCGTAGGCACAAAGCGTGGAGATGAGAACATGGCATCGGTAGCAAAGGTGAGGTCGAGATAGCCTTAAAACATGAAGATGTGCTTATTACCTTTCTTTAAAATGAAATGGTTTCTTAGAATGGAGATGAGCCTTTTTTTAATGGAGATGATGACGTCCACGAACCGAGCCGGGCAGCCGTCGGCCTGCGGGGCAATACTCGTGGATGTGAGTAACTGAAACCACCTCGCCAATCGAGGCAGGAAATCTCTTTATGCGGGAAGCTCTACTCAAAATACAACTTGTCCCACAAACGAGTTCTGATAGCCGCGCGGCAGATTATATCTTTTTGAAATAAAATAATGGTAAACTTATTTTCAGAATTGCATACCCACAAAATACATCAACTACTTCAATAGTTCAAAGTTAATAAATTAATCTTTACCAAACTGTATATCAAAGTTTACAATTTTAATACATGTTATACAAAGCGAATACCCAGAAAGCTAGCAGCCGACTTTGCTAGCGGCCTCTAGTGACGTAGATCTCATAATACACTCACGTGCGAAATAGTGATCGCCGACGAGGTGAGCAAAGCCCGATAATGATAATTTATACGTGGGTTACTCACGCTAAGTACGTAATAAGTATCAATATTCGCCTTCAGTAAATACATGATCCTACTTGAATGTCTCGTACTGATCTCATGTCTCTCGAGTCCCTCACCAAACTCCCTCACATGCACAAGTCAAATGTAGGAGTAAATCCACGAGTTTGAAAGCAAAGCTTTATGTTCTCGAAAACTTACTCTTAGGGTCGATAAATATATTGGGCTCTCTCAGGAGTGAATTTGCTAGATAACGCTCGAGAAGCGGTCGCTAGTCGTCGTGAAGTAATCTGTTGGGCGACTCTCAAGGAGCAGTGCTTGGAGAAAATCTTCGGTCGAAATTCTTTCTGAAACATTTTTCCTTTTTATTTTCTTTCATGTCATGCACTCACTCCTAATATTCTAGGGTGCGATGTGCGTATAGAATGCGTGTAATAATCACGAAACAAATTCGTCTTAATATATAAAACATGTATATCTTAACATAATTAATCCACATAAATCATGTTATTAAATTCACATCAATATAAAATTAGCTCATGGGCTAATTAAGCAGTAACAATTCATTTTTGAATCGCTGACATCGTAAAGTGCGCGAAAAATCATGTCACTATTCGTAGTGAACGGTGAAACCCTCGGGTTGGCAGCATTCAGCCTAACTGTGAGAATTTTCTCCGCTCCGGTTCAAATATTTTGAAGGACCCGAGACACGGCTAATCGAGCCTCGAACATCCGACCATTTACATGGCTCTTGGCCAGAAGAATAGCAGTAGTAGGAAATGATCCCTCACCTCTTGGGTTTGTCGAACTCCACAAAACCGGTGTCGCGGTAGCCTCGCCAGCGTAGATCGGCTTTCTTGCTTGCTCAGTGAAGCCGACGGTCCCAGTGGCCAGAAAATGCAGAAGGCCACCTTCTCTCATACAAAATCACAAATCTCAGCCCATTGCCTCAATGCATGATTTTTGCTTTCAAAAATGGAGAAGAAGACTATTTAGCTTTTGTCTTATTCTCATTTACATTCAAATAATTAAAGTAGTAATAAAACTTATGCTTGATTTTTAAATGACGTATGATGCGTCGCGTTAAATACCGTCACTCTGGCCAATAAATGCGACATGTGTCATGGGTACATGTAGTAAGAGTGACTTTTTGTCGCGTCAGCGTGTCTTCGTGAGCGGATTTATGGCGCCCCGACGGCAGTGCCTCCAGCGATGAAATTAGTTGTCTCTGCGGGTCGACGAAATTCGTGTGGCTAGATTTGTGAACTGATTCAGTGAAGTCTGTTTGATCATCGATGCTCCCAGAAAAATTTTGGGTTTTGATCGAAATTACCATTTTGCCATTTGGAAAGAATTTGGATTTTAAGTCTTCTGAGATGAGCTTATAAGCGAATTCAAATTGAACATAGCGCGGCCGTATTGGCTCATATAGCCTTAAAATATGGATATGTACTTATAGCCCACTTTTATTTTAATGGATTATAGAATATATATATATATATATATATATATATATATATATATATATATATATATATATATATATATATTAAGTATATATTATAGATATAACTTCTAATGATATTAACATCTTTCTATATATATTTTGGTACAAAAAATTAAAGATGAATAATAACAACAACAATAATAATAATAATTGTTTATTTTAGATAAATAATGACTAAAATTAAATTTTGTAATTTGTAAAAGGAAACTTGGATTTTCATTTTCATAATGCATATTTAATATTAAATAATGAGCATAATATTTTACTCTGTGTTTTGATTTAATTAAACTGATTTTTCAAATCCACAATTATTCTCAAAATAAAAAATATTAAATATTTTAATTATTGATTATATCTTACTTCATTTTTTATTTATGTACTTGGATTCAAGAAATATGATTCTCTATATGGAAATTGGTCAATTATCTGATTATTGGATTATTTTTTAAATTACTAAATTTAATGAATTGCTGCAGTGAACCTTACTTAATTATAAGTTTATTTTACCTTGGCTTATAATTTTATATAAATAAAGGCACTTAAACATATTAAAATAGCCAAGCATTTAAACTAAATTTTAGCTTGTGACTTCCTAATGTTTTGAATTTCATGACATTTTATTTTTAACTAAATAAATTTTTAAGTTTGTCCAAAAAAAAAAAAAAGTTTCAAGTTATTTTTGAAAATTAATAAATGATTTTTATTGGATATTAAGATTCAACATTCTTATTTAAAAAAAAAAAAAAAAAAAAATCCAACCTTCATATTTTCATGTCATCCTTTTTTCAACGGTTAGACATAGGGGTGGGCATGGTTTGGTTAACCTAACCATGCCACTAAAAGTGAACCGATCTTCGGTTTTCGGTTTGTTATTTATATAAACCAAAAGCCTAATCATAAACACGGTTAACTAAATCTTCGGTTAACCATTTTTTCGATTATCCATATATGTTTTTGGTTAATCAGAAGTGTCCCTAACCAAATCCGGACCCATAGAGGGTCTCTCTCCCACCTCCGTCTAACAAACCGGAGATTGACAAGGTCTTCCATTTAGTGCCTCATAGGGTGCCATCTATATGCTCGCTTGATAACTATTGTTGTAGGCGAACTCCGCTAAGGGTAAATGCTCTTCCCAGCTACCCTTGAGATCTAGGACGCATGCTCGTGGCATGTCTTCTAAAGAAGTCTGGATGGTACTTTCCCTCATTGGCCGGAATCTTTACAGGGATGGCGATTCTCATCGTCATTGTGTCCTCATGACTCGTTGGAAACTCTTTAAAACATGAGCCGTAAACCTAGGATCCCGATCCGATACTATAAATACTGGTACCCCATTCAACTGGACAATCTCCCTTATATACAACTGACATAATTCCTCTAGAGTGAGTGTGACACCCAAGCAGGGTCCGGGTTTGACCACCGTCAGCGGCTGAAAACTGTCTGTCTCATATCACTTGAGACCCCGCCATGAGTAAAATGACCCAGCCAGGCCCAGTCGCCGCACTCATCCATACAGTTACAAAACCATACATTTCTATAGATTCAAGAGTTATTACATCACTCTTAATACAAAACATATATTAATCAAAATGTTTCGCACATGTTTTACAAAAATATATAAACAAAGCCACATGTCGGCTTTCTTCTCAAAAGCGGCCTCTAGTGAGCACCGTCTCCCTGAATACTCCTTGTACCTAAAAGGGGGATTCCACGACGGGGCGAGTAATGCGATAGTGATATTTTTACATGGAGTTCTCGCCTAAATGGCTCATGTATTAGGCTCTGGCGCGTTGAGTGGTCGTGATTTCGAATGTCTACACGCGATCCGTAATAGAGATCAGGACTTCCTCACATGCTTATACCATGTATAGGAAGCCGTTCAAACAAAAATATTTGTTTTTGTTGTGGAGCAATCTCTCAGGAGTGAATTTGTTGGATAAATTTCAAGAGCATTGATTCACTTGGGCCCCCTCAGACGTGGTGTTGGACGATTTTCCTAACACAATTCACCCAGAACCAACTTCCAGAGAAATATAATTTTATCGTTTTGGACAGCCCTCGATTTATTTCATGTCACATGCTCACGCATCTTTGTTCCCAGGTCTTAGTGCGTATGAAATGCGATATCTCTTAATTCATACAACACATGTTAATATATTAAGCATGTATATATTAACAAAAATTAACACACAACAACATGTTATTCATTTATAGCAATAACACATAAAATTAGCTCATATGGGCTAGCAACCAAACAATTGATGATCCATCTTGGACCCACCCAAAAATTACACAAATAGCAACAACACACGGGGGTCACATGAGCAGTCGACCCGGTCGGTGTAAGCGCCACCTAGGGATTTCCTCACTAAGTCCTAATCTTTGGGACTGAAAACATGGACATCCAGGCCTCGAAGATATCCAGCCCATTCAAATGACTCTTAGCCAAAGAATAAAAGCAAGTAGGAGAAAACCCCCTACTTCTCGGGTTTGTCAAAACTCACGATAGTATCTTTGAAAGGATCTGCTTGGATTAACCTCATGAACCCGAGGGGACCTCGACACTCGAAAGGATCATAGAAACTTTCCTTATAACCATCAATTAAAATCAGGTAAGGCCCGAACCCCTTTACAATCCCTTAACATATCTTTATAACATAATGCGGAAGTGAAGTGGTAAATTTTTTTTTTTTTTTTTTGGCTTGCTAGATTTTGGAAAATCGACGGAGTTTCTCTGTTTTTCGGACTTTCCCAAATTCTGAGCACGGTAGAAAGCATTTAAAAACATAAACTTCAAATTTTCAATTTCCGTATTAGGACTCCTCATCCACAACCAACCCAATCAAACACAATAAGGAACATATACGCATTTATTTACTTCAAATCATCAAAACATTCAAACCTTCTTCTATTCCATGCACATTTTATCAAAAGGTGGGCTTGAGCCGGGCTTAAACCGGCCAGCCTGTGCCTCATCCAGCTGAGGATCAAAGCCCCGCGTAATTCGGCACTAGTATATATATATATATATATATATATATACATATATACATGACAAAATATTCAACATAGCCACAATATGCAAAATGTTTATACAATGCAATTCACAAGCGTCGTCCTCGATGAAACGAGCTCAGCTGCTTGAAGGATGCCTACCAAACCGCACTTTATGCCAGTTCACGAAAATGGTTTTGAAACATACGAGAAAGAATGAGCTAAAGGAGCCCAGTGTGACAAAATATTCAACATATACAATATGCAAAATATTTATACAATGCAGTTCACAGCGTTGTCTCCTTGATGGCTCGACCTTTGCGCGAGGATGCTGCCGCCCTTTTTGTCTCGGTTCCCGAAAATGGTTTGAAACATACGAGAAAGAATGAAATTTAAAGGAGCCGGTGAATGTACGATTTTCATTAAAGATAACATTTAAAGTATATATCAAAGTAATACATGCTGTTAAAAAATCCATTTATGTCTTAAACTTTCTTTCTTTCTTTTATTTTCTTTCTTTCTTTTGTTCTTTCTTTGTGATGGAACCACGGGATAAACACACACGAAACGGTTTTTAGATGCTTGACGGTGAGGGACCGGTCACATTCTAGTCATAACCACTACGGCTGCGGAGAAACTCACTGCGCTTTGCATAGGAGTTCAGTCCATAGCACTTTATCCGCGTGCAAGGATATTACCTGCGACTTTGTTTCCTCCCTCGATTAGTAACCTATAACTTTACCCTCTAAATCCTTACACGCTTAAAGTACCTCGGCGATCGCGTAGTCTACTTGAGTCATATAGGGTTAGGGTAACAATAGGGTAAGAACCTTTCTTCAAAAATACATTTCTAAATCCCTTTAAACACTTTACTTTATTATTTATATACATTTAGGCATTCTTTACACATTTTTAGAAACTTCCACGTACCTTAACACATGCATACATATATAATTTAATATAAATATATATATATTGATGCAAGATAAAACATTTCCATATGCCTTAACATTTATATAAACATTTCCATTAAAATTTTCAGTTTAATATTAAAACCATTCACTTTTAAAACTCAATTGTCAAAATATCATTTTTACACTCACAGTTTACCGCTCAATCCCGCTTGCTTCCCGT
Organism: Tetrastigma voinierianum; assembly: GCA_016808115.1. NCBI lineage: Eukaryota > Viridiplantae > Streptophyta > Magnoliopsida > Vitales > Vitaceae > Tetrastigma > Tetrastigma voinierianum. The sequence continues at coordinate 130,317 of JAEQBH010006316.1, read as the reverse complement.
CGAATTCCCGTTTCCCGTCCGATAGTCTTTTTCACCTTTTTCAAGAAAACCACAACTACACATTAATCATAACTTCCATTTAATCCACCATACACATTCATTTTAAAGCCAAATGAACAAATTACCCTTAAGTACTAAAAACCCACTCATTTTGGCCAACATTTTTCCAACAATACTCTATAGACTTTATGACTCAAAAATTATTCAAACGGTCTTCAAAAATTATGAAACTCTCCAGATCAGTCATTTATATATCCAATGACATCTCTTTAAATCAATTTAAAATTCCTTCTCTAAAGCCCTCAAATACATAACACAAGTTACAACATGTTTTTGATGCCAACTTGGTTAACTCACTGAATCACCTACTGTTATCCTTGATTTATGGGATCTTAACTCCATAAATTGAAAATGGTTTCTTCACTCATTTGAAGCTATGGTTCTAATGTTTCTTCTCCAATTGGAATCACCCAATTTGGATCACCAAAACTCAAATTGTGTATTTTACATCTAGATGACTCAATTTGGTAGAACAGAATCTACATAGCTCCACTTTGACACAAATTTTATGGGCACTTTGGGGGTTACAATTGGCATGCACTTCCCTTTAGATAAATTTTTTCCCCTAGAAGTCTATTTTGCAAATTTTGAATCCACTCAATTTGGATGAGTGAAACTCACTTATAAGCCAAAAACACTACAACCATACCCAAAACAGAGCAAAATCAGTAAGCTACACGAGCTCACCTTTCAGTCGTATTTGGGAGCCTTGGGGGCTGCAATTTGCTCTTGGTCCCTTCTATATTTGTAGCCCCTATCTCTTATGGTTCTTTACCAATTGGAATAAATTCATTTGGATGATTCTAGCAATCTATAGCCAAAACAAAAACAGGGGTTTTACAGAAATTTTGACAGCATTTCCTTTACTTTACCCTTGTTCTCCTTTTTACAACTATTCATAATACCTCAATTTCATAAATCCTAACCAATTTCAACATATTTGCACAAAATTCAACATCAAATCTAACCATTCACTCACTTGATTTTGGAAACCTAACCTAATCCATTTCTTTCTCAATTTCTATCAAAATCATCATGATTCAACCTTAAATACCACAATTCTACCATCCATACAAGAAAATCAAAGCATTAGGTATGGAAAACATCAAAATCCAACTTTCCCACCATTAGAAACTTACTTGTTCTTGGTTTTCCTTGGCTCCTCTCTGCCAGTTCCACTTGTAGATCACTTGAAGAGCTTGAATGAGGAGAAAAATCACATCTCATACCTTGGCCCTACACTTTTTCTTCTTCCTTCTCCTTTCTCTCCTTTCTTTTCTCTCTTTTCTTCCCTCTTTCTCTCATAGCCGAGCTCTCCCCTTTTTGAGCAACTTTAAATCTCTTAATTTAGATTTTGACTCCCACTTGCCAAAATTGCCCTTGAACAAAATAATCTCATTTGTCCATTCTCATGAGTTACTAACCCTAACTTAAAAAAATTTTGATTGGCTCTTGTGCCCAAGAATCTCATTGGTCCATTCTCATGATATTTTAATCATAACTTAGCCATTAAGAAAGGTTTTAATTGGCTCTCACAAGAAAATATCTCATTTATAGCAGATTTTATCTCAGTTTCACCTTATCTTGCTTTTATCTGGAATTAAATGTCAAAAATATGTCGTAAACTTCAAATTGACCATGAAATATTCTAATTAAATCCTTCACATTGGATTCCGGGCTGAAATCACTAAAATCCAGTTCAAATCATTAAAATGAGAATCAGGACAATAAGCGTATTAATATCCAGATTACGTTCGGATGGCTTGAAGTATCCAAGGACTACTGTTTCACTCGGTTTCGGTTTCGTTAGACTGCATGATTATTTTCGGACATTTCGTTTTTCGGCCAATTTCGAAAAATTTCGGTAACGAGCTCAATTTCAATCCGGAAATCGCATTCACTTAAATACTCCAATTTTCTTCTAAATATCGGTTCAAAGTCATAGGCCCGAAATTTCTTAAATTCCTACGCAAACCCCTCCCATCGGGATATAATAAGAAAAATCACTATTCCTTAGGGCATTCGGTGAAAATTTTGAGAAAAATTTCACTTTATGCCCAAATAGCCTCCCGGAGCGTTCTAAATTCATCTACCCTCGTTTCTATCATTGGACCTCTGTCCAGTTCAAAAATTACTATTATAACATTCAATCAGTTGGGGTTTTACAATCACCCCTCCTTATAAAAATTTCGTCCTCGAAATTAAAACATTCGTACCTGCATCAAAAAGATGGGGATAATGCCTCTTCATATGCTCCTCATGCTCCCATGTAGCTTCCTCTACTGTATGACTCCTCCATAAGACCTTCACCAGCAGAATAATCTTGTTGCGCAAAACTTGCTCTCGACGGTCGAGGATTTGCACTGGTTCCTCTTCGTATGTCAAATTCTCATGTATTTCCACTGGTTGCTCTGTCAATACATGTGAGTCTGGTATATACTTGCGGAGCATAGAAACATGGAAAACATCGTGAATGCGACGGTCGGGATGGCAGCTCAATCGATATGCCACCTCCCCAATCCTCTCAACAATCTGTATGGTCAATATCCCCGAGTGGACTCGACTTTCCACGCGTTCCCAAATCTTAGTACGCCCTTCCATGGGGAAATCCACAAAAATACCATATCCCACTCGAACTCTAGGTCCCTTCGGCGATTGTCCATAACTTACATCGGTTTTGTGCAATTTTCGAGTCTCTCCCTTATAACCAGTCTTATCATAAGTCGCCCAGACGATTTCCGGACCTACTAATTTTCTTTCACTTCGTCCCAACGGTAGGTTCGACATTTCGGAGTCCATAAAAGAGCCTCATAAGGGGAGCCATACCAATACGGCGATAGCGTGTGTATACAAGAGCTCATGAAGGGGGTAAATGGTGTCCCGTCTCCTCTAAACTCCATAACACATGCCACAAGCATATCTTCTAAAATCCTGTATAGTCCTCTCGGATTGGCCATCAGATACGTGTGGATGAAAAGCCGTCTTGAAACGTAGTTTAGTGCCAAGGGCATTACGTAAAGCGGGCTAAAACCGTGAGGTAAACGAGATCTACATGCAGAAACAATGAAGCGGCGACCATGCGGTCGATATTCTCTAACGTATAATTGGGCCAACTTATCCAATGAATCTATTCACGATAAAAATGGGTGATTTAAGTCGATCTGTCCACAATTACCCATATCGTATCGTGGCCACTCCAGCAACGTGGAAGTCCACAAAATCCATGGCCGATTCTCTCCCATTTCAGCGAGGGGATCGGGAGTGGCGTAATAGTCTGCTGCGGGCTTACGATGTTGGCTTTACTGTGCGATATGTGAGACATGCGGGGCGAACTGCGCAATATCCACTCTTCATACCCTTCCACAGGTAGTGTTCCTTTAGGGTGTGACATCTTTGTGCTTCCGGATGCATAGCATAAGCGGAGGAATGGGCTTCCTCCATAATCTCTCTCCTCACATCACACACATACGGTACACCTGACCTGCGTCCCGCTGACCACGGTACCATCCTCTCTCAATGATAAATCCTCGTTGCCCAGACTCTACTTCACCTCTCAACTTCACTATCTGTGGATCCTGAATCTGAAGCTCTCTAATCCTGTCTATCAATATAGGACGTACATGAAATGTGGCTAACAGTGCTCCTGAATCTATCGGTTTTGGAATACCACCCAGGGACCTCTCAATTCTATGGAGTCGAGAAGTAATACGACCACCAGTGCGATAGGGAACTCATGAGTCTCCTACTAAGAGCATGCTACCACGTTCGCCTTTCCCGGGATGATATTCAATGGTACATTCATAATCCTTGATGAGTTCAATCCATCTCCTGCAACCATGTTCGGTTCCTTCTGCGTAAATAGATCACACACAAGCTCTTATGATCGTAAAATCCTACAGGCACTCCGTATAAGTAATGCCTCCATATCAGCAAGGCAAATACTACATTTCGCTAGCTCAAGGTGGGTGTGTAGGATAATTACGTTCATGCTTCTTCAATTGCCTAGAAGCATATGCAATCACCTTGTCATTACGCATTAATACACAACGGACCACGGCAGAGGCATCCGCGATACCTTTAGAAGCCATCGTCTGATGGAAGTGTAAGTGCGGGCGAGGTCAATCTCGCTCGATTCATCGAAACTGTGACAAACTCGACCCAGAAAAGCGGTTTCCTCTTTCCTTGTCGGTCTGAGTCAAGATCGCATTTATCTTGAATCTCACGAACTTACGGTAATACCACCTTAAACCAGAAAACTCCCTTATCTCGTAACACTTTCGTAGGGAGGTTTCTAATTCGAGTATAACCGACCTTGCGGATCACTTTGAGACCCCCTCTGCGAAACTATGTGTCCCAATGACATCGAGCCAAAGCGTCACTGCGGGTTTGGCATATGGCCGATGTTCCATGATGTTTGCGAGAACTATCCTCGAGTGCTCTTGCATGTTCTTTCTCTATTGCTAGAATAGATCGATATATATGAGTCGATAAACACGATAGCTCAAAATGATCTAAGTAGGAGCCTAAGAATCCACGATTTCATGAGATCCATAAAAGCGAATTTGGGGCATTCATAAAGTCGAGTAAGCATGACTAGAAACTCAAAATGCGAGTACGGTAATTGCGAATCTTGTCTTAGAAACATCCTCATGCTGAACTCTCAACTAATGATAGCGACCCTGAATCAATCTTGGAGAATACCTTAGCTCCACATGGCCCAGTCAAAGAGATCATCAATCTCCCGGAAGAGGATCGCGATTACGTATTGTTACCTTATTGACTCTACGCCAATCAATACATAATGCGTGCTTCCTCCCTTTTTCTTCACAAATAAAATGGGTGCTCCCCAAGGAGACGTGCTCGGTCAGCCAGACACCCCATTGACGTTCTTCAGTTTGCAATTTTCTTTCAGTGCAGGGGCCATCCTGTAGGGCGCTCTCGAAATCGGTTCTGTCCCAAGGGCTAACTCGATCTGAAAATCAATCTCTCTATCTGGGGGTAATCCTGGAAGATCATCTGGAAACACATCATGAAATTTTCTGACTACCGGAATGTCTTCGAGTCTCATATCATCATCTTTCACCATAAACTACATGGAAGGCTAGATACCGGATATGACTTTGGGCATCTTCCCGACCATCATTACAAACATCATACTAGGACAATATCTTTGCTACCCACAAAAGTAATCTACGGTTCCCCGGTCTGAGAACTTAACTGCTCTGAAGCAATCCATGGTAGGCGTGGTATCGAGACAACAGTCCATCCCACTAATATCATCGAGTCTGGATGTTGACAATACCAAATTATTTAAACTCATGGCCTCAGCCAATCACTCTACAGCCCATGTATACTCGCATACGCTATAAGTGAATCTCTGTAGGAAGGGAGACTACCATCACACAATCTATGGGGTGTATCTCTATCTTCACTTGTGCAATAAATTTAAATAAATGAGTGAGTAACACTGGATCTATCAAGACATAAGCATCCTAATAAAAAATTGGATAGTATAATCGCGACCTGCGGTGCTACATGCGCCTCTGTTGGTGTGACGCCCCCAGTCGAGGGTCCCATTGACAACCCGTCAACCGAATTCCTTTGGATTCGGGTGACGGATACCATTGTTGTATCCATTTATCGGGATCCATATTTTCATAAAAATCGGGCAGAGTCTCCTTTGTTCGGGGGAGCTCTGCCCGACATCCTGACTGAATAACGATTATAATCACTTAACCCGTCAAGGTCTCAAACGAAGTAGTATTTGACCCACGAGTCCATATGTCATATCCCAAATATGTATCCTTTAATAGGACCCGTTCATTCACATTGAAATCTAAAATATATGAAAATAAAAAAGCGGCAATTACAGTCAGTAGGTAGATCCTTGGTCTCTTACCATAATTACATACCCGACTATTTAGACAATAGTCAAGAAAGAATTTAGTTACAATTCTTTTATACAAAATATTTTTACAAAAATGTTACTCAAAGGTAATATCAAGGCCACACATTGGCCTTCTTCATAATCACGGCCTTGTCGGAGTGTTGTCTCCATGTACACCACTTGTACTGTGAAAGGGGGTACTGTGAGGTGAGCAAAGCTCAGTAGAAAAATTCTCCTACAAGGGCTACTCCCCACATAAAATGCACATGTAATGACAACCATGAAAACGTCCAATCACATTCCATATAAATAATGCAATCCTATATGGAATATTACATGTCATGCATGAGATGAGACTCCTCATGCCTACAACCCGAGTCCCGGCTGACTCCCTCACACCTGCAATGCCAAGTGTGAAAACCAGTCATTGGTGTTTCACCTAATGACTTAACCCATTGGAAAACCCTCCAATGTTTATTCAATTTTATCAAATCCCATGTGTTTATTTGGGTTGCGAATTTCCGGGGTCTCACCGCAGGCTTCGCACATCTTCCAACACTTTCGTGAACTTTCATGGCTAGATACATATGTCTGACCAGGAATACAATTTGGGTCTTTCACCTTGGGGGGGGGGTTGGGGATGCCTCATCTTCTTCACTAAGCAAGCCATGAAATTTATTGTTATTATTTTTATGTGCAGTAGTCTCTCAATTTCCCAGACGTTGTCCCAGTTTTGAGCTCACTACACGTCTCACGAGAATGGTGAATAACCCAATACCATACACCCAGCACTTCGACTCGATGCGATGTGTAGTGCATATGAAATGCAATCATCTGTTCATCTTTATGTCATGCTACATGAAACATTTATAAATTACGGATAATTATATTTTCTACATATAATTTTCATTCATCCACGATTTCCATGTTAATACATCGAAGCAAGCACATATTAACATGATTTTGACACCTAGCGCATATTATTTAATTTTCCAACAATACAAACAAAATATTAAATCTAGAGCCCATATAAAACGAGGCACCTCTTGAGTACTTCCACGGCCAATGAGCCAGTTTTTTTACAAATCATCGACAAATTATAGTAGTGCAAAACACCTGACAAAACCGAAAACATCGGTCAGGGATCAAAACCAAACCTCAACACGATCTAGGGCGCGAAAATAGTTAAATCTGTTGAGATAATAGAAAAATATTCCCAAAAACTTAGCCCGGGCTAATGCAGCAGTCAAAAAATTCAGTCGAGACTGCAATACGAAAATGATACAGAATAATACAAGTTTGGACAATCGAAAACGTTCGAAAATTCCTATACTTAGTCCCAAGATTTTGGGACTGAAATTTACGGCCTCAAAGAAAACCCTAAGCCATTAAATGGCCTTTAGGCTAGAAATATTCAAAGTAGGAAAATTTCCTACCTCATGGAGTTTGTGAAACTCAAGATTTTGAGCCCAGTGCTGCAACGTTACTCTCGTGTGTGGTGAGCTTTTGCCTTTACTCCGATGAAAACCTTTGAGTGATTTTTCGTAAATCTTAGAGAGAAACGAAACCCCTTTTATTCTTTTCTCTCTCTGCTCATTCTCTCTCCATATATATTTTTTGTTTCTTTCTCTCTTTGTTTTCTATCTTATCCATCAAACCACCTATTTGCTCCGATCCATTTCTTTTTTTCCTTTTCCTTTTCCTTTTTTTTTCTTTATTTCTCCTTAATTATCTTTTCTTTCATTTTCTCTTTTCCCATAATTTCCTCATTTGACATATGGATCAATGTGAGCCTTTCAGAGAAGTGCACCACAAGGCTCATGCCATGTGTCACCCGACACCCGGTGTCTCGAAAAACGTGAAATTCCGACTGTCTCGGAATTAGATGAAATTCGACGGGGTAACTAGATTTCGCAAGACGAATTCAATGGTGAAGTTCGTTTCGGCATCTGAGATTTAGAAAATTTTCGATTTTCAACTGAAATTACCGTTTTACCATTTTTCCCGGGTTTTACATTCTTCCTCCCTTAACATAATTTTGTCCTCAAAATTCACACATACTAGCACACACGACCAAATGCATATGAAATAGTCATTCTAGTTCTAATATTAGACCACGCACATTAAATCTCAAATAGGAAAAGGATAGGTGGCCCGCATCGATGTCACTCGTGTTTCCCAGAGTTGCCTCCTTCACTCCTGGTGGGCACTTTTATTTATACTACTTGCGGTCTTGTATTCAGAGCACAAGTCGACTGTCAGATAAGCATTTGATTCTCTCGGTCATTGGGTGTCGACATAGTGTCTCTCCCAAATTCCTTACATGAGTTGGATCCCGGGTATATACTTTGAACATGGAGACGTGGAACACCTCATGGAAACATGATAAACTTGGTGGTAGCGCCAACCGATATGCAACTGTGCCCACCCTCTTGAGTATCTCGAAGGGCCCGATATATATTGACACTAGCTTCCCTCTCTTGTCGAATCTGACCACTCCTCTCTTAGGCATCACCTTCAAGAAGACGTGATCACCCACCTCTAACTCTAGAGGTTGACACCATCTGTCGGCGTAGCTCTTCTGTCTGCTCTGTAAGAAGGCACTTCCAAATCAAATCCACCTTCTCAGAGGAGCCTTGAATCAGATCCCGGACAGTGATGAGTGCTCCACCTGCATCCACAAATCGGGATCAACATGGCCTCCCGTATAAAGCCTCATAGGGTGCTATGAGCCACTAAGCAGTAACTATTGTTGTGGCGAATTCCACTAAGGGTGGTCTCCTCTCAACTACGCAAGATCCGGGCATATGCTCGCGACATGTCCTCTAAAACACAATATGGTCATCATTGACCATATGTACGTGGATAAACCTTGTGCTCATCGTCGAATTTGTGTCCTATAGCGCTTTTAAGGCTATTATTAAAAATGTCTGTAAACACAGGATCTACATCCGATCACGATAGAGACTAGCACTCCATGTAGCTGGACAATCTCACGAATAACCACAATGCAAATTCCTCTAGTCTTTGAAAGTCATCCGCATTGCTAGAAAGTGTCTTGAACTTAGTGACGGTCCGCATAACCAGTACGACATCATGCCTCCGGCGTAATCGTGGCCAAGTGGAGTTGCAAATCCATATTGAAATGCTCCCACTTCCACTCTACTACCTCCAGTGGCTGGAGTAGCCCTGCTAGCTTTTGGTGCTCAGCTTTTACTTACTGACATGTGAGACACCGTCGTACAAAATCCCTAATGTGTCGCTTCATCACTCTGGCCATGCGGTGATGAATCGGTATCTTACGTGCCACTTGGATGCATAGAAGCGAAGCGGGTGGAACTCGCCCGAGATCTCCTCTCTCAAATCGGTCAAGCGGGGAACCATAACTTTTTGTCCCTATCTTGAAGACTACAATCTGTGTCGATGACCCCAGCCCTGGAATCACTGTACTGGCCCATGCCAGTTCTACGATGGGCGACATCTCCGTGTCACGCGCCAGGACTCGATCCACCCTAGCTCAATAGGGATGGCATAGCTACTAAACTCCCTAGTGCTCCCTGAGCCTTATCACTGTATTGCAACCTAAACTGTCCCACAGTCTCGAGCATCTACCACTCCGGGAAGCTACACTAGCCAGTACTCCCCGTGACTTCCGGTGAGCGCGTGCTTAGCACATTTGCCTTACCGATGGTAATGCAAAGTGAAGTCATAGTCCCTACAGATACTCCATCCATCTCGTTGCCTCTTGTTGAGGTCATTGTGTGAAAATATACTTGAACTCTTGTGGTGCAGAAAATACCTCAAAGCGCTCACCATACAAGTATGGCGCCAAATCTTTAGGGCCAAAGACTATGGCGCCAACTCCAGATCATGTGTAGAATAGTCTGCTCATGATTCTTTTCTTCATCTGAACCATAAGCTACAACCTTCACGGAGGCGTATCAAGAGACACATCGATCTGTCCCCTAGAGGCATCACGGTACAGGTACCTCTGTCACACATTCAGGGACTATCAGAATAGGAGGTGAAGTAAGCCTCTTTTAACTCTTGGAATGCCTTCTCACACAGGTCATCCCACTCAAACTTGATCCCCTTCAGGTCAATCTAGTCATAAGAGTCTTTGCTAGTTGGGGAGAAATCCTCAATGAAGCACTCCTATAGTACCACACCCGGTCAATCTCTGAATCTCGAAGACTGCCTTCGGCCTCTCCCAACTCATAATAGCCTCAACCTTCTTAGGGTCTATAGACACACCTGAAGGAGTCACGACGTGTCCTAAGAATTTCACCTCAGTAAGCCAAAATTCACATTTGCTGAACTTGGCATACAATTGATGGTAACCAGTGCGAAGGTCTATCTTGGAGTAGACTCGCGCCCCTCTCAGCTGATCAAACAAATCATCAATCCTACGTAGGGATGCGATTCATGATGTAAACCACATTCAGCTATCGGTAATCTATGCACAGTCGAAGAGTCTTGTTCTTTTTCTTAGCAAACAAAATCGGACCGCCTCATGGTGAAGTGCCCGTATCCTTTCTGACTAGTCGAAAACAATGACTCGCCACCGTCGGGTCTCCTCTTCCCTTGAGGGCCGGAGGATCATGTGCCTCGAACCTTTGGAGGTTACTTGACCCCCCTTGGTTCCCAATTGCACTAGCTTATGCGATGGTGGCAGCAACCACACCTGCCTGCATAAGGGTAGAAGTCGCAGCAATAACAGGCACTATGGAGGTTTGTTAGTCCTAAGCCGGTGGTCATGGTTTATTACTTCGCCCATCGCCCCGGCGTCCTCTTCCTCTACTAGCCATCTACATGTGTCAGATAGCAATAGAGTTCTTAAATTTCTATCTCAGTCTACCTGTAGTGTAGTACCCGACCACTAATAGACTAACATCATGAAGGCTGCACCGTTCATCCATTTTTTCCTTAGTGGTGCATGATGCCAGAGCACTAATACACATCGGTTCCGAACTATAGGTGTTTATTTTGTTTTCCGAACCCCTGGAGTTGTTTTCTAACCCTGGTGTTCCATATCACGATCCACCGTAACTATGTATTATTCACCTGAATCACCACACATATCACCTGACATGTTAAGCACAAAACATGCAGCGCCTGGCTGTATGATCTAGACCCAAGGTATTCGTATACCTAAATTATGTTACCAAGGCTATTAACATTTAGGGAGTACTTGTGGATACTACATTCGAGCTCCTAGATGTCGTTTACCTAAGATCGATGCAAGCTATGACGACCAAATTTAGAGGTCCTAGATTGACAACGTCAACCGCAATTCTTACATTAGTTCGGGTGACTCGATACCACAGCGTCCCATTTATCGGGATCATATTTTCACAAAAGTGGGGCGAGTCTTTTTGTTCGGGGAGCTCCACTTGACATCTGACTATACTTGATATAATCATAACCCATCCAGTCTGTCGTAGTATTGACCCCATAGGGTCCATTTGTCCATATCCCCAATATATACATCTCTTTACCGGGACCCATTCATTCACATTTAAATCTAAAATATATAGGAAATAAGCGACTTAATTACGGTCGGAAATTTGGAGTCAGATCATGACCCTCTTACCATAATTACATACCCGACTATTTGAACCAGTCAAAAGTATTTAGTTATAATTCTTTTTTATACAAAATATTTTTTGCAAAAATGTTACTCAAAGGTAATATCTAGGCCACACATCGGCCTTCTTCATAATCACAACCTCGTTGATCTTGTCACTTCCACACTGTACACCCACGGCACACAAAGGGGTTCCTGTGAGGTGAGCAATGCCAGTAGAAAATTCTCCTACAAGATTTCACTCACTGATTAGTACCCAAATAGTGCAATTTTGAGCCTTGTTTATGGCGGAGTTTATCGCTTTTTGTCAACACTGTCGACTTGATAACTCAATTGATACATTGGTCGACTTTTAATGATCGCATTTTTTGTAAGTATTTTGGCAGTAGTTTTTGCGGTCGAATACACTCGCAATTCTTCAATTCGATACAAACCGATGAACCCCAGCTGGTCGAATTGGAAGGTCGAATCATAGGAATTTTGAACAAGAAACATTGAAGAGGGAGCGTAGGGAATTTTTGCGAGGGTTGCAAAGTTTGCAGCGGCTGCAATTCGTGATTGCGAAAATTCGCAACTTAACGAAATTTTGCGGATTGCTAATTTTAGCAACTGCGAACAGCTATTCCACTCAACGCCTTTTGGCCCCGCCTTTTTGGTGGTTTTATACAAGTTTGCCCTCATGTAATTTTGGTTTTTTAACACACTTTTGTAATTTCCTTATACTGAGCACCTATATAAGCTCAGTTTGCTTGTAATCAAATCAACTTTTTGTCACTCCATCGATCGGAAATCAAGAAGTGGGCATGAAGTTCCTCTCCCTGCTGGCATTGGTGATTTTCTCTTCTTCTCCTTCACTTTCTTGCACTTTCTTGGTAGCCAAACACCCCTTGATGATGACAAATCAAGGGATGCTTGGCTAAAACACCTTGATCCTTGAGGGGAAGGCACGGTGTTGATTTTAGGCTTAAGTTGCATGTTCTCATGCTCTTCATGTATGTATTTAAGGGTATTTGGTGCCCCTACTTCTCACCTTAGGTTAAAATCTCTTAAGCATGCTCTCCCTAATGTGTACTTGGCAAGCTTTTTAGGTTCAGTGGATACTTTCACTAGATCCACTGATGCCCAGTTAGTTGTCTCCTATTAGTTATTATAGGGTAGGTTTTTGAGATGTGTTTTCACTGCTAGGGACATTTATGCCTAATCAAATGCCATCTTTCAAGGAAAACTCTTAGGGTTAGGTTTAAAGCTAAATGAAGATCCGAGTTCGAAGTGACTATATGTCATGCTCCCAATAGCGAGAAATAGACTTGAGCACATGTCGGTTAACCTAAGAACCCCTTAGCCCGAATGGCAGAGACTTCAAGGATTTCTCTTAACTTTTTACATTAGTTATTTTAGTCTTCAACCATTCACACATACTGTTTTCCACAAACCCTATAAATCCAAATATAAAGCACCATTTTCAATGCACTGTAACTCTTCTCTCACGAAGAAAACCCATCCCTGTGTTCGACCCTATAGCCACTATACTGCAATAGCTTTGCTACGTCAGTAGTAGGAATCCTAGGTTATAAATTTTGTTGATTCCGAACACCTACTTGGCTAAACGAATCAACAGATGCCGCTTGTCTGGATGTGCACTTTAAAGTGAGAAAGAAAAACAGTGAACTTGTGATTCACATCACAAGTTTTGGTGTAATCTCATTTCTTTTTTATCTTATCATTTTTTCCCCACTTGCAGTTCATTGTAGGGGGGATTTGAAAATTTCACTGCAGGGAGTTTGAAAACTTCACCGTGCGCATCGGTGAATTTCAAGCCGATTTTTGCTAACCATAACCTTTTGTTAGTCTTGTTTTGGTTTCTCACTCCAGGGTGTGTTAATAGCACTATAATGGGACGTAAACACCGGCAGTGCATTGAAAAGCAGCTAGGGTGTCTAATTGAACAAGGCTGTGAAGTTAGCCTGCACACCAATCAGATGGAGACCCCACTTGAAGAACAGCAGAGCCAACAGGGGGTTCATTGTGAACCCAATGCATACAGAGATCGTACTTAGGATCACATACATCCACCAAGGTGAGTGCACCCTCATGCATTATACCCCCGCAGAGGATGTGGCAAAAGGAGACCTTATTTGCACTCGTCTCCCGACTTTTCATGGTATGGAAACGAAAAATCCATACACACATATTCGATTTCGAGGAGGTTTGTACCTACTTTGGTTGAGGGTGCATTTGATATGGACTTGCTCAAGCCGGGGAAGCCTTTCCTTTCGACCCTCAAAGAAAAATCCAAAATCGCTTAATTCACTAAGGCCAAGGACCACTGTGGAACTCAACAGCCGCAGCGACTTTTGAAGATGTTCTTCAGTGCCCATAAGACCAACAACCTGAAGAGGAAAATCTACACCTTTGCAGCTCATGACAGTGAGAAATTTTATCAATGCTGGGAAAGGTATCCGGAGACCATCAGTGCATGCCCTCACCATGGCTTTGATACATGGATGCTTGTGAATCATTTCTATGATGGAATGTCCCCTTCCATGAAACAACTCTTGGAAACCATGTGTGGAGGGGACTTCCTCAGCAAAAATCCTGATGAAGCTATGGACTTCCTTAACTACGTGGCTGAAACCTCCAAAGGATGGGATGGAGCGAACCTGGGCGGAGGTAGAGAGAATGAAATCAACAAGAAACCCAGGGAGGCATTTATTCCACTGGACGGAGGATGGAACTAAAGGCTGTTGTCCACCCCGAACGGCGATGGAAGAACTTGAGCAGAGAAACCACCAGAGGTAATTTTATAAAGAATTCAGGCATTCCAGCCTAGCCAAACATGTTTCAATTGTCAATCTACTAGTCATCAAGGAGAGCATTGTCCAATTTCCCTCTCAGTAAGGGATTTGATGGTTGAAAATGCAAATGTTGTGGGCCAAAATAGGCCACCAACTGATGCCCAGTATGGAAACACTTATAATCCCAACTGGAAGAACCACCCCAACCTCGGCTCAGCTCTTAAACCTCCTCGTGATATGTTCCTCAGGCACATTAAAGAATGCGATGTCCACCTCTCGCCACACAGTTAGCCCACCAATCTCATCACCTGTGGAGCAAGCTATCATGAATTTGAGCAAGGTTGTGGGGAATTTTGTAGAGGAGCAGAAAACTATCAATGCCCAGATTAACCAAAGAATAGAAAAGGTAGAAAGCTCCATGGACAAAAGAATTGATGGGCTTCACAAAAGCGTAATCGTAATTGATACCATGCAAATATCTATTAGTAGCCCAACAATCAAACATGTGATCTGAGAAAGGGAGGTTCCCCTCCCGCACACCGCCCAATCCTGTGGGAGGCATGAACTGCTCCCAAAATGAGTCTCAAAAGAATGGATGAAGTCCAGCCATTATCACTTTGAGGAGTCGGGTAAGGAAATCGAGCACCAATGCCCAAAGTCATGAAACCAAAGAACGGAGGAAGTGGAGTCCGGGAATATTCATCAAAGAGGATTCGATAAAAGAAAGTATTTCCCCCACCCCACTCTCAAGCACCAGAGGCAAAAAGAAGGCTTCTACAAGAAGGCATCCTCGGAAGTGTCGAGGCGTGTCAAGGTGTGAATATCCCACCGCCGATATGATCAAACAGGTTCCAACCTATGCTAAATTTCTAAAGGACTTGTGCATCGTCAAAAAGGGGTTGGGCATTAATAAGAAGGCTTCCTAACTCGAACAAGTCGGCCTCTATCATCCAATGGAAACCTCGTTGAAAGCAAGGATCCGTGATCCCCCACCATCTCGCCTCAACATCGGAGACCCCGCATAGACAAGGCACCGGCTGATCTAGGAGCCAAGGTCAACCCACCGCCGCATCTCACGTATGGGGCAGCTAGGTTCGGGGAGCCGAAGTCTACCAATATCACCTTATCCTAAAGCAGATCGACCGAAGGAAAATACTAAATGTGATAGTTTGAGGCCTGTTGGTTTTTGGTAAAGGTAGGATAATTTCATTATCCCAAGGGATTTCATGGTTCTCTTGACATGAAATAATGGCGTAGAGCACCACCAAGTGCCCATCATACTTGGGAGGCCATTTTTGGCCACGCCTAATGCTATAATCAACTCATGGACTGGAAGAGGTACCACCTTCTAGCAACATGACTGAGCTCAGCCATTTTTCACTGGAATAAATGCGATAAGCCAATCGAGGATAAGGAGCAAGTCGGAAGCCCGCCTAAGTGGCACAGGCGAAGGAAAACACAGTGTTCATGAACTGCAAGAAGAATTAATAGAAAATCAAGAAGCAGTTGATGAAGGATCAATCGTGATCGCCACCCTTCCTCCATCTCGCTATGCCACTCAAGACTCACCAGAGAGCATCAGTGCTTAACAACCAGGAGCAAGGTTGAACCCTAACCGAAGCACACCTCACTGCAAAGAAGCAGAGAGCTTCCTCTCACCCCCATGAAACCTATTAATCAAAGATAACGGGAGTGGTTCCCATGAAACTTGGAAACCACTCCAAATTTTAATGAGATTTTTAGTTTTAGTTTTATTTAAATTTTTAAATTAGGATTTTCATTAATATCTTTTAATTTCCAAATTTTGTGAATTTTCTTATTTTTCTAGCTTAACTTCTCATAATTTTTGGTTTTCTATTGTTGCAGGTGTTCCAGTACAAGGGGGGAGGGGGAATTTGCCTGAGAATTTCTCAGGTTGTGAAAATTTTCCCCGCAGTAAATTTGTGTCAGGAATTGGGCAAGTAGCCAAGCAGACACTGCTCATCTTCTCCTCCCCGTAACTCTCGCTTTTCCGCAGCCTCCGTCTACGCCTTGCAATTAAATTTTATAATCTTTTGAGTCATTCAATTAATGGTCATTAAAAGCCATTAATTCTTCATCTTCCCACCTACCCCTCCTCCCCTTTATAAACCCTAGTTCCATTTCATTTTCAATTCACACTTCATCCTTCCAGTTTCTGAAAAACCTTTCTCCTCTCAAGTTTGCTCTCCCTCAGGCCCGACAATGGCGAAGACAAGAGGAGCTCATTTCCTTTTCAGCTACGGTGCGCCTGTGGTCCCAACCCGGCCGGATCTTCCACCTGTGCCCCAAACTGGGCCGCCGGCTGCCACCGTCGCCGCCGCCCCCCATCAGCCGCAGCCGGCGCCGTCCTAGCGTGCCCCGTCGGTGACGCCCTCCTCAAGGCCACCGGCCTCCCCGTCCCAAACTGCCGTACAAAAGCCCCGCTCGCTAGTGACGCGAGGGTTCCTCCCTTTGTGGCCCCCCGCCCGTGGAGCCATCACGGCCTGGGCCCACTCCACTTGCTCCTTCGCATCCTAGGCCAGCCCGGAGGGCCCCACCTACCAAGAGGGCCTGGACTTCAGGCCCAGGGGAGTCGTCCACTTCGTGATCCAGGGCGCTACCCTCTCCACCTTATCAGGGTATTGCCGAAGCCCTAGACTTATCTCCGGCATCCATCATCAAGCGGCCTTACTTCCCCTACGACCCCATCCCGGGGAATGTTAGCTGTAGGGGGAGCGATTTCCACGGGAGGTGTCACTCACATGCATCTCTCTAAGAGATATCTTTACCATTGCACTGGCCCGAGATTCATGCTCCCGTGCATCCATACCATCCGGAGCCATTCAGCAGCCGCGCCGCTATATTATCCCTGCAGTCATCGAGTTCTATCATACGATGACATCTAGGTGTGAGGCCAACCCGACTGCTCTTCATTTTTCTATCGATGGCCGGCCGTGATACTGCTCCTCCGGGACATCAGCAACCGCTTCTCCATCTACTGTCCCGCCAACGCGGCCTAAGATAGACGTGGCCCCATCCTTCACTGTGGAGATGGTCCCGCTTCTCTCTATGGACACACTACTAGTGGGTCATATTATCGTAGACGGCATCTCTCCCGCAGCTGCATAAGCCTCATAGACCATTACTTTGAGGTCTAATATGTTTCTACTTCCAGTGACATTAGGCTGCAGGAGAGGAGCTATCTCTGGAGGTGTTATATCGCATTTCTGAGGGATACCGGGTCTCACCCGGCGTAGTTGATTACAGGCAGTCCTTATTTCATTTTGAGGACAGAGTCCACCGCCGGAGTCTGCCTCGCGCTGAGTCCCTACTCCTTCGCTTCAGACTTTAAGTGGCCTGGGTGCTTCGGTTATCATTGCCCCTAGCCAAGCTCCGACGTGGAGGTCACGATGCCGTGAGGCCACCCTTACTATTGATCGATCGACGGCGCCGCCTCGAGCCTCGATCTTCCCCTCCAGGACGTACGAGGACGAGCCTGGCCGATGATAGTCCTCTCGGAGGTGGACTCCGTCCCTCTTTATAGCCGAGGGGGAGCCCCTGACCAGCCTTACTAGTGCCCTCCAGCTTCCTTCACCCAAGACGCATTCATACGATGCCCGCCCTCCAGCCTGAGCCCCATGCCCATCAACGTTTGGCCGATATTAGCCGGGCCGAGCACTCCGCACCGCCCGCAAAGACATTACCCTCTCGCCAGTGTGACCCTTCATGGCTCTATTGAGACTCCGGCCCGCACATTCTCGCCACCATGGGGCCTACGGCAGTGTACACAGCCACACTTGCGTAGAGAGGATGACTCAAGACCGAGGCCGTGGCACGATCCAGCCGCCTCATACAATTACAGCCACTCGGGGCCTCCTAACTGTCCCTTCACATGCCCCTGCTCAAGCCTCCGATATCCTCCCCAAGCAAAGATCGGGTCCCCTTCCACCACTGCCCTTACAGCCTTCCTTGGATAAAGCTTGCAAACAAGTAAAGACGCCACTTCATCTCGCAGAAGACCTGTACCGCCAGCCGAGGATGATCCTTCTCCAAATTACCACCGATTGATATGTACCACTTCCCGCTATCTTTCTGCCTGCTCAATGGGGCTTAGTGTTGGAAGTGATGTTCATACTTTGATTTTAGTTTTACTTGTACCACATGCCCAGCAAAGCCCAGTTTTGTTTATGTAGAGGCTTGTTTATTTCTTTTTGCAAAAAGTGGAAAATTTGTAAATTCACCTTGATATATATAATACAAATCTATTTTTCTACACTTTTGCATCTCATTTTGCCCTATATTATTGTGGTTTTGCCTTTCCTATAAATTGAAAAGTTGAAGCACTGTATGATACCAAATGCTAGAATGGTTCCATGCCTCGATGAGTTGGTCGCGGATGACCCTCGTACTACCGTCTTCCACCATTCTCTGTACTCCACACACACCCGCTCACATTTAGTTTTCATCAATGGGTTAAGAAGCTGCTTTCTCCTTTTACTTTACAAAACCGGCCTTAGCATGGTTGACGACCCATAATAGATTAGATTTCCTTAAAAAAAGAAGGCCAATGAGTCTTCCAAAAGAAAAAGAAAAGCCAAAAGAAAAAGAAAAAGAAAAGAGGCAAGTAGCTTTCACGCCGTCAGCTTGAAACCCGAGCATGGTCTTGCGGGTCTACGGTTAAGCCTTTTAAAGCCTCAGCCCTAAACCAATCGGGTTGGGAGTCACCGACTTAGTGCTCATACACGGGTGGATGGGGTGGAGCTTAGCTGAAGTCAGAGGTGCCGGATTCTCAAATCATTCGAAGTCCGGTGAAACCTCGAAGAGTTAATGGTCGAAAAGATCCTTATGGCTTGCGCCCTAAACCTTAATTGGTTGGGAGTCATCGGTAGATCCTCGCTACACGGACTTTGGTGAAGTTTGAAGCCAAGATCGCACCCTACAATACAATAGAAGTATGAAATAAGGGTGGAATGAATCTATTTAGGTCAGTCACACCGAGGCACGCAAAGAGTTTGCTGGGGTGAAGCAGCTTAGTAGCTATAGGTACAAACCCGATCACCCAAAAACACTTAGATTGTGGTGGAAATTCGTGGCCGATTTCCCTGAATAATTGTCGCTTATGAAAACTTGCTCTTTATGGCATTTGTTTTCCCAAGCTGGTCTTTATACAGAGTCCCAATTTGTCATACTGAAGGTTGGGCATTATTTGCACATACTTTTTGAACAGACAGTCCATTTTTGCAAAAACATATCCATGATCTTCCTTCTTTTTATCGTTGCTAAGGGACTAGCAATGTCTCGGTTGGGGGGAGTGATTAGTACCCAAATATACTTTTGAAAGCCTTACTTATAGCAAGTTTTATGCGCTTTTTGCGTACTAATTGACTTCAATAACTCAATTGATACATTGAGTCTCGGCTTTATTATTGATCACATTTTTTGTAGCTATTTTTAGTAGTTTTGCAAGTCAAATACCTCATAATTCTTCAATTCGATTTAAACACGATGAACCCAAGCCGAATTCGAAGATGCAAGGTCGAATCAGAGGAATTTTGGAGCAAAAACATTGAAGAGAAGGAGCCTGTAGAAATTTTTGCAGGGTTGCAAAAGTTTGCAACCTGCCGAAATTTCACAGGTTGCCAATTTTCGCAACCTGCGAACACTGCTCACCTCACTGCTTTTTGACCCGCCTTTTGGTGGTTTTATACAAGTTTGCCCTCATGTAATTTTGGTTTTTTTAAACATTTTTCTAATTTCCTTATACTAAGCACTTATATAAGCTCAGTACTGCTTGTAATCAAATCAACTTTTTGTCACTCCATCAATCAATCAAGGAAATTGGGCATGAAGCTTCCTCTCCCTCTGCTGTTGGTGATTTTCTCTTCTTCTCCCTTCACTTTCGCATCTTCAGCCAAACACCCCTTGATGATGACAAATCAAGGGATGCTTGGCTAAAACCCCCCTGATCCTTGAGGGGGAAGGCCACTGGTGTTGATTTTTGGGCTTAGCTGCATGTTCTCATGCTCTTCATGTATGTATTTAAGGGTATTTGGTGCCCCTGCTTCTCACCTAGTTAAACCCAAGATGCTCTCCCTAATGTGTACTGGGCAAGTGCAGTTCGCGGATACTTTCACTCAGATCCGACTCGATGCCCAGCAATGTCTCCTATTAGTTATTATAGGTAGGTTTTTTTAGATGTGTTTTCACTGCTAGGGACATTTATGCCTAATCAAATGCCATCTTTCAAAAGGAAAACTCTTAGGGTTTAGGTTTTAAAGCTAAATGAAGATCCGGTTCCTGTGAAATGGACTATATGTCATGCTCCCCAACGCGAGGAAATAGACTTGAGCACATGTCGGTTAACCTAGAACCCTTAGCCCAGTGGCCCGAGACTTCAAGGATTTCTCTTAACTTTTTACATTAGTTATTTTAGTCTTCAACCATTCACACACACTGTTTTCCACAAACCCTACAAATCCAACTAGAAAACACCATTTTCAATGCACTGTAACTCTTCTCTCACGAAGAAAACCCATTCCTGTGTTCGACCCTAGAGCCACTATACTGCAGTAGCTTTGCTACGTCAGTAGTAGGAATCCTAGGTTATAAATTTTATTGATTCCGAACACCTACTTACCTAAAACGAATCACTCCCCACTTAAAATGCACATGCAATGACAACCATGAAAACTTCCAATCACATTCCATATCAATAATGCAATCCTATATGGAATATTACATGTCATGCATGAGATGAGACTCCTTATGCCCACAACCCGAGTCCCGGTTGACTCCATCACACCTGCAATGCCAAGCGTGAAGATCAGTCATTGGTGTTTCACATAATGACTCAACCCATTGGACAACCCATTGGACAACCCTCCAATGTTTATTCAATTTTATTAAATTCCAGGTTTATTCGGGGCTGCGACTTCCTGGGTCTCACCGCAGCTTCTCAAGACGTCTTCCAAGTAAACACTTTCGTGAACTTTCATTACTGGATACATATGTCTGACCAAGAATAAAATTTGGGTATTTCACCCTGGTGGGGTGGATCTGCCCTATCTTGCTTCACTTAAACACATGAAATGTATTATTATTATTTTTATGCGCCCTTGAGTCTCAATTTTGGACATTGTCCCAATTTTCGAGCTCACTACACATTCACCAAGAATGGTGAATAACCAATACCATGCAACCATACCCGACTCGACGTGATGTGACCGTGCATATAAAATGAAATCATGCCATTTCATGCAATGTCATGCTCCATGCAACATTTATAAATTTCGGATAATTATATTTCCTACATATAATTTCCATTCATCACAATTTCCATGTTAATACATCACGCAATCACATATTAACATGATTTTGACACACAACAGCATATTATTTATTTTTCAAACAATCCACACAAAATGGCCCAAATCTCGGACCCATATAAAACAAGGCACCTCTTGGTCCCTTCACGACTATGAACCATTTTTTTTCATTTCATCAACAAATTACAGTCATACCAAAACACACAACAAAACCCGAAGACATCATTCCCAGGATCAAAACCAAACTTCAACACGATCCGGGATTGCCCGAAAATAGTTCCGAAAATCCTGTCCGAACTGTCCCAAAACAGTCCCGAAAATTAAGCATGGACTGTCCAAAAACAGTCCCGAAAATTCCTAAAAATTCCTACACTAAGTCCTAAGATTTTGGGACTGAAATTTACGGCCTTAAAGAAAACCCTAAGCCATTAAATGACCTTTAGGCTAGAAATATTCCAAGTAGGAAAATTCTCACCCGTGAGTTTGACTTAAACCCAGACCTGGCATCTACGCGTAGCTCTGGCGTGGACCGACTTTGCCTTTGCTCGACGAAACCCATGTCCACCAGAAATTCAGAGAGAAACGAAACCCCTTTTTTTCTTTTCTTTCTATGCTCGTTTTTCTTTCTTTTTTTCTTTGTTTTCTATCTTATCCACCGAACCCCTTGTTTGCTCCTATCCATTTCTTTTTTTCTTTTTCATTTTCCTTTTCTTTTTCTTTATTTCTCCTTAATTATCTTTTATTTCATTTTCTCTTTTCCCATAATTTCCTCATTTGACACATAGCTTAATGTAAGCCTTTCACACAAGTGCACCACATGGCTCATGCCATGTGTCACTCCCCTAGGGTGCAATGTGGCATCCACATGATCATGCCATGTGTCACCGATGACTCTAGTGGTCTCTCGAAAACATGAAATTCCAACCTGTCTTCGACCACCTAAATTCGACTGTGTGGTAACTAGATTCAAGGATGAATTCAATGGTGAAGTCCGAAGCTTCACCATCCAGATCGAAAACTTCCCGTTTTCATCCTAAATACTGGGCCTTACCATTTTTCAAAAAAATTGAATTTTTCCCGGGTTTTACATTCTTCCCCCATTAACAGAATTTTGTCCCCAAAATTCACACATACTAGCACATACGACCAAATGCATATGCAATAGTCATTCTAGTTCCAATATTAGACCACGCATCAGGATCCAAGCGGTTTGATGAAACTAAACAATGAATCAAGGAAATCCAATGAAACTAAACAATGAATCAAGGAAATCTAGATCTTACCTCTTGTAGACCGAATCCTTTTTGACTAGTGTAGATTTGCTTGATCACACACACACGCTGGAAACACCACGCCAGAACTCTTCTCTCGAAACGATCCAATAGCAACAACAAGACGATGCAAAGGTGTAAATCGCCCCAAAGGTATCCACACGAACGGCAATGGATGGGATGGATGCTAGCACTCCATGATAGGTCTTTATCCCCATAAAACCAAAGACACCTTAGTGTCTTCCAAAACTCTAAAAAGAATTTCAAAAAACCGCCTTCACTTCAAAAGAACCACCTCCTTTTGAATGATAAACCCTTATATTTATATCAAGCCTCCTAAACCCTTTAATTAAAACGACTTAAACCAAATTCATTTACTATTGTTGAATGGCTGGGGCTTGGCTTTTAATCATGGCTAAAGAGAGAGCCTGAACATCCCATTATAACTCGCTTTTCTCCCATGTGACCCATAAAGTTCACACTAATGTCGCGTGGCCCAAACATATTCTAAGCTCCACATATAATTGGCCCTGTGCAAGACATTATAACTACTCAAATCAAGTGAATTTTGATGACTTAAAACCCAACATAGTATGATATTAGTCCTTGTCACAAGATGTCCTTGATTAAGCACAAAGCATGGATGAAGTCATCTTACAATTTAATTGTTTGGCCTCAAGCAGCATCGACTTAAACAAATTGATATTGATAACTCCTATCAATCTCATTCGGAGTACACCATGCATTTCTCACTAATTTTCAGATCAAGAGGCCATCAGACATCTCACTCAATTAAGAGCGGACAAATTCCTTCACTATCACCATTCCTCCATGATTTACTGTATGCTTTCTCGCTCTAACCATGTTCGATACCATTATGTTAAAAGACGCCATCTAGCTACGCCAAGACACAGAAGTTCCCATGTAGGAATCCATGGTGAATTCAGCCGAAGGACTCAAATACCACATCAGAGTGAGAATCATCGATGACATAACCATGTAGTATTTTCATAGCTGGTCAAACCAATAACATGAACTTAACATGTATTTATGTTTTGAGTAACATTCTATGTTCATGACCAGCAAACGTGGTCTTTTCTAAAAACATAATATTCTAGATCAATATTATTCTTACAATAATGATCGACTATGGACTATTTAGAATATATTTCTTATGTTTATGTTTTATTCATATCAAGTCACATACTGATGACATAAAAGCTTGATCCTTCAATCTATTCACATCTGATTTTATCGAAGTTAAACCACAATTTAAATAACAAGATAAAATGATAAATGCCTCATGTATATAAACATATAATGACAATGTATATGACACTGGGCTAGAGCATATCACTTACAAAACCTTAGCGCTAGCTTCCCTCGCTTGTCGAATATGACCACTCCTTTCTTAGGCATCACCTTCAAGAAGACGTGATCACCCACCTCGAACTCTAGGTCGACACCGTCTATCGGCGTAGCTCTTCTATTTGTTCTGAGCCATAAGAAGGCGCTACGAATCAAATCCCACCTCTCTCGGTGCGCCTCGACCGTAAACTGCACTGATGGAGTGCTCTCCCACCTCTGTCCAACAAATCAGGGATCGAGATGGCCTCTCATATAAGGCCTCATAGGGTGCTACCTGAATACTCGTCATAGCTATTAGAAGCACCTTCTTTAAGCAGGCGTTCTCTCCCAACTACTCTAAGATCCGCATTGGCCAAGCTTGCAAGATATCCTTCTAAACTCAGGCAGATCAACTCGACCATCCGCTCGCGATGAAACGCCGTGTCATCAAGCAATTGCTTTCTCATAGCCTTTTGGAAACTCTTCCAAAAGTGTGCCATGTTCCGGACGATCCATGTTCCGCTATTACACATGTGCAGGACCAGCAAATTCCCATGTAACCCTATATTCTCATGAATATACAACTCAGTAGACAGCAGAAGGTCATCCAAGACATAGAGTGCCACTCTAGCAAGCCATTCCACTATCACCTATACTGAATCCATGCTCCATTGTGTCCTTCATGGCAAGCAGGTCTTCAAAAACTAATGCGATGTCTCCACTTCCACCTCTACCACCCTGCCAGAGTAGTCTTACTCCGGCTTCTGGTGCTCAAATTTTCTACTTGTCTGTTAAGACACGTGAGACACCTCCATTTTAACAAAATCCCCCAAACATGTCGCCATCCTCGCTTCGCAATATCGGGCAACTAAGATCACTAAGAGATTCTCGTACTACCTGATACATAACAAAACAAAAAGCAGCAGAACCCCTGAGGACTTCTCATCTCAAATCGGTTAATGGTACAACCCATCCCCTATACCGAAAACTATCATTTGTGTGGATGGCCTAACCTTCGTCACCTCTGACTGTACCCGATCCCTGATGGACGATATCTCCGCTTCTTGCACCTAGAACTTGATCACCTTGCTCAGTAGGGATGGCATAGCTACTAAACTCCCTAGTGCTCCCTGAGCCTTATCACTCGGTATTGCAAATTTAAACCGGTCCCACGCCCGAGCATCTACCACTCCCGGTGAAGCTACACAGCGCACTCCCCCGTGATCACTTCTTAACCGAGCGCATCGCCACTGCATTTGTGTTCTTTGGCCAAGATGGTAATGTAGCCGAAGTCATAGTCCCTCCGTATACTCCATCCATTTTGCTATTTGCCTGCGTTGAGGTCCCGCCGTGTGAAATATACTCGACTCTGTGGTCTGAAAATACCCTCAAACTCACCATATAAGCAAAGGGTACCCGCTCAAATCTTAAGGCAAAAGACTATGGGTCGCCAATCCCGTATCATGTGGTAATTTCGCTTCACATCTTGTTGTCCTGAACCATAAGGCGGACCCTCCCGGATCATCAAGACACATCCCAGTCCGTCCCTAAAGGCATCACAGTACATCGTGTACCTTTGTCCCTGTTCCGGGACTATCAAAATAGGAACTAAAGTAAGTCTCCTTTTTAACTCTTGGAATGCCTTCTCACACAGGTCATCCCACTCAAACTTGACCTTTCAAGTTGACTTAGTCATAGGTGTTAACCGAGAAATCCCTCACGAACCTCATGGTAAGACCTCAGTCGATCCCAAGAAACTCGCGTATCTCAAGACCGAACACTTCGGCCTATCCTAACTCCATAACAAATTCCCAATCGCCCTCAGTGGTCTACTCACACTGTCTACGACGTGTCCCAAGAATTTCACCTCAGCAAGCCAAAATTCACATTTGCTGAACTTGGCATACAACGATGGTAACCAGCAAGGGTCTATCTGAGTAGACCTCTGCGCCCTCTCACCGATCAAACAAATCGTCAACTTTCGTAAGAGATACCAATTATTGAGCGTAGTTCCCTGCTCAACCTGGTTTAATCGGTGCAATAAACAATAGTCTTGTCATTTTTCTTAGAAAACAAAACCGGACTGCCCCATGGTGAAGTGCTCGGTCTAATAAAACCCTTGTCCAACAATTCCTGTAGTTGGACCTTGAGTTCATGCAACTCAACTGGTGCCATCCTATGAGGAGTCATAGAAATGGGCGACGTACTAGGGTGTAACTCAATGACAAAGTCCACGTCCCTGTGTGGAGGTAATCTCGATAGCTCGTCGAAAATGTTCATATCAACATCCACACAGAACAAAGTCCCATTTATCGTTTAATAGAGTCGTGTAACAGGCAACAGATTAGACAAACGCGCGCACCTCCGCTTCACAAAGACATAAGAAGTTCGGTGAAGCCGTCGTTCCTCCTCCTCCCGCTCAATAATGCATACCATCCGCGTGTAGGCGTAATCCCTCTTACCATCACAATCAATAATAGACCCAGCAGTCATTAACTTTAATCCATGCCAAGAATGACATCAAAATCTGATATGTCCATTACCTAAAGGTCCACCGTGAGCAGAATCCCTCAGATCTTTAATCACACTTTAGCCATCGATCAAAGCAATGTTATCTGCCCCTTGTTTCGTGTCTAGGAACCTAAGCTTTTTGCATGTTAGCAAATCAATGAAAATATGACCAAGGGAGTGAGTCGTGGTAAATACTCAAAATTTTATTTGAAACACGCAAGTGTACTAAAAACTCAAAATGAAAAGTATTACTAATACTCATCCCTTTCCGCAAGTGCAATGTGTCAACAAGTAATAAAGAATCCTAAGAATCCGTATATCGTACCCAGGATCGAGGTTCTCTCTAATTGGAATTTGAGCACCCCGATTACAAGGGGCTCTTCACTATTTAGGCGACTAAATAGGATGTGGAATAAGATCATTTTAATTGAAATAAAAACCAGATTAATTAATCAACTAATTCTAAAATCTATCACAAACAAACTACTAAAGCTCAGTATGTGAGAGCACTGGTGGATGATGATAATCATTTAACAATCAATTTGCATTTCCTTGAAAGCGCAACATTTGTGAGTTGAATGTTGGATTTGTCCAAGAGCAATGTAGTATAACTTGGATTTCTCCATACACCATACATTTCACTAATTAGAGATTCATGTTCCTTTTAGAGACATAAGTCTAATCAGTTACTTGTAGAATATAATCATCTTTCTAAGATCTGGGTAATTTCATTTCGATTTACACTTTAAATTCTAGGGATTGGAAGAATTCTTGCCCCTATAGATAGGATTATGCTAGCCTTCTCCAATCTAATTGGTATCTCGTCCTTCAAATATAATAAAATTTTCTATCTCCTTTGATTAGATCTTTACTAACACGGGATCAAGGTCCTTTCATCAGATCGTAGGTGTCCCTCCATCAACTAAATTGATGTTATCATCCAACTATTCTCACACTATAAGTAAATTAGTGGATCATCAAGTAATCTTTAGAGTTCATTAGTTCCATAATATAGCTTCAACATATTCCTGCTGCAAGTGTTTCATTCTATACTTAAGAATCTCCATCTCTGTGTCACTTAGAGGGCCTCCTGGAAATCAGAGCAAGATACAACCCTTTTCTGGGTACAAGCTATTAATATTAAGAACAACTCATTATATGAATTAATTACGAATGAGCATAAAATCGCCTTCAAACCCATAAAATAAATGAAAATCTCCAGAAATCTCTAAATGTTCAACAATTAATCCCCACCCTTAGAGGGTGTTTAATGTTCCATTGCTGGATTCCAATCATCACCAATCAAACAAAAAGTAAGAAAATGAATAAAGAAATCAAGAGATAAGGAGTGAGAGAAAAATCCAGATTTAAGCTTCAATATTCGTCTTAATAATAAATAAATTGAATATCTGAGTACAACACTGAAATCTCTTCAATACAAATAAAAATCTACTCTAAAACTACTCTAAGATCTACTAAAAATCAAAGCCCTAAGCCAAACTAAAAAAATGGGTAGGTTTCTAGAGAGAGAAACCCTCATGAGAGATTTTCACTCTCCTCCCTTTTTTTTCTTCCTAAAATCTAAAAAATTTGTATTTATAGTCCTCGAGTGAAAATGGGCTTGAAAACAAGCCAAATTATCAATTTTCGGGCTTTTCTTGTTTTTTCCAAAGATTCGAGTCGCGGACATCAAGATTTTAGAGCCTGGCAGTCAAGATTTTTGAGTTGCAACATCAGCATTTTTTGAGTCATGACATAAGTACTCTAGCCTTGTTGATGGATCTGTCGCAACATTTTTTTCCTTTGTCGCAACATTACCAATTTTGAGTCGCGACATCAGCATTCTGGCTTTGTTTTTGGCTTTGTCACGACATTTTTTTGGCTTTGTCGCGACATTTTTTCTGCTTAGTAGCCAGTTTTTCTTCTCCAACTTGTCAGGGCCATAACTTCTTCAGTTTAACTCGGATTTGGGCGTGTGGCATATCATTGGAAAAATCTTTGAATGTAGAATGCAACCATGGGGGAATTTGAACCATTTGATGTTCCAGCTAGTACAAAAATCTAGCCCTCTCCCAAGTGGCGCTATGAGACACCGGCTGACTCTTCTTTGGAAATATATTGCTCTATTTCTACCAAATCACTTGTTTTCATCAAGAATCATACAAACCAAGTTTGGGGAGGAAATGGTATGAGTTTTACGTGAATGTGAATATAAAATGCTCAAAATAGCATGTGAAATGAACTCAAAACATAGATGACTATTACACTCATCAATATCTCGACGATAGCTTTGCCCGCTTGTCGAACCTTACCACTCCTTTCTTAAGCATCACTTTCAAGAAGTCATGATCCCCCACCTCAAACTCTATAGCTGTCGCCGCTCGTCGGGTGTAAGCCTGGCGTTGGCTTTGATCCGTGAGAAGACGCCGTATCAACCACCTTCTCGCTGGTAAAGTCCTAACCAAATCCTGCATCGAGGTCTCTCTCCCACCTCCGCCTAACAAACCTAGACGCTGAAGGCTATCCATATAATGCCTCATAGTGTGCCATCTATATGCTCGCTTGATAACTGTTGTTGCAGGCTTAACCCACTAAGGGTACGCTCTTCCAACTACCCTAGAGATCTAGGACGATGCAAAGATGTCTTCTAACGCCTGATGGTCCCTTTGAACGAATATCCTGCCTAGTGGGATGAAAGCAAAGGCTCATCATCAATTGTGTCTCCTTGAATTATTGGAAACTCTTCCAAAATGAGCCGTAAACCTGGGATCCCGTTTACTTATTTTGAATGGAGATGGTTTATAGCCTTAAAACATGGAAATGGACTTTAGCCTTCAAATATCATATTGGGCTCATAGCTTTAAAACATGGAGATGGGCTTATAGCCATCAACTAACAAATTGGGCTCATATAGCCTTACAAAATGAATATGGGCTTATAACCTTTCTTTTTAAAAGATATGGGCTCATAGAATGGAGATGAGCCTTTTTTAATGGAGATGGGCTTATAGCCTTCAGATCAGCTCAATATTCTTGCCACAAAGAAAGTCTGTGAATCAACAAAATTTATATCCTAGTTTCCTATCACGTAGCAAAGCTACCGCAGTGATAGGTCTAGGGCCTAACTCGTGGATGGGTTTTCTTCGCACAAATGACTCACGCTGGATTGAAAATGGTGTTTTTCACCTGGATTTAGGGTTTTAATTGGTAAAAACAAAGGAGAATTGCTGGGTTTGGTGCTGAAAATAAAATGAAGAAAAAGGCAGCAAGAAACCTCACATCGGGCTACTGCTCGAGGTCCTAAGGCGACTGAGAGGTCCTCGGGTTCATTTCCTCGCGTTGGGGAGGATGACCTATAGTCATTTCCCAAACCGGATCTTCATTTGGCTATAAAAACCGAACCCTAATAATTGTTCCTTTTGAAAGATGGCATTTAATGATCATTTATGGTCCCCGGCAATGAAAATCTTTCCTCTTGGATCTACCATCAGCATCATATGAGATAACTCATCCGTAACATCGCTGGATCTAGCAATAAGCATCCACTGAACCCAAAAAGATTGCCAAGTACTGGTCAATCAGGGCACATACAAGGGATTTAAACCTAGTGTGAGAAGCAGGGACATAAATAACAACAAATGCATGCGTTAAAAACAGAGGACCAACAATTTACCTTAAATCCAAAGCCCAATAGCCCTCCTCTTCAAGGATAAAGGGGTTTTAGCCAACCATCCCTTGAGTTGTCATCCTCAAGGGGTGTTTGGCAGCCAAGAAAGGGAGAGAAAATGAGGGAAAGTGAAGGAGAAAGAAAAGGAGCGGGAACTGCTGAAAGGTTCTCGCCTATTTTATTAATGAGCAAAAGTTGTCTTTGACATGTGCAGTGTGAGAGCTATATAAGGCTCCCAACCAAGCAAAATACAAAAAACCAAAATCAAAAGCTTTTACAAGGGATAAAATGGGAAGAAACCAAAAAGGTTAATCAATAACAAATCAAATCAGTGTGCAGGAAGGAACAAGTGTTGGTCGGAGAGGTGTATAAGGTCACAGATGAACAAGGCGCGCAGAAGCACTACAAATCGCGAATCACCAAGAGTTGCTTAAAATTTCTCGCAACCCCGCAAAATTTTTTGCCGTGCTCCATTTCCTTTGTATTTTCGCTATTCCTTCTTTCTCGTCTTCTCTTAATTGATGATCCAAAAGTTTTTTTTTTTTTTTTTTTTTTTTTTTTTTTTTTTTTTTAATGCTGAGTTTGACTCGAATTCTTTGTGCTTGGATTAACTCAACAATTTTGGCATAAATAGCTCGCAAAAACTACAAAATTAGCCACAAAATGCAATTAGTAGAATAGCAGGGTCCTTAA
Source organism: Tetrastigma voinierianum (assembly GCA_016808115.1). Taxonomy (NCBI): domain Eukaryota; kingdom Viridiplantae; phylum Streptophyta; class Magnoliopsida; order Vitales; family Vitaceae; genus Tetrastigma; species Tetrastigma voinierianum. The sequence goes on along the minus strand of JAEQBH010006316.1, from coordinate 99,175 downwards.
TGTGCAAATTGGGTTAATTACGCTGATTAGTACACAAAAAGTGCTCAAAACCTTAAATAAATAGGGTTCAAAATAGCACTTTTTGAGTACTAATCACACCCTCCAACCTACACATTGCTAGTCCCTTAGCAAAGAAAGAAAGAAAGAAAGAGAGAGCATACAAAACGATAACAAAATGATGTTACAAAGAATTATATTTCAAAAAGGTTGTGAATGAGTAATGCCTAACCCTAAGTAAGAATCATCAAAGCCCTGCCCAATAACTATCTTGAGAGAATGAACGCTATACAAAATTGAGTATCAAAAGAGCCTCCCTCGTGGTGAATCAACCAGAGACTTCCACCAAAACCCAGCTTGTCTGATCGCCTCAACAATAAACCGTCGAACTGCACTCTCCCCAACCGTCACCGCTCCGCTTGGACACTAACCAACCTAAATAGATCGTGACCTTACTCTTATTCCACAATTATTTTTTTGTTGTAGGGTGCAATGCTGAGGAATCGAATTCCTCACAAAAAGTCCATAGTAACGGGATCTAATTGATGATTCAACCACTAAGGCTTTAGGCACCAAGTCATAAGGATTTTTCGACCACTCAACTCTTCGTGTTTCACCTCGAACTCGAATGATTTCAAGACTCCAATGACCTACAACTTTGTCTAACTCCACCCATCCACCCATGTAGCGAGTACCTAAGCTTTCCAAGGGCTCCCAACCAATGCTAGTGGCACCAGTTTTTAAAGGTTTTTAGCCCATATACCCCCTGACCGCACTTCTAAGTTTCAAGGCAAAGCGCTGTAAATTTTCTTCTTTTCTTTTTTCTTTCTTTTTCTTTTTGTTTTTGTTCTTCTTTTTCTATTTTTTTTTTTTTTTTTTTTGGAAGACACACATTGGCTATTTGGCCGGGGTCCTTAACCTATTAAAGGTAGTTAACTAAATTAGGTAGGTTTTACAAAGTTTGGGAGGCGCTTCAACCTATGAAACTGATGTGTGCACTGTGTGTGGTTAGCTAAAGGTGGAAGAAAAAGGTCGAAAGTAACAAGAATTCAACTAATCATCCACTCAACTAGGCATGGAACCAATCTAACATCAATAGAATTGGACAATGTTTCAATTTTTCAAACTGCAAGCTAGGCAAAACACACAAAAAAATGGGAGCAATTTTTTAATTGAAAAAGTAAGTTGTATAGCATACAGCCTTTCACAAAGGAAAACCAAGAAGCCACCAACATATCACAAAATGGGCTTACTCAAAATAGTAACAAAAACATAAACAAATGCCACTTCCTTCGCTAACTCTCCCCCCAACCAAATGTCACATTGTACGCAATGGGGCTTGGATTGGAAAGTTAGAGAAGAAAGTGCTACCTCCTTGATGAAAATGTACTGTTGGATAGAGACTGCAAGCTTTCCATCGACACCTTATTCACTCTGTTTGGGCTTCAAATAAACAAGTTAGGAGAAGAAAATAGAGGAAAAAAAGTGACCAGTTGGAGTATTTTTAAAATTACACCTTCATAATAATTTCAAAAGTGTTCTTTTTGGCTATATTTGGATTCTACACTCTCTAATATTTCCAACGGTACCAAAAACGCATAAAACAGAGTTCGAATGAGAAAGTTATGAGCGAAACAAAATGAGGGTGCAGCAGGTTACGAAAATTCGCAACCGTGGGAATTTTTTTTTTTTTTTAATATTTTTGAAGACCAAAAATTTTTTTTTTATATGAGAGACAATTTTTTTAATAAATAAATAAATAAATAAATAAATAAATATATATATATATATATATATATATATATATATAGTGGAGAGGTATATATATATATATATATATATATATATATATATATATATATATATATAGTGTTGGTTTGCCTTCCTCTTCGCACGGAAGCCATAGAAATTCTCGCTAATCATGGGTAAAATTTGAGCTATAAATTTTGCAACCCGGCAAATTTACTGGGCACTCCACTCCAAAGAAAAAATTTGATAAAAACTCAAAATAAAAACACGTAAAAATTAAGAAAATTGCGTAAAATTGAAAAATTAAGCTAAAAACAAAGATTAACTAAAAATTAAAGAAAATCTAAAGAGAAAAAATTAACTAAATCAAAATAAAATAAAAATAAAATGAAATAAAATAAGAAAAATGAAACAAAAAGGCGGTGATTGAGTCTTTCAAACTAGTTCCTCAAGCCTTTCGAGGCTGCTGGAACTAGTGGAGCTTGCAGGAATGCCGAGGTCCAGGTGCTCCATGTCTAAACCAGCACCCGAACCATCCACTATGCCATGCAGTGTGAGCAACTGCCAATTTCTTCGATGTAGTGACAAAAATATGAGCAGTGGCCACTAACTTCCTAAAGTTTTGTAGTATAGGCAGTGGAGGTAGGATGACCTTAGCTTCAGCAGTAGGAGTTTTGGGTTGGGATTGTGATGCAAATGAAGGCAATATGTAGACTAAGTCAGTAGGGGGCAGGTACCTGTGCTCTGGTGTTCTTCCACGTCTCGCCGCCAGCGGGATAATGCTTCCTTCTTCTCCCATGGGCTCTACGTGTACACACCAATGCCCTAAGATTCCAATAATAGCTCATGGACACTGCTCCTCTACCATGGTGTCACTTAGGCACTCTTCCTCTTGACTCTCTTTCTCTTGATGAACATGTTGATTCGCAAGCCTTGAAATTGATTTCTGTAGGTTGTCAAATTTTTGATCAATTCCACTTTGTAGGTTGTCAAATTTTTTACCAATTTCACTTTGAAGCCCATCTACTTTTTGGTTCAGAGAGTTCTCCACAGTATGAATTTTTTGACTTAATTGGGCATTGAATTTCTTTAGCTTTTCCACAAAGTCACCCACTAGCTTGGTAAGGTCCGTAATAATTGCTCAACCGGAGAGATAGGACTCAAGGGCTGCTGGAGGCCGAGAGCCACATACCGTGGATGTGGAGGAGGCAAGCTTGTGTAGGTTCTCGTCCCCATGGAGTGTTTAGGTGTTCCTCCAACTAGGTTTGAAGACTCTCCATATGGTGCGTTTTGTTGGAGTACCACGCATGAGAGTGTTACCACTCATCCATGGAGTTTCTATAGTCCCTCATGGACTTATATGCATTTAGATTTCTCTCCAAGGGCTACTGACTTTGCTGTTCTTCCTCTAGATATTCCATTGGCCTCAAACCCACTTCCACCAGCTGGCTCTTGAAGAACACTGACTTTAATCAACCTGCCTTCTTAATTTTTTAATCCACTGGAAAATGTACTCCTGCACCACGAATAGAGAAAACACAAAACAAGGAAAAGGAGACAAACAATTCTACCCAAAAGGGGTAATGTTAACTAAAAAAAATAAACAGAGAAGCAAAATTGACAAACTGCCAGGAAACTGGTAAACAGAAAAATAAAAGAAAATTCACCAGATCTTATGATGAGGATCACAAGTGTTCAACTGCTCATCAATTGCACTTAGGCACATCCCTGATAACTAAGACCATTTGATTCTGCCACGTAGGTGTTTCTAATCAACAAAATTTATATCCTAAAGCTTCCCATCAGTGAGTAGCAAAAAAAAAAAAGCTACTCATAAAGATAGTATTTTGTAACGAACCCTGGGGATGCCTTTTGTACAAATGACTCATAGTTGATTGAAAATGGTGTTTTTCAATTTGGATTTAAGGTTTTGTAATTTTGGTAAAAACAGTGAGAATTGGTGGTTTGCAGGCTAAAAATAAAATGAAGAAAAATAAGAAAAAGAACTCCTTGAAGCATCACTACCGGGTTTTAGGTCCAAGGCTACTAAGAGGTCCCCAAGTTCATTTCCCGCTGGGGGGAGGATGACCCATAGTCATTTCCCCAAACCATCTTCATTTGGCTATTATAAAAACCGAACCCTTAATAATTTGTTCCTTGAAAGATGGCATTTAATGATCATTTACAATCCCTTTAATGTAAAGGAAAATCTTCCTCTTGATTCTACCCTACAAAGGACTCATAAGAGACAACTGGGGAACCCAATATCAGCTGGATCTAGCAATAAGCATCCATCGAACCCCAAAAGATTGCCAAGTAATTGGCTTCACCTAGGCAATATGCTGGGAAGGGATTTAAACCTAGTGTGAGAAGCAAGGACATAAATAACAACAAATGCATGCGTGCACTTCAACGCTTTACCTTAAATCCAAAGCCCAATAGCCCTCCTCTTCAAGGATAAAGGGGTTTTAGCCAACCATTCCTTGAGTTGTCATCCTCAAGGGGTAAGCCGGCAGCCGAGAAAGGGAGAGAAAATGAGGGAGCTGGCTGGTAGTAAGAAAAGGAGCAGGAACTGCTGAAAGGTTCCCAGCCTATTTTATTAATGAGCAAAAGTTGTCTTTGATTACAGTGTAGGAGCTTATATAGTGCCCCAGCCAAGCAAAATTACAAAAAAAAAACCAAAATCAAAAGCTTTTACATGGGATAAACGGAAGAAAACAAAAGGCAATCACCAACAACCAAATCTGGCAAAGAAGAAATATAATGGAGAGGAACAAAGTAATATAGATGAACAAAGTACAAGGGCAGCAGAAGCACTTTGTAACCATGCGAAATTTTTTGTTGTGTTTCCATTTCCTCTCTTTATTTTCTCGCTTCTTTCCTTCTAGTCTCGGATCTGGGTAAATGCCAGTTTGGACTGAATTTTGGGTGCTTGATCGACTCAACAATTTGGGCATAAAAGCTTGCAAAACTACAAAATTAGCTACAAATGCGTCAATAATAGCGTGGACCTTAATGCAAATTGGGTTAATTACGCCTGATTAAGTAGCCACAAAAGTGCTCAAAACCTTAAATAAACAGGGTTCAAAATAACACTTTTTGAGCACTAATCACTCATATAGCCTTAAAACATGGGTATGAGATTAAAGCCTTTTTTTTTTTTAATTGAAATGGGCTCATAGCTTTAAAATATGGATATGAGTTTATAACCTTTTTTTTATTTTTTTTTATTTTTAATGGAGATGGGCTCATAGCCTTAAAACATGGGTATGAGCTTATAGCCTTTTTTTTTTTTTTCTTTCTTTGAATGGAAATAGGCCCATAGCCTTAAAGGGAATTGACTTTAGCCTTCAAATATCATATTGGGCTCATAGCCTTAAAACATGAAGATGGACTTATATTCTTCAACTAACAAATTGAGCTTGTTCATCCTTAAAAAATGGAGATGGGCTTATAACCTTTTGTTTAAAGGAGATGGGCTCATAGAATGGTTATGGGCATTTTTTAATGGACATGGGCTTATTGCCTTAAGATTAGGCTTATATAACCTTAAAACATGGATATAGGCTTATAACCTTTTTTTTTAATGGTGATGGGTTTATTGCCTTCAAATAAGAGATTGAGCTCTATGAGTCTTTAAAAACATGAAGATTTAACTTTAGTAGTTTCAAATAAGAAGGTTTAGATCCATAACTCTTAAGAAATAGAGATTGGCATATGATCTGGAAAGTGTAGGTTCAAAAAGGGAATCAATATCAATATTTATACCTAAATTCCTCCTAACATTAGCCTAGCTTATCGTAGTATACTCCGCCTAGGGTCTGAACACAGTGGATGGGTTTTCTTCTGGTAAATGATTTGCGCTATTCAAAAGGTGAATTCTCACTTTGGATTAAGGTGTTAAACAAGAGAGGTGAATGGTTTGCATCGAAGATAAACCTAAATAAAATATGAAAAAAGAATCTCAGCTACGGCCATCGGGGTTAAGGGGTCCCAAGGTAAACAGAGTTCTCGGGTCCTTTTCCTATCGCTGGGAGGACACTGAGTCATTTCCCGAACCGGATCTTCATTTGGCTATAAAAAACAAGAATTAGCTTAATTTCTTCCTTTTGAAATATAGCATTGTTGGAGCACATGCTCTCGACAAGGAAAACATCTCCTCGATCTACCCTACGCTGACAAATAGAGTGGCAACTAGATCCAATGTCGCGGGATCTAGCAATAAGCATCCACTGAACCTTAAAAGATTACCAAATACTAGTCAATCAAGGTAGATCTAAGGGATTTAAACCTAGAATGAGAGATGGAAACATTAATGGAAATAAATGCTTGCGTTAAAAACAGAGAACCATCATTTTACTTTACCCTCTTCAAGGATAAAGGAGGTTTAGCCAACCATCCCTTGAGTTGTCATCCTCAAGGGGTGTTTTGCAGCCGAGAAAGTGGAAGAAAAGGAGAGCAAATGAGAGAAAAGAAAAATGAGTGGGAAAACTCCCGCCCAATGCTTTGTATGTAAAGTGCAGAAAATGAAAAAAGTTTTTCCTCTATACACGCCTTGCCTTATATAAGTATGCTCGTATAGTTACAAAATTACAAAAATATCTAAAACTACCTACAATATGGTATTTTAGGAAAAATTACAAAACTTGGTCAAAAGGGGGTCAACTAGGACAAAAGTCGGGAAAGCAAGCTGTAAATTTTCGCTAGGTGTGAAAATATCTCACCCCCGCAAGCAATTTTCAGTGTGCTTCACTTCCTTGCCTCTTCTCGTCTCTTTCCTTCACATTTCTGACTCCGTAATGCTGAGTTCGACTCGAGTTCTTCTCGCGCTTGATCGCTCAACAAATTTGGTATAAATAGCTTGCAAAAACTAAAATTGGCCACAAAAATGCGATTAGTAGAATAGTCGAGACTCCACTGTGCAATTGTTAATTCGCTGATTAGCACACAAAAAGTGCTCCAAAACTCCTACAATAAATAGGGGCTCAAAATAGCACTTTTTGGGCACTAATCACTCCCCCAACCGACACACATTGCTAGTCCCTTAGTCATGAAAGAAAGAAAGAGAGAGCAAACAAAATAATAACAAAATTATGTTCTCAAAACAATAGTATTTCAAAAAGTATGTGGATGAGTAATGTCTAACCCTCAATGAGAATCACCGAAACCCTGCCCAATAACCATCACGAGAGAGTGGATGCCATACAAAATGCAATATCAAAAGAGTTTCTTTCTCTAGAGAATCAACGTAGAATTTCCACCAAAATCTAAGTGTTTATATAATTAGTTTTCAACAATAAACTCGCGAACCGCAAATTCTCTCCCCAACTAAGCTTACGCCCCAACCTAGTGCGCACTAACCGATTCTAAATAGATCAGAATCTGGTTTCTTATTCCATAATTATTTTTGCTGCGGTGCAATGCTGAGGAATCGACTTCACCAAAGTCCATGTAACGGGGATCCATCGATGACTCCCAACTAATTAAGGCTTAGGGCATCAAGTCATAAGGATTTTTCAACCACAAACTCTTCAGGTTTCACCCCGGACTTCAAATGACTTCGAGACTCTAGCACCTACAACTCGCTCAACCTCACCCATTCACCCATGTAGCGAGCACTAAGCCTGGGTGGCTCAACCACTGGGCTTAGGCACCAGTTTTAAAGACTTTTCCTATACCCCGGACCGTGCTCTGTTTCAAGGCAAAGCATAGCACTTTTCTTCTTTTTTCTTTTTTTCTTTTCTTTTCTTTTTTTTCTCTTCTTTTATTTTGAAGAATCATCGGGCCTTCTTTTCCCGGGGGGGTCCTTAACCTATCATGAAAATGAAACTAGGATATGCTTTTGCAAGATTTAGGGGGTTGGTAGTTTTTCAGCTTACTGTTGAAACCATATGTGCACAATGTGTGATTAGCTAGAGGTGGAAGAAAAAGGTTGAAAGCACTTAGAATTTAATTGATCATCCACTTAATTAAGCATGGAACCAATCTAACATCAACAACACTGGACAATGTTTCAATTTTTCAAACTACAAGTTGGGCAAAACACAAAAAAAAAAAGGGTGTAATTTTGCAAACTGTAAGTATGAGTTGTATGGTATATATAAAAAGATATATGTCTATATTTTTTGACTTTACAAAAAAAAACTAACAGTTTCACAACCAAAACAAACAACTACACAAACAAAAACTAAACAGCAAGTCATTAATCTTCACAAAAAAAACTTGCTCACAATAGCAACAAAACATAAGAAGCTACTCCTTCTAACTCTCCCCAACAAATGCCTATTGTCCTCAATGGGGCTTGGATTGGAAAGTTAGAGAAGGAAGTGCTACCTCCTCAATGGTGAGTAGCTGATGGTATGTCATCCTCTGCATGGGCAAGTTAAGGAGCCGTTGATGAAGCTGGAGGAGAATCTACTACTGCTACAGGAGGATGATTTGAAGAGGCCCGTGCACCGATGGAGAGATAGGCAGGCCTGTGTGACTAATCTACACGAGGATGGCATGGTTCTCAGGGTGCAAGAGGCAGAACAAGCACACAGCTCTCTCAGGCGGTCATTCTTTCTCAACTGCACAGGCAGCCATAAAAGACACGACGTGGTCGAGATGGTGCGGATTGCACTATAATAGCAAGAAAACCCTTTGGAGTGGATATGGAGAGATATGTCAAGCGGTGGAGGCGCCTCGATGTTCTAGGTCCAACCGACTATAGGAAATGGAGGCACAGAGGCAGACAGGAGGCTCACCACAGTAATGGAGCGTTGACTATTGAGCCGCTGACAAAAGTGTACATGGCCTCTTCATCCTCTCGTAGGATGGTCAACTGCCATATCCCCGCCTATGTCTGAGGTGGGAGGTTCGAGCACCTGCAAGACTCGCCACCTTTCAATAGTAAGAATGGCCTCGCAATGTTGGCGGCGCTCTAATCGAGGCTCAGCAGGAAAACCCATATGCTCTAACACCTAGCATAGTAGCCTCGGAAATAGGAGAGGTAATGATTCAGTTTCGGTCGTTCCTACTGCGGACTTTATCCTCAAAGTGAACAAGAATGTCAGAAAAGCCCGAATAGGATCAACTAAAACTCTCGATAGAAGTGCATGTGAGCTCTTGCATAGCTCCTCCAGCTCGCACGGTATGTTGGAGTGGGAAGAGGTTGGATCGCAGTATATGGTCGATAAGGAGCATACTTGGGAAGTCAAGTTTCCAAAAGTATAATCTTAGCGGCGTTCTGATAATATGAACCATCTCCTTTAGCAGAAAGGGCCAATAACCCCGTAATACCAGTTAGTTGTACAAAGAGGGAAATGGAATATGGTCGCAATATCTGGGCGGCTATGTCCCCTCGCGCCATCAATCGAGAAATGGATAATGCAGGGATGAGGTACTCTTCTTCGATGCCGCGAAGTAGGAACTCGATGACCACCCGGGGGTAGAAGAACCAACGCGGGGTCATAAAAGGCTTTAGGGAGTACCGCTGCATAAGCCTCATAGAATCTCTGGGCAAGGGATCGGCAGTAAAGGCTGGAAAATCATAATATGTCTCGCAGTGCACTTCCCTGGTATTGCAATTTGAATTGCCTATAATAAAGCCAGCGGAAGAAGGGGCGCCGGATAATGTGCTAGGGACAGGACGGGTAGGTTATCACCGGACTCCGGTCGTAATGGGGCCCTATGGCCTCAACCATGACTTGCCCGGTCCAAGTCCGGCCTGCTGGAGGCGGCCTAGATGGTCGCGGGCAGTGGGAGATGACCAGTAGGCCCAACCCGTATCATACCCAGCTACCGGAGCAAAGAGGGAACAAGGGCATGAGTAGGGCAAAGAATGCACGCAAAGAGGAGGAAAGTGCTCGCCCAAATGACAGGGGGTGGAAGGAAGGGCGCACCCGAAAGCCTAAAACTCCCGGTGCTCACCACGGTCCCCGGCCATGCTCGATTAGTGGAAGAGACTGAGAGAAGGTGTAGAGGTTTTGCTACACCTGCAAACCAAAATATCAAAAATTATGAGAATGTGCAATTGAAAATGAGAAAAATTACACAGAAAACAAATCTAAAATTAAGCAAAATTATGTAAAACTACAAATTAAACTTAAAGTAAAGAAAATAAAAGTAAAAAAAATTGAGTCAGCTTGCCATCAAGTAAACCACTCCTACTCGTGTAAATTCTTCAGTTCATGGTAGGATCAAGGGAGGAGAAGTCCTCCATGTCTCTGTAGGAGGTGAGCCGCAGCCAGGATTTTAGCTTCTCGCCTTTGTTTTAAGCATCGCCTTCTAAAGGGTACTAAGGGAATCAATATGTCGATGAGCTGACCGAGGCACTGGATTATCCATCAAACATTTCATTGTTCTTCATTAATTCCTCCTGCAGTTTGTGAGCATTGTGTTTTCCTGCACCTAGGCTAATCAAAGTGCACTTTATCTCGGGCTCTCGCTCTTCCATCGATTTTAGAAGCTTGTTGCTTAGTGGAAGCATGTTGAGCTCCAATGTCATGTTGCCAAATGTGAGTTGCATGACCCCATTCCAGCAATTGATAATGGCATTCGATGTGGCCAAAACTTGCCTTCCAAGTATGATAGGTACATGATTAGTAATTTCTTCACCACCGACTTCGAGACTGGCTGTGACGACCTAAGTCTACCCTGATAGTAAAATTTACCCACTTTCACCAAAACATCTTCAACTATGCCTTTGGGTATTTTCACGGATCTATCAGCCAAAGATAAGGTAATGGTAGTAGGCTTTAATTCCCCTAAACCCAGCTGCTTGTACACTGAGTATGGTAGCAGGTTGACACTAGCCCCCAAATCCAACAGTGCCTTGTCCACACAAGTGCCTCCGATATTCACCGAGATGGTAGGGCAACCCGATTCAGAGACTTTGATAGAATTCAGATCGAATGACGGGCAATGACTTGTTCTATCAGAAGGCCTTCTTGCTCTATTATTTAACACCCTCTTCACTGTGCACAGGTCCTTTAAAAATTTGGCATATGTTGGGACCTGTTTAATCATGTCAAGCAGGGGGATGTTGACCTTCACCTACCTTAGCACCTTTAAAATTTTAGTCTGATTGGAGGCCTTTTTCTTACCTTTTAATGCTTGAGGAAATGGAGGAGGCATACTCTTCTTTGTGGAATCTTCTTTTATAATTATCCGTTCTGGCTCCACTTCCTTTTCTTCCTTGGTCTCCTCAATAGGTTTAGGCACTGGCTGCTCAACTTTTTTACCACTTCTCAAAGTGATAATGGCCTTTACTTCATCCATTATAGGGGCAGGTTCACTAGTAGAGGCTATCTCATGGATCCCCCTAGTCAATAGCCGTGTTTGGGAAGGGAATTTTTCTTCAGATTTGCAAATTCCGGTTAGTCAACCTTTGAAATTGAACACCGCAGGTGTCAAATTTTTAGCCATTTCTTACTTGAAACCTATCCATTCTGGCCGTTAAGAGTGCTCTCCATGTAAAAGATAATTTTTGAGTTAGTTGACATTGATGGTCTTTTTGCTCCTACAAAAATTTCCTACCACCTTGCTCTGGGATGAATAGCTTGCCTAACTGAGATGAGGATTTTTCTATGGCGGTTGAGGGGTTGAGACAGGAACCATACTTATTGTCAGTAATCGTGGTACATATCTTGAGTTTGGTTTTGAGAGTGTTAGGGATGGTTTCTCCAAGGTTATATGTGTTGTTGTATTGGGCATTGGTTGGTGGCTTGTATTGGCCCACAACATTGGCATGCTTAGCCATCAAATCTCTCACTGATGGAGCAGTTGGGCAATGCTCTCCTTGGTGATTAGTGGACTGGCAAATGAAGCAAGGTCGATGTGCAGCCAGCCCAAGCCACGCTCTCCATACCTCATGTTGATTTCTCATTTCAAGCTGTTCTAGTCTTTTAGCCAAGGTAGACAGCTTTGCCTTCATCTCCATATCCTCTAGGAGTGATTGCATGCTCCCTTTAGACCGTCGCAGCCCTCACCCTTTCTACTTCCTCGGGCTCTGGTCTCATCCCATGCCTTGATGTTCAAACACATAATTCAAGAAGTCCAATACTTTCGATGTTTAGTTTCGCGAAGTCCCCTCCACACATAAGCTTCCAACAATCAAGCCTTATACTAGGGACATTCCATTATAGAAGTGATTAACTAGCATCCAAGTATCAGCCATGGTAGAGGACAGCATTGATGGTCTCTAGGTGCACCTTCCCAACACCGGTAGAATTTCTCATTTCGCGCAAAGGTGTAACCGCTCAAATTATTGGTTTATAAAGAAGAATTTCTTAAAAAATTCAGCCTGCATATCTCCCCAATTCCTCTCAGAGAGTTGTGCCAGATTTTAGCCTTGTCCTTCAGAGTTAGAGGAAAGAATCCCGCCCCATCGTAATTCATTACAGTATGTCCTCTTCAAGCTATTGCATGCCTCCTCAAATTCCTGATGTGAGTATGGATTTTCGTACCTCCATTCCATATAGAAAGTGGGGAGCAGGGGCAATAATGTGGCTTGGATATGTCCTCTAGAGGAGGCACAATGCAAGAGGGTGCACTTACCCTTGGAGGATGTATATGATCCCTCATTAATCTATATGCAATGGGATTTCAGAACCCCCTGGCTGCTTTCATTACGTCTCGTGTGGAGGCTCCATCTCGACCAACGTGGTATGCTCACTTCACAATTGTTTTGTGGAGCGTTCCTTTTCACCCGCCCGCCGTGTTCCTATCCCAAGCAGTATAAAATGAAAACAGAAGACAAACACACAAGAGACAAAAACAAAACAGTTACCTAAAAGGCGACAAAGCAGCAAAAAATGAAGATATAAATTGTATATGGATAGTATATAAAATTGAATCAACCTAACAAAGTGGAACTCGCTAGGAAAACAGTAAGTGGGACAAAAAGGTGATACTGAATTTCACTAGTACCAGGATGTGGATCACAAGTTTAACAAATCAACATTTGAATAAAGGCACCATCCCCGTCAACGGCGCCATTTGATTCGAGTGCGGTAGGTTGTGCCTAATCAAAATTAAGATTTATACTCTAATTCTTCTCCCATCGCTGTGAAATTAGCTAACAAGTGCATAGTGGCTCTAGGGTCGAATACGTGGATGAGTTTTCTTTGCACAAAATGATTTGCAGCTGGCTCAAAAAAGGTGGAATTTAATTTTGATTATAAAGTTGTAAAAACAAATAGAGAGGTGGGAATGGTTTGTGTGACTATGACAAAATCAAATAAAAATATGAAGAATTCCTCGCATCTGCCATCGGGGGTTGAGGTCCTAAGGTAAATAAGAGGTTCTCGAGTCCTTCTCGTTGGGGAGGATGACCTATATTTCCGAACCAAATCTCTTCATATTTGGCTATAAAATTGAACCCTAATAATTTTCCTTCTTTTTTGAAATATAGCATTTATTTGACATTAATGCTCCGATTAAAGGAAAACATATCTCCTGATCTGTCTTTACAATGACAATTAGAGGGCAACTGAACCCGAATGTCATGGATCTAGCAATAAGCACCAATAACCCTAAAAGATTACCAAATTCCCAATAATCAAGGTGGTAGATCTAAGGGATTTAAACCTAGAATGAGAGATAAAAGCTCAAGCAAATAGAAATAAATGCTTGCGTTAAAAATAGAGAACCATCATTTTACCTTAAAAACTGTAGGCCCGTAGCCCTCATCTTCAAGGATAAAGGAGGTTTAGCCAACCATCCCTTGAGTTGTCATCCTCAAGGGGTGTTTGGCAACCGAGAAAGTGGAATAAAAGGAGAGAAAGTGAGAGAAAAGAAAAATGAGCGGGAAAACTCCCTATAATACAAGAAAGTGTAGAAAATGAAAAAAGTTTTTCCTCTATACAATCTTGGCCTTATATATGCTCAGAGAAGAGCAAAATTACAAAAATATCTAAACTACCTATAATACAGGAAGGGTATTTTAGGAAAAATTACAAAAACTTGGTCAAAAGGGGGTCAACTAGACAAAAGTTGGAAAGTAGGTTGCAATTTTCGCACCCTATGCAATTTTTGCAGGCTTCAGTTTCCTTGCCTCTTCTGCTCTTATTTCCTTTTGATTTCTGATCTGCAATGCTGAGTTCGACTCGAGTTCTTCGTGCTTGGATCGACTCAACAAATTTGGCATAAATAGCTTGCAAAAACTATAAAATTAGCTACAAAATGTGATCGTGAGAATAAATGGACCTTAATGTGCAAACGTAGTTGACCGGTTGATATACGCAAAAAAGTGCTAAAACCTACAATAAATAGGGCTCAAAATAGCACTTTTTGGGCACTAATCAAAGATATAGCCTTATTTTAAAGGAGATAAATGACAAATTTTTAATATATGGATATGAGCTTATAAATTTTTTGGAACGGAGACGAGCTTATAGTCTCCTGAATTTTCTGAGTCATTGGATCGTTGGAGCATTAACCTGCCAGCATGTACCTGCAAAACAAACAAGAAAACAACGGTGGTGTGCCCACCGCCTCTCCGATGCCTAAGTCAGATCAGGGAATCTGGAGAGTGAGAGAGTCCGTCGGGCAGCTAATGTCAGACCTTCTTTTGTCAGGGTTCCCTTCCTTTATGGATGAGGAAGATGATCCGATTTTTCTAGAAAGTGGGTGATTTGCTTCCAAAACGGAAGGGGAAAGAGGGCGTTCTTTGCTCGCCATGACCTGTTCTTCCTTTTTTGATGGCCAAGTTGGCCGCAACTTGTGCCCTAAGAAGTGTTTGACCATCTCCAACATGGTTATGTGTGTGGGGGAGCGTCTTTAAACTGAGAGATCAGTCGAGTAATCATTAGCCGACCATCTTCTTCGAGATGGCTCTCGACTAGGAGGGGATAAGTCTAGGTGATGCACCTCATGACCATTGAAGCGGTGATACTTGGCCAGTTTCTACGTAAAGGTGTTTCGGGGCTATGTAATGGTAGAGGTGGCTCTGGGCCTGGTACCCACAATGCCCCCCTTTGTCCAGCTAGGGAGGCCAGTCTTCCTTGGTTGGAAAAAGAAAACGTTTGTGATTGGCTTGAAAGTGGAATAATAGACTCGTTAATGTCGGTATGTTCCAATGTGCAGATGTTAGCTCAGTAAATTCTCTATTTTCGTGTCACATTTCATTGTTATCAGTCTCTCTCTCTCTTGGAAGCTTGAGGTCTTTAAGTAAAAGGCCTCCAGGGTGGTGGATTCCTTGTGCCACCGCTACTACCGGGGTTTTTCAAAGTGGGGAGATATGGTTAGGCACCGGGCATGTCGGTGTTGTACTCTTTCTCGATTATGCTTCATGGAAGAGGCTATGAAGGGGCTCGACGATTTTCTCAACTATGGATCATATAGAAGACTGAAAGGACTGAGTTAGGGCGTGCAAATTTGCATTTCGAAGAATATTTTTGAGCCTCATCTATCTCCTTATATGCCCCTCTGCTTTGTTGTATCCTTGGGTGGTTCAAAAAATGGAATGGAATCCTCTGCAGCCAAGAACCCCCCCTCCTAAATCAACGAAGCTTCTTTTTTTTTTTTTTTTAGGACCTCTTCTTCTTCTTCTTCTTCTTCTTCTACAAGTTTCTTCTTCTTATTTTTCTTAGCCTATATTGGGTTATGCAACTGCCGAAGTGTGATTGCTTGGTTGTAAGCGTTTGTTATGTAATTGTGAACGCCTTTTGGCATAATTAATGAATTCACATTTCCTGATATTTTTGCGCCCTTGCATAATTTATTCTCAGATCGGATTCCGACCAAAGGGTGGACTAACTCTAAATCACTGGCCGTATATTTGGATAAACTCGATGGATTCACCCCTAGTGCTTCTACGAGTAACATAACCTGTGAGGGCCCAAACCCAATAGTTAGGATGGCACAGGGCCCAGCGAGCCCCGCCCCACGCCGCTCTTCTCAGGCCCTGGGTGTGAAAGCGAAACGTCCCTGCTAGATCCGCAAATTACCCGTGAGGATGAGTCATTAGCGCATTTAATGCATCTGCAGACTCTAGACGCATGATATATAGGGATTCATCATTGACTTACCAAGCTCCTCTCTTGCTCATCGCCCGTTTCTCCCGCTAAGAGCTACTACGTGATATTCTTCTGCAGATCGCGCGGACTCCGTTTCACTAGGCATTTGTTTCTTCCCCATTTTTCAGGTGAACATAGTTTTATGCTCTAGGTACGTTTAGTTTCGAATCGCCGACATCGCTTCGTGACGTAGCCATGTGGTGTCCTGGGGCATCTTAGAATCGGTGAATCTTTCCCAGTCCAATGGGCCCTGCAGGTTCTCGTCACAACTGGTATTGCAGACTGGGTCGACATTTTGCCTCCTCTGTTGTTGTCTGCTTATAGTTTGGCGAGAGGTCAGAAAGAGACTTCTACTAGTAAAGTTGGGGAGCAGCATGGGCCCAAATTCTCGAGTCACCTTTTGCAAGGAAAGATCATCTCCTCCTCATGGACGAGGTGGAGGTCTAATCACAACCCCGAGATATCGACTTGAGTTGTCGGAAGGCCCTACCGACCCACTATGAAGAAGAATGCAATGTAGTGTTTTTCACCCGGAGTACCTGCCGCCGTCTCCTCGGCTGCCCCCGGTCACAATTCTTGCACTTTACCAGAGTGTCACCTGCCTATATTCACCCAAACGTCATTCGGATTCTGACTGGATGTTGCGTACTAAACCTTCTTTATCAGTTGGACCTTTCATTAGTGGAAGTTTGCTTTACTTACACCTTGAGGTTGGCGCATGGTGGCTGGCTATCCATGTCAGCCTAGAGCCCCCGACGCACCATTATATGATTCCCCCGATTCATCTTTCCAAGTCCGGCGCTTAAAGAGTGATCCGCCAGGACCTAGGATGGTAACTGGCCTCCTCGACCGCTTTGTAAACCACCAATGTCTTTCCCAGCAGCAAAGCAACACGCCAAGCTTTTGATGTGGACCTTATTACTATGTGCTGCTTGTTCAAGGAAATGCCGGAGGGGTAAACTAGTTAATTAGGTGGAGAAGGCCAGTTTTGAAAAAATCTGAAAGTTGTTGGAGATTTTCGAGCGGGAGTGACATCACGAAGTCCTTCTTACTTTTAAAGACCAAGGATTTGATTTGCAACCCTATCCCTACAACGCCTGGGCCATTCTCACTGGGCCCCTACCCACGTAAATTGTGGAAGCGGGAGCATTTCACATTACGATCTTTAACTTACTCTGGCACCATCTCTAGCCAGGGAACCAGAGACCGAGGCAGCTGGTCTGGAATTGGTGAACCGCCCTTAGCTCGGGCAACCTTCCTCTACTAGTGAGGATTCCACTCGCCCCCACACATCCAAAGGCTAGGTAGCCGTCAAGTGTCTTCCCTTAGTAAGAGTGGCTCCCGTCCCGCCCCCACATTGAAGAGAAGGAAGGGTATGCCTGAGCAACAAAAAGTTCTTGAGGCTGGAGTGGAAGATTTCACCCCCTCGGGTTCCCTATATCCGGGCCATCCCCTGATCGGGAACAAGAGAATGAGACAAATGTCTGACCTGGTCATAACTTTGTTGTCCGGAAGCGGAAACGTAATGCTAGCTTCAAGAGGTGGTCAGCACATCCTCTCGAGTCGGGTCAGAGAGGTCGATGTGCAGGCAATAAATTACACATGTCTCAGTTTGCTCAAGACGGGTCTGAATGACCACCGAGACTCCCAAAATTACACCTTTGTGGAGTCAGGAGGCCTCCTATCCCCGCAAATGATCCAGTGGTCCATCCCCTCCGAGTTTTTGTTCAGAGAGGCCTGATTCCCTGCCGAACGAGCAGCCACTACCGCCCGATCACCGCTCTTGGGGATTCTTATCTCCTCCACTCACGGCCTCCGGGCCATGGAGGCAGGTTTCGCTCCCGCCCGTGAGCCTGTGAGATCATCGATCAGTTGGAGGCCTTTTTTTTTTTTTTTTAACAGCAGGCGATCTCCTGCAGACCACTATGATGAGCTGTACCCACTATTACCATGCCTCGTAGGCCGGTGCGTGTGCCGAGTGTGAGAGGTGAAGAATATGCCGCCCCGTACTCCCGTCTCCACTAGTAAAGAGGACCTCTTGCAGATGGTTGAAGATGGGATATTGTTCCACAACCTGCACCCTTGCCCAAATGACGAATCCAGTACTTCTATAACTATGTAGCTCTGCATTATTTCCTAGTCATCGCCGTGATCCTTAATATGTCCATTCGCAGCGACATTGCCATTCTAAACATGGCCTACCAACATCTGGAGTTCAACTCGGTTGAGGTGGATGCAAAAGAGGCCACGACTTTACAATCGAGTCACTATTCTTCCTAAAGGCTATGAGTGCTTCCTTGATGGAGGCGGAGGTGAGTTCACGACGCTGAGAGTCGAAGGCTAAGGAAGTCGTTGAAAGGGCAATCCGGGCTGAGGCGGAGAGAGATGCCGCTCGTCATGAAGTGTCGATGGCTAGATTGGATGCCGAAGCGGCGAGGAGCGCCCGGCTGTGTGGAATCCGAGTTAGCCAGGTCTAAAGTGCCTTGGCCGCGATGCCTCGACATTAAAGGGGAGTCCGATGACCGGGCTCCAGCAAGCCTTAGTCGCCTCAGCAAGGCCTCGACTGTATGTAGAAGACGAGGCCAATCGTATGGTAGATGAACAAGTTTCTTTACTTCTAGAGCTCGGGGCTAGCAAAGACGAGTTGTCCCTTTTCCGGACAGAGGCTTCTAAATAGAAAAAGGCTCTAGAGGAGGCTTTCGATGCAGGCTTTGACGTGATCTTTAATTACGGTTATGGTTGTTGTGCCTTCGCACACAACATTTGTGGAAGTGAGCTCGTGATCCCAGACGGGATGCCGGACATGTCAAAACCGCTACCTCCTGAGTTCTTCATCAATCCGATGCCCCTGCACGCCAAGGGTTCCTAACGACTGATCCCGATGTAAATCGTTAGACAAAGGCAAGAGCGCCTAAATTACCGAGGCTGGCTAAGACTGGTCTTATTCTCCCGTTAGAGTAACTAGGGAGAATGAGCTGATGCCTTATGGAATTAGGATTTTATTTATTGTCGTTTTCGCTTAGCCTTGTGCCTATGCATTATATCCCTGGCCAAGCGCTATGCAACCGAAGCTTCAACAAAGTTGCTGTGGCTATCTTGAAAATCGCTGTTGTTGCTTCACAGTCAAGATTACTTTGTTTAGTCAGTAGATAGATGGATGGTGATCCCGATAAGACATCAACCTTCCCCGAACTTTGTATTGAATCACCGGGCATCAAACTATATTATCGGTTATAAGTCAACCTTCCCGACCAGAATGAACTAACTGGCATCAACTACTCGGGTCGGATAGGGACATCAACCTTCCCTGACCGAATGAACTAATTGAGCATCAACCATACCGGGCCGTGTGGCTTATCAACTTTCCTCGCACTTCGTGAATGGAAGCAATTGGCATCAACCATACCGCCTGACAGACATCAACCTTCCTCCCTGACTCAATGAAACTAGCCGGGCATCAACCATATCAATGGCTAGGACATCAACCTTCCCCAGACTTTGTAATGAACCAGTTGGGCATCATCCATATTAGGTCGGATAGGACAGTAACCTTCCTCGGACTTCGTAATGAACCAATTGGGCATCAACCATACTATGCCGGATAGGGCATCAACCTTCCCTAGACTTTGTAAAGAACTGGGGTCGGGCATCAACTATACCGGGGTCGAAAGGACATCACTTCTTCCTTGACTTTTAATGAACCAGCTTAAGTAAAGAACCATACTAGGCCGAATAGGACATCAACATTCCCCGGACTTTGTAATGAACCAGTTGGGCATCGACCATATTGGGCCGGATAGGACATCAACCTTCCCCAGACTTTGATAATTAAAATTTGAGATGGAAACATGGTTAGGGATTGAATCAACTTTTTATTGATTACCTTTAAGGTGCATAACATTCCATGATACTCGTAAAAGGAGTGTTCCATCAAGTTTATCTAGTGCATATGAACCGGACTCGTCGGCTCTTGTTACAATATATGGTCCTTCCTAGTTGTGTTTTCAAAGACTTTCCTTAGGACCAGGTCCCCTAGGTGGAATGCTCGGGGTTTCACGCGCTTGTTGTACAGGTTTGCCAATCGGCAGTGGTAAGATGCTATCCGTACAGCTGTTGTCTCGCGTAGTTCATCTACCATGTCTAGGTCCTTAACTATAGATTTTGTACTCAACTGCTCGGGCACATCGGTTCGAGCATAGGCATACTGATTTCTGTAGGGATTATATCTTCCATCCCATAGGTAAGTGCGAAGGGAGATATGCCGGTTGGTCTTCGAGTGGTCATTATGTGCTTCGTGAGCACCCTGTGGAAGTTCGCCTACCCATTTGCCTTTGAACGAATCCAACTGCTTTTGTAAGGTACCAAATGTCATTAGAAGTCACGAGCTGTTTTTGCTGACACCGGGGGTGGAGATATATTCTTTATTTTCAACTCTATGGCGTAGCTCTCAGAGACCCACATTATCAAATCAAATCTCGCTTGTCCGATACAATTGACCGGGAAATACCGACTCGACAAACGATATTCTTCCAGATAAACTGAGCGACGTCCCAGTCTTTGATTGTCGCGAAGCCTCGACCCTATCCATTTGTCAAAGTAACTGCACACTAGCAACAATACTTCTCTGAAATGGGCCAGAGGACCGGCCCTAATTATGTCAATTCCCCTTTGAGCGAAGGGCCATGGGCTTGAGATAGAGATTATTGAGCCGGTGATCTTAAGACGGGAGCATGCCGTTGGCACCGGTCACATTTTCTCACGTAATCGCTGCGCGACTTCGGTCGTCAATAATACCCTTTGAGTATGGGCCTGCGGTGCCGAAGTCTCTCGTCGCTTGGATGATTACCACATATCCCTTCTCGCGGGTAACTCTGGGCCAACACATACCGCCCTGACCCGCGCTTAAGCATTTCGATATGGTCCCGCCCAGGATCATTTGTATACCGCCCATCGACCAAGGACCTGGCCGATCGGATTCAAACCTATGAGCCTTGTCCTTCTCTATTGCAGTTCTCCGTGCTGATGTATCACCGCGGCTATGGGTACATCTGCAGAAGGGAGGTTTCGCTTCCACCGCTTACCCTGACAAGGCATCGAGGAATCCTGACCGAAATAGATATGCAAAGATATTATTATAAAGAGTTTGCAAAGACGCTTAATACAGCTAAGGTGTCCGTTTTTTCATTGCGCCCTCGAATGTGTTCTACTCAAGCCGAAAAACTAACTAAGCGCTATTTCACAGGTTACATACTTCATATTCTGGGATCCCAGGATTCATATATTCTCTATAGTATTATCGCCTTACCACCAATTGGAAATCACTTCGAATTATAAGCTTATCGGGCCGATATCGCAAATAAGGTTTAACCCGACTAGGGATACTTCATATTCTCGATCTTATCACCAGGCTGAAGCCCAATTGGATTGTTTACTGGATCTTGTCCCCACTGAGATTTAGTTGTAGACCAGACAACCCCGCTTGTTTGAGAGACGCCTGCCTACATTGAGAATCTGCCTAATTCAAACTCGGTCCGAGCATGTTTCTGTGTCAGCATTTCTGCTAGGAAGCTGCCGTAACCTCGTCCCTTCTTAGCTGGGGTCCCTCGCTTATAATTGATAATCGTATTGCTATCTATCACCCAAATTTAGCCATTCTCCCAGATAAGTCAGGCTAGTGAATAGTACTTCGAAGGGGGAGGTTAGTTAGCACCATAATGGGGTATGCTTGGAAGTATGGGCGAAGTTTCTTGGTTGCTACCCAAAGAGCTAAAGCAGCCTGCTAAAGATGGTTGTATCTGGTTTCTGCGCCAACTAAGGACTTGCTGACGAAGAACACTAGTCTCTGCCTTCCATCCGCATTTTCTTTCAATCAGGCGGCACTCATCGCGACACCGAGAGACCGGCTAGATATACCAAGAGTGTTCAGTAGCTTCGTGGCTGGGGGCAAGGATCGGAGGTTCCGCTAGACATTGTTTGATTGCCATAAAGGCCTGATCATACTCCTCATTCGATCCGGCCCGATTGGCCCCCTTGAGAGTGGCGAAGAATGACTTGCACGATCCGTGGAACTTATGAACCACCCCATGGCTGCCAACCGGCGCCACCGTTGTACCGTCGAATTGGGAGCCTGGATTATAACCTGCTAAGCAGAAGAAGCTTCTATCCCCCTCTAGGTCACCATGAAACCCAAGAACCGGCCCGCACTTACCCCGAAGACGCACTTTGAGGGATTGAGTTTCATGTCGTATGCTCTGAGGAGTTCGAAAGCTTCTTGCAGATGTGTAGCGTGGTCCGAGCACTCCTTAGACTTTACCAACATATCGTCAATGTATACATCCATGGTTTTACCTAACAGCGGTCTAAACATCTTGGTCACCAGTCTATGATAAGTTACCCCGACATTCTTTAATCCAAATGGCATTACATTATAGTAGAAGAGTCCATGTGGGGTGATAAACGCTGTTTTCTCTACATCCGACGAGTACATGGGGATTTGATGGTATCCCGAGAAGGCATCCAAGAATGACAACATCCCATGCCCAACTGACGGGTCTACAATATGGTCTACGCGAGGTAAAGGGAAGCTGTCTTTAGGGCATGCGTCGTTGAGATCGATATAGTCTACGCATACTCTTCATTTACCACCTTTCTTTGGTACCACCACTACATTGGCCAGCTATTCTAGGTACTTGATTTCTCTGATGAACCCTGCTTTCAAAAGGTTATCTACTTCAGCCTGAATAACCTGATGGTGGTCCGGGTGGAAACACCTTACTCATTATCTAATTAGCCTAGCAGACGGGACGACATTCAGCTTATGAGAAGCATGCGCGGGGCTAATGCTAGTCATGTTCATGTGGGTCCAGGAGAATACATCGATGTTACAAAGAAAAACCTGCTACAATTGTTCCTTCTCCTCTCCAGACAGGAGGGAGCTAACATAAGTGTGTTTTTCCGGCCGGCCTAGGAGTCTTGATTCCAAGGGATCCATAGCCAATTGTTCCCTGTCCTCCGAACTTGCCTGGGTTGCAAGCTGTGATTGCTATTTGGGAGTCGGGTCCTGGAGTCGATTGTCGAGCTTTCACCTTCTCACACTCTTGTACCGACAAATAGATAGCACCGATGAGTTGCACTGGCACCAGAGGTCAATATGTCCGGCACTGGTGAGATAACTAATTGTTTGATGGTAAGTCGAGGGTACTGCTTTCATAACTTGTAGCTAGGCTTGACTAATGATGGCATTGTACGGCCCTAAGTCTTCGACAATTGAAAATAAGGCTCGCTGAATAACCGACCTTGCCTTGACGGGGAGAGTAATATCACCCGTGGTTAGCGTGGTTGCCCTATTAAATTCGGAAAAAATTCTGCCAGCCGAACTGAGCTTGTCAAGTGGCACTTTCATTTGCCTGAAGGCTGGAAGCTGTAACAGGTCAGCCACACTGCTAAAGTCAACAAGCACTTTGTGTACATCAAAATTGTTAATGCATAAAGTAAGCACAAGTGCATCGTGGTGTGGAGTGATGATCCCGGACGGGT
Source organism: Tetrastigma voinierianum (assembly GCA_016808115.1). Taxonomy (NCBI): domain Eukaryota; kingdom Viridiplantae; phylum Streptophyta; class Magnoliopsida; order Vitales; family Vitaceae; genus Tetrastigma; species Tetrastigma voinierianum. The sequence continues at coordinate 75,893 of JAEQBH010006316.1, read as the reverse complement.
TAATGGCGTTGATATGGGGCCGCCAATGGGTCGTATTGCTCTACCGTCTCGGGTACCGATGGTGTTCACTGGGTTCGACTGCGGGTCGCTCGGCGCAGTTTTCTCCTCCGACGCTGATCGACATCGCCATCGACGGCCGCCTAATATGTAATTTATGGTGGGTCAGTTCGGGACGGAGCCTGAGTCGGGCTACTATTCTTTCAATCCACTGAGCAGCTTTTTTCTTTACAAATTGCCCCGAATATATCTTCTAAGGTGGCCAGCCCGAATTAATTTCTCCACTTGGAACTTCAGGGTTTGGCATCAGTTAGTTTCATGCCCATGGTCTCTGTGATAATTCGCACGAGATTGACAAAGTCAGATCCAACCGTGATTGTGCAAAGCACAAAGTCAGCGGATCCCTGGATAGAGGAGAGTCCAGTCAAGAGAAGATGTTTAGAGGTAAACTCGGGAGGTTCCTTTCTCTCCGATTGCCTCTGAGCGCCGTTCATACTCCGCTCCCTTTTGCTCGAGTCGCCCTTGTGGCCAATCTCCCGTGTATTTTGGGCTGTAATCATTAACGCCCAGAGACTACCTAGATGGTTGCCTTTCCGTAGAGCATTTTTCCACCCGCCTTACGCTTTTTCCATCTTCGCAGCGATCTGTGGAGATGAGATCAGAAGAAAGGGGTAGTCGGCCCAAAGCTTCTTCGAAAGTTCTGAAGGACCGCATCCATGCTGTATGCATTGATTTGTTAGACAGCTTGTCCGAATCGTATGGTGAAATCCCAGATAGATTCATCCTCCTGCTTGAAGATGGTTTGTAGTGAACTGATGTTTCCCTTTTGTCGAATAGAACATAAGTACTGGGAAAGGAATGCAGCCCAAAACTCACTGAACGAGTAGATGGATCCCCTCAAGAGTTTATGGAACCAGCGTATGTCCCCAGGCCAAGTGTGAACACTTTGCACAAAAGACGGCCATTTCGCGCCTAAAATCACGCTTGGCCGGGCGGAGCATTGTGGTCGCACAGCCGTAGGAGCCATCATACATGGCGAAAGGCGGTATGACAAAGTCGCGGGGAGGCTCATAACTCAAGATGTGCTGACCTAGTGGGGACGACAACATGTCCTCAGGCCCCCGGACAGCAGTAGGTGCAGACATATACGGGGCTGGTGTAGCTCCGAAGGTGGGATACCCAAACTGAAGTGATGATGCTACACCCCCTTGCCACGTGGGTATGTTTTCAGGGGCATGCTTCGACTGTCGCCTTTCTCTATTGAATTCTCTCGAGACCACAAGGATGCCGGTGATCGGGATCGACTAGAACGAAAGTGGGGACCTCTTCTTGACTCGCCCACATTGTTCTTTTGGAGGTGGTAGATCCGAAGCCGAGCCTCGGTTAGCTCACATCCGCCGCAACGCCGCTGGCTGCCTAGCCGATAGGTTTCTTGCCTTTATTTTGTTTAACTAGGGGTACAAGGTGGCTACTCCCTAGTGCATTTTCGACCGTTCGCTTCAAACGAGCCCGTAGGCGGTTGTTTTCTTGTTGTAGATGGTCGCGACGGCTCGCACTGGCGATTCGTCCCGCTCGTTTCCTCCTTTACTTTGCCTCCATATCCCGACGAAGGCCAAGGAACCGGCTCTCTGTGGATTGATTCACTGGCCGCTAGTCATGGTGACAAAATCTCAGCCATCCCGATGGAGCAGACTGGAACTACAGTTTCGAGGCCGGAGATCACTTGAAAACAAATGTATCCAAGCCCTCGCAAATCACCGATGAGCTTTCTTGCTTGGTCGTTTCCACAGATGGCGCCAATTGTAGTCTCCTGATTCCGAGTCATTGGATCGTCGGAGCATTAACCTGCCAGCATGTACCTGCAAAACAAACAAAAAAACGACGGTGGTGCGCCCGCAACCTCTCTGATGCCTAAGTCAGATCAGGGAATCTAGATAGTGAAAGAATCCATCTTTTTTAGTGAAGAATGTCATACCTTCTTTGTTGTGGTTCCCCCTTCCTTTATGGACGAGGAAGATGATCCGATTTTTTTGGAAAATGGGTGACTTCCTTCCAAAAAGGAAGGGGAAAGAGGGCGTTCTTTGCGCCCATGACTTGTTCTTACTTTTTTTATGGCCAAGTTGGCCGCAACTTGTGTCCTAAGCAGTGTTTAACCATCTCTAAAACGGTTATGTGTGGGGGGGAGCGCCTTTAAACTGAGAGATTAGCTGGGTAATCATTAGTCGGCAGTCTTCTTCGAGATGGCTCTCGACTAGGAGGGGATAAGTCTAGGTGATGCACCCCATGACCGGCTGGAAGGTGATACTTGGGCCTGGCCTACGGGTAAAGGTGTTGGGCCTGGTGAATGGTAGAGGTGGCTCTAGGCCTGGTACCCACAGAGCTCATAGCCTTAAGATATAGATATGGGCTTACGGCCTTCAAACAACATATTTGACTTATAGCATTCAAACATGGAGATGAGCTTATAGCCTTTAAATAACATATTGGACTCATAGCCTTTAAACATGCAAATGGGATTATAATCTTTCTTTTAAAAGATATGGACTTATAAAATGGATACGGGCATTTTTTAATGGAGATGGGCTTGTAGCCTTCATATTGGCCTCATATAACCTTAAAACATGCATATTGGGTTATAGCTTTTTTTTTTTTAAGTGAGATGGTTTTATAGCCTTCAAATAACATATTGGGCTCATATAGTCTTAAAACATGGATATGGGTTTTTGGCCTTTTTTTTAAAATGAAGATGGACTTATAGCCTTAAAACATTTATAAGGGCTTATAGTTTTTTTTTTTTTTTAATGGAGATGGGCCCATACCCTTAAAACATGGAAATGACTTAGCCTCCAAATATCATATTGGACTCATGGCCTTAAAACAAGGAGATGGGCTTATAGCCTTCAACTAACAAATTGAGCTCATATAACCTTAAAATATAGAGATGGGCTTATAACCTTTCTTTTAAAGGAGATTGGCTTATAGAATGGAAATGGGCCTTTTAAATGGAAATGGGCTTATAGCTTTCAGATTTGGCTCATATAACCTTAAAACATGGAAATGGACTTTAGCCTTCAAATATTATATTGGGCTCATAGCCTTAAAACGTGAAGATAGTCTTATAACCTTTCTTTTGAAGGAGATGGACTCATAGAATGTAGATGGCCATTTTTTTAATTGAAATGGACTTATAGCCTTCAGATTAGGCTTATAGCCTTTATATTGGGCTTGTAACACCCCAAAATATACTCCTAGCAAAGCCGACATGTTTAGGTATTTTGTGTTGCACTTGAATGCTCTGTGGAGTTAAATGCAAACATGGAACGAGAGACCCGGAAATTTACAAGATTTGGCGATGTCTGTAATTTGTCCAAAAGGGGCTTAAAAGTCATAGTTGATGAGAATAGAGGTCAAATAAAAATAATGTTGGAAACTGGAAGAATAAGAGTTAGGAGGACCAAAAAAGCAAATAAAGAAACTTAACCCAAAAATGGGTTTTTGAGAGCCAAACAAGGCATAAGAGATATTTTGATTTAAAGATCAAAATTGGTCTCATTTTTTGAGGAAGAACAAACCGTAGAGGAGAAGAGAAGGGAGAAGAGGAAGAAGGTAATAGAAGAGGGAGAAGGCAAATACAGATGGGTAATCAAATTTTTGGTATGGATTTTTCATGGAAAGCAAGAAACTTAAGGTTTTGTATGGATTTCTAGGGATTTTTATGAGTTCCAAACCTAGGGTTTAGTTAGGAATTGATCCTAACTCTAGGTTTGAATGAAATTGAGTTGAAAAACTCTAGCTTGGTTAAAATAAGCATGGAATCCCCCTTAATTCTATGTTTTTGTATAAGAATGGTGGACTTTGGAAGGGTTCTGACTTTTACCATGGTTTGGGTATGAAGTTCTAAACCACCACTACAAGATGAATATAAGGCCTGATGTAAGACATAATATGAACTATATGCAGTATGGAAGAAAACACATTCTAGGAAATACCGGTACCATAAGTGTTCTGTTTTTCTATTTTAACCAGTGTTCGTATTTTGGCCATAACTTGCTCATTTCTGATCCGATTTGAGTGATTCAAGTTGTTGGTTAAAATAGGCTTCAAGGAGAACCAAACATCCTGAAATAGATACCTTCAAATTCTGACTCTATGTGGCCCTAAAATTGCTCAAAGTGGCTATGTTCAAGCCAAATTCTCGCTCCAGCTTTTGAACATAGTAGTCCTGGTTGTTTCGGACGTAACTTGAGTTCGGTGTCTGGTTTGGGTGATTCCAGTTGAGGAGAGCCTAGCACCTTAGCTTTAAAAGAGCACAAGAGACAGTGTCAAATATGAAGTTAAGATCCTTAGTAGAATATATATTACAAATCGTCCCTGCACTCCAGAATTGACTAGTTCGGGCATGAAATGTCATAACTTAGTTTGATAGATCTATCTGGAATGATTTCAATTTCTAAGTAAATAGGTTCATATAGGATGAATACATGAAATATGCAATACATAAGCATCATACTATAAAAGATATGAAAATGCCATATGTAATAGGCATGAGACAAGAAAAGTATGGGAAATGAAATATGTAAGATTTGTTCATGAAACATGAATATGTTATGAAAAATGAAAACGAACGGAAATATGAACATGAAGATGAAAGGTAAAATGTCATGAACACAGAATGTGATAAAGATAGGTTGTGAGTTCCAAAGACATATGATAGCATGACTACCTTAGGACCGAAGAGTGAATTTGTGGACTTTATGAAATTCCTCCTTGAGCTAGGCTCGAGGTGTTAGAGAGTGTGATTACTTGTTAGAGAAGGAAATCTCTCCCTTTGAGGATGGATTGTAGAATTTGTATGGATATGGAAGTTTGGTTTATTCCTACTTTTGGGGTGATTTGGGATTGATTGTATGATGGTTTTGGTGCCGTGTTTGTGGCATGCTATGTGGCCTCAATTGGGAGGATAGTCGCCGTGGATAAGGGTCGTTCCTGGGATGATTTCGGTCGAAATGGCTTGTACCAGCTGCCAAGGAGCCTCTGGCAACCGGGCGTGGAAACCACGCTGTAGCGTGGCTGCGCATCCTCGGTACGCCAGTGTGGATTCCACGCCATAGCGCAGCCCCGACAATGTCAACCCTCCAACTTCGGATGCGTATAACTTCTTCATCCCAACTCCGTTTTGGGTGTTCTTGGACTCTATGAAAAGCCCTTTGAGTCTAGAATCCATCCATATATAGCTTGATACAATATTGAGCTTACAAGAAGTCCGAAAATGACAAAAGACAGTGGATGCTGCTGCTACTGCAGTTGCTGCAAGTTGCTGATTTTCTTTCCGACTTGCAATGTGCATAACTCCTTCGTTAGGACTCCGTTTTGGGTGTTCTTAGACTCTATGGAAAGAAAATTGAGTCTAGAATCCATCCATATAGAGCTTGATACAATCTTGAGCTTATAATAAGTCCGAAAATGACAAAAGACAGTGGCTGCTGCTACTATTGCAGTTGCTGATTTTCTTTCCGGCTTGCAATGTGCATAACTCCTTCGCTAGATTCCGTTTGAAGGCTTCTGACTCTATAAAGCTCATTGAGTCTAGAATCTAACCATATGCCACGAATGGCATTCGGTATCCACATCTGAATATTTGATTTCGTACCAAGTGTACTAATACCGTTAAAGTCAATCGAATACATGATAAGAAAAGAGATATAACTAAGAAATAGCAATAGACGTAGATTTGATATGTAGAGAAGTATAGAAGAAAAGAATAAAATGATAAGCCCAGAGAACACGTATAATTGTATGACTACCTAAGACCGGATATTGAATGACAAGACATATATGATCGCTTCGACACTCTGCTGGCGGCTACTTATGACTCCCGTTACGTGGCGTGCATACCTGCTTAGTACTCTGCCTTCCCGATTAGTGCTACAGCACTTCGTCGCACTTCAAGATTCCCGTTGGTGCTACGCACCTTAGCATCAGACACTTTCGGTACTATCAGGTTAGCGCCCTACTCACTCTTATGATCGGGTCCGGTAGTTAAACGCTTATATGATAAGACTCGAATAAAGAATAAGAGTAAAGATCCGAATGTACCCCCGTACCTATTTCAGAGTACTTACTTCGCAATTTCAGATTCGACACCTCTCGTGAGTACCTACTGCATCTCCGTATAAGCCCGGATAAGGATAAACCCAGCAGCACTTCACGTACTCTCGCAGCGAGCATAAGATAAGTTTGATATAAGCACGCGTGCGTCCTCTCTTTGGGACATTTGAACAAGAGTACTTACGGGTACTTCCCGCATAAGAATAAGTTCCAATACCAAAGATATCGCCCTTAATATCTCTGTAAACTTCTACGGGAGATCTGAGATAGATATAAGTACCAGTACGTGTATAAGTACCTCTGTATAAGCATAAGTTCTGTAACTCCTATGAGAGATCGAAGCAAGTATAAGCTTGAGATAAATATGAGTATGTGAATAAGTACCTTCGTCTAAGTATATGTATAAGTTCAGTATCGTATACGAGGAATATGAATAAGAATGTGTCCTTCGGGAGATATGAACTATGAACTCCACGGCACAATTTCGCATAAGTTATATGTTCGATTTGTATAATAAAGTCATGGAACATAAAACTATGCAAATTTGAATAAAAAGGAATTCAGCCCGCTTTGACTATATACGGGTCTCGTCTAGACTTTATAATTCTATGGAGAGATGTAAAATTCTGTTAAAAGTCACAAGGTACAAGTAGATAATATAAACACATGAATAAGAAAATGACCTGAAACCCAAGAAAGCCAAGTGATACATGTAAAAGAGACTAAATGGATGCCTTGCCATTGCATATGTCTAAGTTTGCTCAATATGATCTCGACTGGTTATACATTTGGATTATATAATTCATTAAGATTTTGATATCCTAAGCTTCGTTATATGTTTATCATGATTCGCTCTAAATGCATGTGTATCAAGATAAGTTATAAGATATGTTTCCCCACTAAGCGCAGTTTAGCACGGGTTTTTAATCCGTGTAGGTACGGGGGTGGAGAAGACGCTTTGAAAACATCCGCATACGCCTCCGGGCCATAACACACTAGTAAGGGTTCACTACATGTAGGTTCCGTGCTCTGATTTGTAAATGTAAAAGTACAGTTTTGTATATGAAAATGGGACTCAGTATATGTGTATAGATTTTAATGGACACCACTCCGATGGTAGTTCTTGTGAGGCCCCAAACCCGGGGGTCCGTTGACTACCCGTCAACCCGTGGAATACAAGTGGATGTCGGGTTACCCGACGCCACTTCAGAAAATCGGGCAGAGTCTCCTTTGTATGGAGAGCTCTACCCAAGTACAATACCTGCATATACCTGTCCCAAACAGTGCAATATAATCCCAACATGAGTAAAACGGCCACTTGGGCCCATAAACAATACTCATCATACATACCCACTATGAATCCAACTATATCCAATAGTTACAAGAGTTCAAATATTTTTACTCTTATACAATACATCTTTAAAACAAGTTTCACACATGTATCCATCGTGAAACCAAGCCACAACCCTAGCTTTCTTCTAATCCTCAATCTTGACGGGCCGTCCCTCGCATGCTCCCACTCAAGAAATAGTATCCCTCGACAAGGTGAGCTAATGCTCAGTAGTGGAATCGCCCTAAGTGGGCTACTCTCCACCTAAGTGCAGTGCAATGTTCCAAAATAAACACACATTCAAGCAAATGCATGATCCTACTTGAATGTCTAACTCATTCTCTCGTACCCGAGTCCTCACCGACTCCTTCACACTCGCCTAAGCCTCGTATGAGAATTATTACCTTATTTGTTTGTTAGTGGACAACCCTCCAATGTGTAGATATCAATTGGGCCGTCTCCGACGATTGATATTAATTTATGGACTACCCTCCGATATATCAATTGGGCCGTCTCCGACGATTGATATTTTTAGTTTTAGACAACCCTCAGATAATTCACATTTTAGACAACCCTCCGAACCATTTTCTCTAGACTCATTTCATGCACTCACTCCTATAGTCCTAGGGTGTTCCAGTGCATATGGAATGCATGTATGCCAATTCTAATACAGTCTAATTCACATGTAAATATATAAACATGCATACATTTACAAAACAATCAATTCACACAATCATGTCATGTAAATTCTCATTTCATACATCAAAATTAGCTCACTTGGGCTAATGATCATACACGAGCAATTCAATTTAAATCACTCGACCAAACACATATTTTCACAAAAATTATTTTGTGATCACTGTTTCGGGAACAGTAAAACCCTAGGTTATCGCCTTTCAAAGCACAAATTATAGATTCACTTAGTGAACTCCGGTTTCACGGCCATTTCCGCCTCAACAAAACCAATACATGATTTATAGAACACCATCATTATTTAACTCCAAATAAATTAACACTGATACTGATACGGGCTGTTCGTGGGATCCAAGCATTTCGATTCCAAGGTTTAGAACCGATCAAACGGCCGTTCAAGGCCTCAACCAACCGAAACATTTACATGGTACTTAACCGAAGAATAAAACCCAAGTAGGGAGAAACCCCACCCTCCTAGTCTGGGAGGGAAACCCCAACCGGGCAGTACCATCGGCTTCTCCTTCTCCGCGCAGCGCCTCCTTCTTGTCCCGAAGACTACCGACGGCTCCATCGCCTGCGATTTGTATGGTGCTGTCGGCTCTCTAAATTTAATCACCGCTTATCGACCAAAAAATTCTTCCACGCTTTTTCTTCTTTCATTTGAGAAGACAAGTCACTATTCCTATTTTGTTCTTCTAGTGACTTAAACAACCTTAAAATGTTCATTATGTCCCTTCATTTCCCGCTGACATTCAAGATTATCTCGGCCGTTGACAGCCGTAAAACGCGGTGTGTAAATGAATGCCTATGTGCGCAAGTGCACGTAGAGTCTCTAAGTAATATAGTGTACTTAAAGTACGGATATCGATCCACAAATGTAAAGGTGAATTGACTACAGAGGTTCTGGGCTTTTCGCATACATCTCGAATAAATGATTCTAGGTAAAATTTAAAGTATGAAACTGCAATCTGCTTATTGATTCTAGTGGAATTAATGCGTTACGCTTAGGGTTAAATCTCCCGCTATCACGCTCAATGGATTACTTTTCTAAAGATATTGTTATTCAACATATTTGTAATACGTCAACGGGCGAGGTGATCTTGCCTACGAGATATCCTCTCTGTAGGTATATCCGCCTATCTCGTGAATAGAATCGAGTATCTCTATCTCACCCAGATTCCCAAATGCGAAATGTTCTAACTCTCAAATGCCACCTTCAGTTCTAATATCTCTATTAACCGAATTCCGCCAGTGCCGCCACTTACTCCGCATCCCTCATCACCCTCATCTCGACCCTGATCTCCAAAGTAAGGACTATGCTAACATTGGCCGACATTAACATATAATTGAAATGCAGTATAGAGAGATGTGACAAATTATCAACAATCGAATAACATGAAAGATCAAACTTTAATCCATTGTACATGATGTGGTTTGATGTAACCTTTAGAAAGAGATCAGAATGACATGGCAAGATGAAATCGTTAATAAAGAAAACATTGTTCTAAACCGAAGACCAAATGAAAGCGTTATAATTCCCTGCACTGCCGGGCGGTCACCGCTTCGAAACTGCAGGCTCGTTTCGCACGCCCGACACCCCCAATTTCGTGAGCCATCCGCATTTTTAAATGATGAGGTGCGTGATGGTCGACGCCGCTGACGCGGGGACGCCGCGACGCGGTGACGCTGCACGGTGACGCCATGACGCGACGCCTACTTCCCGCCTGCTCCTCATTGTTCCAAAACCGCCTCCAAAAAGCCGCCTTCTTACGCTCCATCGAACTCAGAATCACACCAGATACAAAATCGTGGATCTAGCCACAAAACTATAAAATTATTATAAAATAAATGTGAAAATGACGAACCGGGACGCGAAAGTGTAAGATGAGTGTTTTAGGCACTCATCACACTCCCCAACTTAGTTTCTGCTTGTCCTCAAGCAAGAACCGACTCTAGACAGACACACCCGACACACGCAACTAACACTAAGACAAAGGTGCACATGTTGAAAAAATAGGGGATCAAATTGGACTGACTCACATACCCACTGTTTTGCTCGATGTTCAGTGAAGGCATACAGATATTTGACTTTCGGTAAATTCGATTGAGATAGGTGAAACTGACTAGTGCATCAAATCCCACGGTGTTCAATGGCCTTTCCCAAAACCCCTATGTGCTTATAGTGGATGACCTCCAGAATATGCCTAGGTTCCGATAATTCCCAAACTTAAGCTCAACCTAATCTATTGTAGCCAGCTAACTAGACAAGGATAGGAACGCACCCATTTATTTATGTCCACATACCTAGAAATGTCCTATGTACCAAAAACAAAAATGGAAGAAGACCTAGTGCCAAGAAGTTTTAGCTATGTCTCGTGGTGAATGATCCATTTGGTGACTCCCCACCGCTGGTTAAGGGCACTGCATTAAATTCCTTCAAACTTCACCCCGAACACTCAACCAAACTCGATGGCCCTAGGTTGTGTGAACGATCCATCTTCTCTGTCCCATAACGCAAAGGAAGTCAATGACTCGCCATTGCCTCAGGCATTAGGCTGATAAGCCCCCTCAGACGCCCTGATTCGATTGGATGATCCCCGCTTTATTCCATGCATATACCTATTTTTGTCATATTTCTTTTTTTTTTTTTTTTTTTTTTTTTTTCTATTGTTTTTGTATTTTCTCTGGTTGGGGCTCGATGGCAATCCTCTTTGACAGTGTCCCATCACTAAATGGTTCGAATCTCCCCAGTTGATCGAACTTGCAGTTGGTCTCGCACTACGCATACTCCGAAGTCACTAGTGTGCGAGTGTGATGGTTTTGAGAATCGGTTTTCGACTACCCTGGTCTGATTCACTAGCCCTTTAACTATTCAACCTAATTAATGAGCATCAAGCAAATGTATGCATTTGAACAAGTTTATAGTGAACTCAATCCAAAATTGATCCTCAATTTTCAACATGGCACACATGTATGCAAGTACTACATGCAAGAATGTCCTAAAATATAATCAAACAACTAACACATGACTCATGAACATGAAAGTGCGATGTAAAATAAACTGAAAACAAAACACACTAATATGCGGAACACACTAAAATACTACACACTACTAAAACCAAAACACAATAAACAAAACATAAAACATAGTAAATTCGATCACCAAATCCTTCCCCCAACAAAATATCCAGTTGTCCCCACTGCAAGATAAAACATAGAGGGTAAGGGAACTCCCCACACATCATGTGGAGGTGGTGGTGGATGGTGAAAGCCAGGAAGCCGGAGCCAGTCAGCCCTAGAGAGGACTCCATTGCCATCGTAGAATGATGGGCCTCGATCGGGCTAACTGGCCCGCATGTCGCACGCAGCGCCCATATCCCGAGTAATGAGGACACGGTGCTCCCCGGGGTCTCATCCTGCACGCGCCAAAGCGCCTGAGGGAGAGCACCGGTCCTCAATATCCGGGAAGGACTTGGGAACAAATTACCGAGGTCATTGGTGGTGGTGGAGGTGGTCGAGACGAGGGTGGTGGTGGAGGTGGGTGAGACAAGGACTGGCCAATGTCCTCCTGGGTGTCACCCAGGAATCCAAAGCGAGCCCGATAATCTGAAGTCACCCAGAACGGTGCCAAAACTTGACAGCCGAAACGGTGTAAAATGAATGCCTATGCGCAAGTGCACGCTGTGAAATCTCCAAGTAATATAGTGTAATTAAAGCACGACTAATCCACAGTGAAAGTGTGGAATTAATTACGAGGTCTCCGCTTTTCATAATATCCGAATAAATGATTCTGTGGTAAAATTTAAGTAAGGAACCGCAACTAAGCTATTGATTCAGTAATGAATGGTGTTGGCGCTTAGGGTTGGGAATCTCCCGCTTATCACGCTCAATGGATTACTTTCTAAAGATATTGTTATTCAACATATTTGTACATGTCAATGGCGAGGTGATCTGGTTTACTTAGATATCCTCTCTCGAGGTATCCGCCTATCTCGTGAATAGAATCGAGTATATTCTATCTCGACTGCATTCCAAATGCTTAAATGTTCTAACCTCAAATGCCACCTTCAGGTTCGAATATCTCTATTAACCAATCGCTAAAGGCTAATTTCTACCCAGATCCCCGAATACCCTCATCTCGACCTCTGATTCCTGAAGGCGATCATATAATATCAAGCCGACATTAACATATAATTGAAATACAGGTAAGAGAGATGCATAAATTAATAACAATCAACAACATGAAAGATCAAACTTTAATCCATTTGCGACATGATGGTTTGATAACCCTAGAAAGAGATCTAGAACATAATGGAAGAAAAAGATGAAACTGCTTTAATAAAGAAAACATTGTTCTAAACTAAAATATTCGAAAAATGAAAAGCGTTATATCCCGGCACTTCCCGGTCGCTGTCACCGCTTTCCTAAACTGCGGCCTCCGCTCTCGTACGCTCCCTCATACCCCACTTCGCAGAGCCATCCGCATTTTAAAATGATGAGGTGCGTGATTTTCGAAATGACGTCATGACGCGGGGACGCCGTGACGTGGTGATCGCCGCGACGCGACGCTTCACTTCCTGCCTGCCCTCATTGTTCCAAACTCGGCCTAAAAGTCGTTTTACGCTCCAATGAACTCCGTAATCATTACCCTCGCATACAAAATCGTGGATCTAGCCACAAAACTATAAAATTATTATAAAATAAATGTGAAAATGACGAACCGACGCGAGTGTAAGATGAGTGTTTTAGGCACTCATCAGCCGTCCATTTTCATCATTTCTCTACTCATGCCACTTATGGCACATGAGTACGTGTTATATGTGACTTTCGGCCCCATCAAAATCGCTTTTACTAATAATACCTAATCTATGATGCTCGTAAACGTGCCAACCCGATCGGGTTCTCTGAATTCTACGAAATTTTACGTGCTAACTAGATTTCACAAGATGATTCCAACGGTGCAATCCGTTTCATCATCCGAGATCTAGAGAATAAATTTTGGTTTTTTTTTTTAACCGAAATTACAGTTTTGTAATCGAAATTACGATTTTTGCCCTTTTTCCATAAATTGGAATTTCTCGGGTCTTACAGTTCTTTTGTATATGTATCTGATATTTTGATTATGTTATAAGATGTGGGCCATACTAATGTGTACAAGTCTGATTTAAAAAAAAATAGTAAAGAGTCATAGCAGGAGTCTCGCACTCGAACTAGGTTCGGATCCACCAATCGAGTCGAACCAGGAATCGGGGTGTGACAGGGCTCATATAGCCTTAAAACATGGATATGAAATTAAAACCTTTTTTTTAATGGAGATGGGCTCATAACCTTAAAACATGGGTGTGGGCTTATAGCCTTTTTTTTTTTTGAATGACGATGTCATAACCTTAAAACATGGAGATGGGTATCTAGCTTTTTTTTTTTTTTTTTTAAGGAAGATGGGCTTATTGCTTCCAAATAGCAAAACATGGGTATGGGCTTATAGCCTTTTTTTTTTTTTTTTTTTTGGAATGAAGATGTCATAACCATAAAACATGGAGATGGGTTTCTAGCTTTTTCCTTTTTTTTTTGTAAGGAAGATGGGCTTATTGCTTCCAAATAGCAAAACATGGGTATGGGCTCATAGCCCTTTTTTTTTTTTTTAAATGAAGATGTCATAACCTTAAAACATGGAGATGAGTTTCTAGCTTTTTTTTTTTTTTTATTTAAAGGAAGATGGGCTTATTGCTTCCAAATAGCAAAACATGGGTATGGGCTTATAGCCTTTTTTTTTTTTTTTTAATGAAGATGTCATAACCTTAAAACATGGAGATGGATTTCTAGCCCTTTTTTTTTTTTTTTAAAGGAAAATGGGCTTATTGCTTCCAAATAGCAGATTTTGCTCTTAGTCTTAAAACATAGAGATGGGCTTGTAGCCTTTATTTTGAAAGGGAATGGGTTGATAGTCTTAAAACATGTAGATGGGCTTGTAACCTTTATTTTGAAAGGGGATGGGCTGATAGCCTTAAAACATGGATATGGGCTTGTAAACTTTTTTTTTTTTTAAGTAGATGGGTTCATAGCCTTCAAATAGCAGATTTTGTTCATAGTCTTAAAACATGGAGTTGGGCTTATGGCTTTCAAATAATAGATTTGGCTCATAGCCTAAAATATGGATACGGGCTCGCAGCTCTTAAAACATGGGTATAGGCTTATAGCTTTTTTTTTTTTTTTTAGTTTCTTTGAATGGATATAGGCCCATAGCCTTAAAACTTGGAAATGGACTTTAACCTTCAAATATCATATTGGGATCATAGCATTAAAACATGGAGATGGGCTTATATCATTCAACTAAAAAATTGAGCTCATATAATCTTAAAACATGGAGATGGGCTTATAACCTTTCTTTTAAAGGAGATGGGCTCTGTGAAACCCCGAGAAAATATAATTTATTTAAAAAAAGCAAAATGGTAATTTCGGTCAAAATCTGGAATTTTTTTAGATCTCGGATGACGAAACAAACTTCACTGTTGGAATCGTCTCGCGAAATCTAGCTACTACGTCACCTTCGTCGACCCGAGACAATGAATTCAGATGGGTTTCTAGCTTTTTTTTTTTTTTTATGAAGATGGGCTTATTGCTTCCAAATAGCAAAACATGGGTATGGGCTTATAGCCTTTTTTTTTTTTTTTTTTTTTTGAATGAAGATGTCATAACCTTAAAACATGAAGATGGATTTCTAGCCTTTTTTTTTTTTTTTTTTTTTTAAGGACAATGGGCTTATTGCTTCTAAATAGCAGATTTTGCTCTTAGTCTTAAAATATAGAGATGGGCTTGTAGCCTTTATTTTGAAAGGGAATGGGCTGATAGTCTTAAAACATGGAGATGGGCTTGTAACCTTTATTTTGAAAGGGAATGGGCTGATACCCTTAAAACATGGATATGAGCTTATAGCATTTTTTTTTTCTAAGATGATGGGTTTATAGCCTTCAAATAGTAGATTTTGTTCATAGTCTTAAAACATGGAGTTGGGCTTATAGCCTTCAAATAATAGATTTGGCTCATATAGCCTAAAAATATGGATATGGGCTCATAGCCTTAAAACATGGGTATAGGCTTATAGCTTTTTTTTAATTTTTTTTAGTTTCTTTGAATGGATATAGGCCCATAGCCTTAAAACTTGGAAATGGACTTTAACCTTCAAATATCATGTTGGGATCATAGCATTAAAACATGGAGATTGGCTTATATCATTCAACTAAAAAATTGAGCTCATATAATCTTAAAACATGGAGATGGGCTTATAACCTTTCTTTTAAAGGAGATGGGCTCTGTGAAACCCTGAGAAAATCTAATTTTCTGAAAAGAAAAAAAAACAAAATAGTAATTTTAGTCAAAATCCGGAATTTTTCTAGATCTCGGATGACAAAACGAATTTCACTGTTAGAATCGTCTTGTGAAATCTAGATACCACGCCGAATTTTTGAATTCCGAGATGGGTTTCTATCTTTTTTTTTTTTTTTTTTTTTTTTTTTTTTAAGGAAGATGGGCTTATTGCTTCCAACAGCAAAACATGGGTATGGGCTTATAGCCTTTTTTTTTTTTTAAATGAAGATGTCATAACCTTAAAACATGGAGATGGGTTTTTAGCTTTTTTTTTTTTTTTTTTAAGGAAGATGGGCTTATTGCTTCCAAATAGCAAAACATGGGTATGGGCTTATAGCCCCCCTTTTTTTTTTAATGAAGATGTCATAACCTTAAAACATGGAGATGGGTTTCTAGTTTTTTTTTTTTTTTTTTAATTTAAGAAAAGATGGGCTTATTGCTTCCAAACAGCAAAACATGGGTATGGGCTATAGTCTTTTTTTTTTTTTTTTGAATGAAGATGTCATAACCTTAAAACATGGAGATGGATTTCTAGCCTTTTTTTTTTTTTTTTTATGAAAATGGGCTTATTGCTTTAAATATATATATTTGGTTTTAGTCTTTGCAATGATAGAGATGGGCTTGTAGCCTTTATTTTGAAAGGGAATGGGCTGATAGTCTTAAAACATGAAGATGGGTTTGTAGCCTTTATTTTGAAAGGGAATGGGCTGATACCCTTAAAACATGGATATGAGCTTATAGCATTTTTTTTTCTAAGAAGATGGGTTTATAGCCTTCAAATAGTAGATTTTGTTCATAGTCTTAAAACATGGAGTTGGCTTATAGCCTCAAATAATAGATTTGGCTCATATAGCCTAAAAATATGGATATGGGCTCAGCCTTAAAACACAAGATAAAGCTTATAGCCTTTTTTTTATATTTTTTAGTTTTTGAATGGATATAGCCTATAGCTCCTAAAACTTGAAAATGGACTTGAACTCACATCATATTGGGATCATAGCATTAAACATGGGAGATGGGCTTAGAGATTTATTCAACAAAATTGATTCCACAAATAACCCAAACAAGATGGGCTGCAACCTTTCTTTAAAGGAGATGGGCTCTGTGAAACCCCGAGAAAATATAATTTTCTGAAAAAAAGCAAAATGGTACTTTCGGTCAAAATTCGAAATTTTTCTAGATCTGATGATCGAAACTAACTTTCACTGTTGAACGCCCCACGAAATCTAAATTTACCACGCCGACTTCGTCGAATCTCAGACAAATGGGACTTCGGCCGAATCCCACTATACCAATTTCATGTTTTTCGAGGCACCGGGTGTTGTAAAACGGGTTTGAGAGACATGTGATGTGACAAAAGTCACCAACTACTTATACCCATGTGACAGATGTTGCATGATTAGAGAGATGATGAGAATGGATGATCAGATTGTTGTCAAAATCAAGACAAAAGGGACACATTGGGAATTATTGGAAATGTTAATGAGAATAAGACAAATAGAAAATAGTTATCTTCTCTATTAAACACAAAAACGGGCAGAGGGCCGGGAATTGATAAAGAGGGTTGATTTTTTTAGGAGCCAGAGAGAGAAAGAGCCTTCTAGATTTGCGTTGCTTCGACCGCGCTTCGACGAGCAAAGAAAAGTCAGACGACAAGGAGGGCTACGGCGTGACACTCTATTTGGTGGAGTTCCAACTCCAAGAGGTAGGATCTTTTCCTACTTGTGTTACTCCTTTGGCTAAGAGTCATGTAAATGGTCAGATGTTCCGAGGCTTGACAGCCGTGTTTTCAATCCTTCAAAACATTTGGAACCGAGGGAGAAAATCCCCATTGTTATGGCCGTGAACAGTGCCAACTCCGAGGGTTTCACTGTTCGCGTGAATAGTGACGTGATTTTGTGTGAATTTTATGTTGTTGAGCATTCAAAATGAATTGCTTGATTGGTTAATTAGCTCACAAGAGCCAATTTTGGTGTTATTGATTGAGAATCGAATAATATGAATTATGGGAATGAATTGTGTTAATACGCACAAATATGGTTGTATAATAATGGTTTTGGAATTGTGTGTGAGAATTAATATGTTAATGCATGTAATTAAATGTGTTAACATGATGTGGAATTATATAAAAATATAATTGTGTGTAAGCCATTGGAATGAATTGTAATTAGCTCAAGTGAGCTAATTTTGATGTTATTGATGTGAATTAAATAACATGTGGCATGTATGTAAATTTTGTTAATATATGTGTAAATGATATATTGGTACAAAATTTGAGAATGACATAATGCATTTCATATGCACCGGGAACCTAGAAAATTAGGTGTGAGTACCACATGAAATAAAATAAATGATGCTTTTTCTCATATTTTAGCATGCAGGGAGCCTGAGACTCGAGACATGATTGGGTATGGACATCTGGCGAGAATCACAGGCTTGTTGAGTGTAGTGTTTGGCGTTGAACTATTGCATGTGTGACTTAGGTGGGGAGAACCTATGGTGAGATTATCACTACTCCCGGCTTGCTCACCGGATCACTATTTCAGGTCCAGGGACTGTTCGATAAGACGACGCTCTTTAGAGGCCGATTTTTACAAGAAAGCCGGGTTGTGGCTTTGGTGTTTTGGTATTCATTTTGTATAACATGTATTAGAATTCTTAATTTTAATATATGTTTGAATTAAGAGTGACTTATTAACTCTTGAACCATGTAATATAGTTGGTTGGTATATTTTAGTGAGTATTGATGTATGGGCCAACGTGGCCATTTTTACTCTTTTTAATTGTATATGGACCCGGTGTGGTCCTTGTAAAATATTGGGACAGTTGCCGATCGTAGACATGTCAGATTCAAGAGCTCCTCGTCCAAAGGAGACTCTGCCCGATTTTCGTGAGTGATGTCGGGTTACTCGACATCCACGAGTATTCCACGAGTTGACGAGTTGTCAACGGACCCTCGGGAAATAGGGCGTCACAGGCTCATAGAATGGATATGGGCCCTTTTTAATGGAGATGGGCTTATAGCCTTTAGATTAGGCTCATATAACCTTGAAACATGGATATGGGCTATACTCATTTTATTTTTATTTTATTGAGATAAGTTTATAGCCTCCAATAAATAGATTTGAATTAAAGTAGCCTTAAAACATTTTGCATTTGTGCTTATAAAGATTCAAATAACATATTGGACTTATGTAGCCTTATAACATGGATATGAGTTTTTGGCTGTTTTTTTTTAATGGAGATAGACTTATAGCCTTAAAACATGGATATGGGCTTATAGCTTGTTTTTTCTTTTTTTGAATGAGATGGGCTCATAGCATTAAAAATGAAAATGGAATTTAGCCTTCAATATCAGGACAGTCTATAAAATTTTTAAACATTGAGATAGCTTTATATCCTTCAACCAACAAATCGGTCGATATAGCCATAAACATGGAGACAATATAACATTTCTTTGAAGGAGATGCGTTCATAGAATGGAGATGGGGTTATAAACTTCAGATTGAGCTTATAGCCTTTATATTGGGCTCATATAACCTTAAAACATGGATATGGTCTTATAGCCCTCCTCAGATTTAGCAGGAGATTGGCTTCATAATCTTAAAAACATGAGACTGGGCTTTATAGTCTTAAAACATGGGATGGGCCTGTAACGTTCAATGCATTGAGCCTATATCAAACATGGAGATGGTTTAGCTTTGATAAAAAGAAAAAAAAAGATGGGCTAGCCTCAAATATATATTCGCTCACAGCCTTAAAACATGGACACGGGTTTATAGACTTCAAACAACAGATTGGGCTCATATAGCTTTAAAATATGGATATGGCCTCATAGCCTTTTTTTTTTTTTTTTTTTAAATGGAGATGACTTTAGGCCCAAAACATGACATATAGTTTATAGCTTTTTTTTTGAACAGAAATGGGTCCATAGCCTTAAAACATAGAATAGACTTTTGCCTTCAAATATGATATTGGGCTCATAGCCTTAAAACATAGAGATGGGCTTATTGCCTTCAACTAACAAATTGGGCTCATATAATCTTACAACATGGAGATGGACTTATAACCTTTCTTTTAAAGGATATAGCCTTTAGATGAGCTTATAACAAATTGGCTCATGGAATGAAGATGAGCCTATAGCCTTCAGATTGGGCTCATATAGCCTTAAAACATGGATATGAGATTAAAGCCCCTTTTTTTTAATGGAGATGGGCTCATAGCCTTAAAACATGGAGATGAGTTTATAGCCTTCAAATAATAGATTGGGCTCATGTAGCCTTAAAACATGGAGATGACCTTATATACTTTATTTTGAAAGGAGATGAGCCTATAGTCTTTTTTCTTTTCTTTTTTTGAAACGATTTGATCTCATAGCCTTAAAACATGGATATTGGCTTATAGCCTTCAAATAAATTGGGCCTATAACCTTAAACATGGTAATGGCCTTATAGCCTTTTTTTAAAGGAGATGTGCTCATAGCCTTAAACACGGAGACGGGTTTCTAGCTTTTTTTTTTTTGTGCTGAAGATGGGCTTATAGCCTTCAACATCAGATTGGGCCTATATAGCCTAAAATATGGATTTGGGCTTATAGCCTCTTTAATTTTTTGAGAGATGGTCATGGCCTTAAAACATGGATATGAGCTTACATGTTTTTTTTTTCTTTTTTTGAATGGAGATGGGCCTATAGCCTTAAAACATGGAAATGGACTTTAGCCTTCAAATATTATATTGGGCTCATAGCCTTAATGGAGATGGGCTCATAGAATGGTGATGGACATTTTTAATGGAGATGGGCTGATAGCCTTCAGATTAGACTCATATGGTTTTAAAACACAGAGATCAGCTTATAGCCTTAAGATTGGGTTCATAGCCTTCAAATTGGGCTCAGATAGACTTAAAACATGGATATGAACTAACCGTGCCACTAAAAGTAAACCGATCGTCGATTTTCGGTTTGTTATTTATATAAACAAAAAACCTAATCATAAACATGGTTAACTGAATCTTCTGTTAACCATTTTTTCTTGCTAACTATATATCCGCTTTCTTGGTTAACCGTAATTAAAAATTAATTTATAATTCCATAATTGTATATTAAAGTTCAAATTCCAATAATTACTATAAATACAATAAAAATGCAATAGGAAAATGAATAAATTGTTATCAATTCATTTGCAACCCCATGACACTTGGTTCATTTATAATACATCCAAATAATATATGAAATGCATGAAATTAGATAATTTAATAACGATTTTTTTAATCAACCACATTATTTTAACAAATTCAATAAAATAAAAAAAACTACGTCCAAAATAATCACAACCTATGGACTTTGGTCTGACGAGATTAGATAGGTCCAAAGAGAGTCTTATATTATATATTGTTATATACTACTAATATACGTGTATAACCATGAAATTTGGTATATAATGTCTTCCTCCAATTTAAAAAACAAACATTATATCAAAATATTAATGTAACCTGCCAACCAAAAAAATTATTATAATAATTCATCCACAAAATTTAAGAAACTATGAATATTAAAGTGAAATTATATTAATAAAATATCAATGTCACCTTTGTAAGATTATTTCATTTATATATATATATATATATATATATATATATATATATATATATATATATATATATATATATATATATATATAATTTAATTTATACGACAATGTTGACCAATATATAAATTTATTTTCATAATATATATTATATATATATATTATATTTTATAATTTTAGATTTGTATTTGTATTTTTTTTCGGTTGGTTAACCGAAACCACGGTTTTTGTATTTTGTAAATATAAACCTAAACCGAAACCAATAATTACATAAAAAGTGTCCAAACCGAATCGACGATTTAGTTAACTCATTTTCTCGCTTCTGCCATTGTTTGTTATTTTTTTGTCATCCCTAGTTAGACACTTTACAACGTATTAAGATCCCATTTATTAATAGGAATAATCGTTTTAAAACGGATAAAACAAAGTTATTTTGCAAACAAACCCTTTAAAAATCCAAAAAAGATATGTTAAAAGACAAATGTGAACAATTTGCCATTTGGACATATAGTACCGTGGGGATAAGATAAATGTGCACAGTAGATTTAGTTATTAAATCGGGATTTATCTCTGGCGCTTTAAGGGTATTTTTATTTGGAATTGAGATATTTTCAAGGTTACTTTTGCAATGTTTCTTTTAATCTAGTTTCTCTTAATAATATTCAATAAACAACTAAAATTTTATTTGTGACACATCGATAGCTTTGTTTTCGAAGTGGTTGTTGTAGGTCCCAATGTTTAAAGTACAACCTTTTTTTTATAGAGATAAATAAGTTTATTGAGCAATACATTAATAAAAACAAAAAATCAAAATCGCTAAAAACCATAAAGGATGAAACAATATCTAGGTTAATAGCATAATGAATCGACTCAAAGTCTATACATTTGATAGTTGAGCTTACACATTTGATACTACTATTGTGACTAAAATACTTATGACTCAAATTTTGCAGCATATTGACGACCATTAATTTGATTTCTTATCTGTGATTATATATATTTTGCTCGCTAGAATCACCCAAACATAAATAAATGTCGCACCATGAAGACGAAAACCAAAACGTCAGATTTGGAAAGATGCCGATACAGCGCAGAAATCACCACATCAAGATCGCCACACCTCCGATTCTTGGCCCGACCACATGCGATCTCAACCAGCCCTGGTGCCATCACCGCAACCGGGACTTTACTCTTCTTAGAGCTGGCACGGTACTGTGGTGAGAGCAAACAATTTCTCTCTGCTTATATCAAAATCATTTACATATACAAAAAGAACTGATTCATCAGAGGTAACCGTCGATCTATACACATACTAGTCCCATTTTATGATATAGTAAAAATCAGACAGATTACATTATTAAATCGGAAGGCTGGGATATACCGCAGATGAACCTCCCTACTAGTGTGTCGGCCCATCAGAGGCTAAGACACCCAGATGTGTCCTCCTTCACTCCGTGATTGAACCCGTGGCATGTTTTTATCTGTGGGAAATAGATGACTTATACAAACACGTAAAATTTCATATCGAATCATAATAACCATATACAAAGTATAGGATTTAATCTTCGCGAATCTGAGTATATAACACATTTACATACATACTCATCCTTGTAAATCAACTTATGCTTTGTGCCTGCATCTCTGATACCAGATCGAATCTTGTTATACTTATAGCAATCTTGTGATACCTTTCATATACTTCTAACTTACACTTTATATATGACTTTATTTTATTCGATCTCCCAGAGGATAACCCATTTTTTATCTCCTAGAGAGACATATAAGCCATACTTATCTCCCAGAGACATACTTATATAGATTTCCTTCTCGTATATGCATGATCAGAAATATACTGATATATATTTCTACGATTCTAGGATACATTTATGTTATCTCTTGAATGACACTACCTATTCAGACTCATGGACATATATATCATCTTATATACGGTGTATATCATTCAGACTCAGAGCACCACGTCTGTGATCTCCCAAAGGACATCTACTTGAACTTCTCATCATCACTATTTTTATCCATCTCCTCGGGGTAGGAGTTTACGCAGCTTAGACCTTATATCGAGAGGCACCCGTAGGGCAATTACAGTAGTGATATCACTCATACTTCAGATCTTATACTCATACTACGGAGAGCATGCTGATCCTGTTTTACTCGATCTTATACATTTGTATTACGGTTTATTCTTATATTATTTCTTACTCCTACTTGTAATACAGAGTTATTACAATTTGTCTCTTCGAAACTTCATACTCTTGTACATGCAGCATACTTCGTTCATAGATCTTATACTTGTAATACAGCTATTCTCAGTATTTTGGATCTATAGTACTTGTATTACGATCTTATACTTGTCTTACGGATCTTTATACTTGTATTTCGGGGCTTATTCCTTCTTATTTCCTGATCTATACCTGTTCAAATACCTTCCCTAATCATTCCTCTTTTTTCAAGCTCCTTCGCTATAGGTGATTTCACATACTGCCATAAGCTCACACATTCATGACAGAGGTCTCGCCAGAAAGTTGAATCTGTCTCTTGTTTGTCATTTTGAAGAAGAACGCCATCTCCATTCAATATCGTTAACTCACATACGGCTACAATAAGCTCCATTCACGCATGTATTTAGTCATGGAACTCCTCGCTCGTTGTCATTCAAGAGTACGTGATCTCTTCAAGATTCATATTGCAATCTCATGCATATGGCTATAGAAGCCGACATTCGCACATATTCAGTCATTAACTCGTCCCGTTTGTCATTCGCAATGTGATCTCACATTCAATATCGCAATCTCACATATGGCTATAGAAGTCTACATTCACGACAGATTCAGTCGTTGAATCCCCGCCAGCGTTTGTCATTCGCAGTAATGATTTCTCGCATGCGAATAGATCAGAACTTGCCTGCCCATGTAACAAGAAGCCGTCAGATCACTACAGTGAGTGCCAAAGATCGGACAAAACGCGCACTCATTCATATTCATGTATTTGAGAATATCTGTTATCTTTTTTGATTATATGTGATAATAATCAGCAGCATAACTTAACCACATTATGTGTTCATGACATATTGCCTTTTCATGTTCATGTTCATGTTTCACCTGCTTTCATATTTCATATCATATTCATGTTTCATGAACACATCTATACATATTGCATTTTCTATATTTTTCCTGGTTCATGTCTGTTGCATACGACATTTTAGATACTTGTACGGTATGACACCTATGTATTCACACATCATTCATGTAGATCTACCAGGTCTTTATCTATTCATAGCCTTCTTAATTGGCTATCACTTGTTCATTCTATGAATCTACTTTACTTAGAAATTGGAATCATTCCAATTTAATCATCCAAACTCAAGTTATGGCATTCTCATGCCAAACTAGTCATTTTTGCCCATATTACACTAGGAACGGTCTGAAATACCCATTTTCAGGGGTCTTAACATTTGACACTGGTTCTTTGTACTCCTTTGAAGCATAAAAGGATTTCCAACTGAATCACCCAAACTGAGCACCGAAACTCAAGATATGTCCCAAACAACCTGACTACTTTATGTTCAAAGAACCAAAATTGGCTGCTTCAACATAACCCACTTTGAGTGAATTTGGGGCCATGCTTAGAGTTAGAATTTGAAGGTACCCTATTTCTGTGGTGTTTTGTTCCTGGAAGTCTATTTAACCACTAACTTTAATCAACTGATAAGAAATGACTAAGGTATGGCCAAAACATTTAACACCGGTCCCAAATAGAGCATTGGGTACTCTGATCAGATCAGGTACCAGCTGGATTGTGGATTTATGGTACCGGTACCATCAGCTTGGTACCGCACCACCCTCAAAATGCCCAAATGGTGGTTTTTCTCCCATTTCCCCATATTTTTCCAACAATTCAATCAACTCAATAATCACACACACTTCAAAAAACCACTCCATATTCATCTTCAGGTCCCTATTCTATTCAAATCATCTTTCAATACATATCTTTCTTCAAAGATCTTTCATGAATTAATCCCAAAACAATTCTAATATGGGTCATAACCCATACACAAACCAAACACAAGGATTAGTTAGGGTTTGTTCTAACCCAAACTCCATTACTTTGCAATTAAACCATGAATCCAACCTCAAATGGAGGATTTCATACTCTTGATCCCATAAGAATTCATTCTAGGGTTAGGTTTCTTACAATCCACAACCCACAAACATGTATCCATACATATTTATACAAAGTTCCATACTTAATGTTAGATTCCATACAAAAATCCAAAGATCCATACAATTCCATACTTAATATTAGATTCCATACAATTCCATACTCATCTTGTACCATTTAGGGTTTTACCACCC
Organism: Tetrastigma voinierianum; assembly: GCA_016808115.1. Taxonomy (NCBI): domain Eukaryota; kingdom Viridiplantae; phylum Streptophyta; class Magnoliopsida; order Vitales; family Vitaceae; genus Tetrastigma; species Tetrastigma voinierianum. The sequence continues at coordinate 50,446 of JAEQBH010006316.1, read as the reverse complement.
CTATTTTCAAGAAATCTAGGGTTGGGAGGAAATCCTAACAAAACCCTAGGTTTGAAAACCATAGAAATCCCTACCATGGTCTGATTATACATAATCGAGACAAAATTCATAATTTCCATACAAAAATCCAAAGATCCATCGATAAATTTGGCTTCTCTTCTTCCTTCTTCTTCTTCATATTTCTCTTCCCTTCTCCATGGTTTATTTCTCCCCAAAATGAGACCAAATTTGGTGCCAAATTAAGGATCTCCCTTAGGCCATGTTTGACAAAACCCATTTTTTTGGGTTAAGTCTCTCTAATTGCCTTTAGTCCTCCCTCATTCTAATGATGCACTATACTTTATGTTATTTCACTTTGACCTCTCATCTCTGCTCAACATGACTTTTATGCTCCTTTTGACAAATTACAATTTTGTCCTTATATGTATGCAATTTAAAGTTTATAATTTCTGTTTAGCATTTAAATTATGAAAAAATTCAATTATACCTACAAAATACCCTAAACATGTCGAAAATGACTAGGAGGTATATTTCGGGCGTTACAAGGCAGTGACAACTCACCTTGCACGAAGATGACGACAATCACACACACACACCAAGGCGACGACTAAATCACAAAAAAAACAAATAAAAACCTATATATGTGTGGAATAACCACTTTATCGAGAAAGAAAAATATGGGAAAAGGTGTATATGGATGATTTCAGGCCAAGAATGGTAAAAAATGTATCATTGCTTAAAGGTAGGATTATTCTATAAAAGAAGTACAAATGTTGATTTGATTAAAGACACATTGAAACATAATTTCAGAAATCTAAACCTCCATCAATTTTGACACAAAATTACTATTATTTTCTTATAAAGAAATAACATTTTCTTTTATAAGACACATGTAAATACCTAAAAGGATAAATGGTATTTTTGTCTATAATCAATTATTTTTCAAAAAAGAAAAAAAAAAGGATTAGATTTACAAATTTTAGATTATTTGATGTCTTTTAACCAAATATTTTTTTGTACAAAATCATTTTCTAATGACAAATGGGCTTGTGTGTGTAAGAATTTTGGGTCTTTCTATGGTTAGGGTTTTCACATTTGTCAAAGTTGAGTTGGATTTGAGAAAAAAGATCACACAAAGGACAGGGCCCAAAATTTGTCAATCATAATAATTATGTCCATAAAGGAGCATGGTTTTCATATATTCATGCAGAAATAATCACAAAATAACATCTTTAAAAAAAAAAAAGTTACGTTTTAATGAAAAGTAATACTTGAAATCTGTATTTTATTAACTTAATAGAGATGGGTGCATATTAGATAAAGAAATGCTATGTGCTCGAATTCATTGCCCTTACCCATGAATTGCTTTAGAGATGGGTGCAAGATGAGTGCAAATAGTGTGCAAGATGGGTACATATTAGATAAAGAAATGTTATGTGCTCGGATTCACTGCCCTTACCTATGTATCACTTCATCCATTCTTGGTGGCAGGAGACTTTTGTTCCTAATTCCAATAATTTTTTAACTTTTTATTTAATATTCATGAGCTTAGTTGTTTCAAGGTGATTGTAGCTTCACCCCATGGAAAGATGAAGGAGTTGGTGGAAGGACACCACTTCTCTACGAGGCCCCAAAACAGATCATGGTTTCTTCTAGTTTTATAAGTAGAACACATGTTTGCTTCATAAATTCCAGCTTTCTTCCATAGAGATTGGTATGAATAACACATTTGATCAACCCAAGTTTTCCAATTATTTGGTGGGTCTATCCACCCATTGAAAACCAACTTCAATGACCATTCACTAGGTTCAAAATCATTGAGTGGAGAGGAAAAATGAGGAGGTTTGAAGAGAGGCTATTGTTGCTTGATGAAATCCAAACTTGGTTAATTTGATGAAATGGGTAGTTCTTTAAGTGACCAATATGACATTCTTTATATGAATGTCGTAGAGGCTCTTATCTTACATTGTCTCTTTTAGGATTTAGACTAGAGACAAGCTCAATCGCACATAAAGGAGGAAGGTGCCTAAAGGGATAATCGTATTTTTCATTAATTTTTTTTACATTGTTTTAAAAATTGGATTGGATAGATCGGTCAAACTGGTTTGACCATCGATCGACCATCTTTCAATCGGGTTGTCATGGGACGGATGGTTGTTAGTCATCCACGAACTAAGCTAAACCTTTGAATTTATTAGCGAACCGCTTGAATCGAGCGGTTCTCAAAGAATTGGATGATCCAACTACACACTTTTTGTTAGCCAAAAATTCTATGATATTGGTGTAAGTAGAACACATGATTGCTTCATAAATTCCAGCTTTCCTTCATGTAGATTGGTATGAAGAATGCATTTGATCAACCCAAGTTTTCTAATTATTTAATGGGTTTATCCACTTGGTAAAAACTAACTTCAATGGTCAATCACTAGGTTCAAAATCAGTGAGTGGAGAGGAAAGAGAAGGAGGTTTGAAGATAGGATGTTGTAGCTTGATGAAATCCAAACTGGGTTAATTTGAAAGAAATTGGTAGTTCTCTTAGTGACCAATATGATAGATTATGATAACTGATTGAATATCGGATAGGCTCTCACTTAGGCTCTTTTAGGATTTGGACAAGAGACAAGCTCGGTCATACATGGAAGAGGAAGGTGCTTAAAGGAATAATTGTATTTTTCATTGATGTTTTTTCCAAATGTTTTAAAAATTAAACCGGAACTACCTGTTAAACCATCAATCAGACCGATCGATTAGACCGGTTGAACCATCAATCGTCTTTTCGGTCAGGTTTGCTTCTTGAATTGGATGGTTGTTTGAACCACCTACGAACTGGATAAACCATTGGTCTAACCTACGAATCGCCTAAACCAAACGGTTTTCATAGAACCGGATGGATTTCATAGAATCGGAAGGTCTAACTACACTCTCATTGTTAGCAAAAAATTATATGATATTGGTGTAAGTAGATCCCATGATTGCTTCATAAATTCCACCTTTCTTTAATGTAGATAGGTATAAATAACGCATTTGATCAACCAAGTTTTCTAATTATTTGGTGGGTCTATCCACCCGTTGAAAACCAACTTCAATGGCTATTCACTAGATTCAAAATCAATGAGTGGAGAAGAAAGAGGTTATTATTATTATTGTTATTGTTATTTTTTGAGAAAAATAATTTCATTGATTCCAACTAGCAATACATCAGTAGAAACATATAATCAAAACCGCTAAAAACCATAAAGGAAGAAACAACATCCACAGGTTAATAGTATAATGAAAAAATTCAAAGCCTATACATTTTATAGTTGAGTCTACACATTTGATATTACTATTATGACTAGAATACTTTTAACACTAGTTCTGCAGCATACGACCATTGCTTTGATTTCTTGTCTCTGATCGTATATACTTTGCTTGTTCGAATCGTAGAAACACAAATAAACGCTGACGAAAACCTTTCCGTCGTATTGAGACGACACAACCACCCACCGCACCAAGACGACGATAACCACATGTGTGAAAACCTGGGTAAAGTGAAACGATAGATTATCGTTATAGTATAGGCTGCAAGCCTGAGAATTTCTCTAGATCTCGGATGACAACAAGGACCACACCGTTGAGTTCGTCTCATAAAATCTAGTTGCATAGTCGAGTTACATTGAATTCTGGGATAGTTGGAATTTCATCTATTTCGAGGCGAAATGAACAAATGACATGGCAGCATGTGGAATGAGGACACGTGCCATGTGGCACCAAATAAGTGGACACTTGGCACATGGAAAGCCAAGTGTCATATTCTTATCATGCATGAATTAAGTGGGGGAAAGTGGCATGAGAAACACATGGCATGGTGATTGCCCAGTAATGTCGAGATGAGTAAGAAGGTGTTCTACACCTAGACCAAAAGGAGTTCGATGGGGGAGAATGAGAAGGAACAGAAAAGATAGAAAGAAGAGAAAGAAAAGAGAAAGAGAAAGAAAGGAAGAAGGGAGGAAAGGAGGTCCAACTTCTACTGGTCTCTAGTGTTCGAACAACAAGAGGTTTAACAGGTCAGGAAGTGAGCTAGTCTGCGCTCCAAGAGGTAGGGGTTCTCTCCTACTCTAGTTATTCCTTGTTTAAGGGCCATTTAATGGCCATGAGGTATAGCCCAAACGGTGGGGCTGATTCAAGAACAGTGGTGAACAAAATGTGGTAATTTAGGATAGTTTGTCATTTATGTTGTTGATTACAGACAGTTAAGGTTCTTTGGAAAATATGGATTTGAGTGTGATGACTTTGTGGCATGTCGTTGTTGGATATGGACTAACATGCTAAATTGTATATATTGTTTTTGGGTCTGAACATGAAGATCCAGTTTGTGTGTTGTTGCTTGATTGAATGACATGCAGGTTGTGTGAAAATCATGTTAATATATGCTTACTTGATGACATGGGTTATATGATGGATGTGAATTATATGCAGTAGATATAATTATCCATGAATTGTAAATGTTGCATGTAGCTCTCATTATGCATGTAACATGAAAGAACATGCAATGGTAGTTCTACATTGAATATGCACGGGGACATCACGTGAAGCGAGTGAGTGCATGACATGAATTAGCACTATGTTTGGTGTTTAAATGATGGGCTCTGTTAAAGGGACAACATCTTAGAGCCGCATGGTTTAAATTATGTGTAGGATAGTAACAAGAAGGGATAGACACCCCCTCAGGTGAAAAGCCTACATCCTTGGTTAGGCATATGTATCCAGCGGTGAAAGCCCGCGAAAGTGTCGGAAGGTGCACGACGCCTGCGGTGAGACCCCAGAAAGTTCGTTACCCACAAAAGACACATGAATTTTGAATAAAGTAGTTTATCAGAGGTTGTCCAATGAGTTGAATCATAAAACAAAAATCTTTTCTTTTGAAATGAAAGTTTTCATACATGGCATATGCATGTGTGAGGGAGCCAATGATGGCTTGGGATATTGGCATGACATGTGAACATTCATATAGAAATGTATATGTTATTGCTCGATGTGTTTGTAAATGTTGAATCATGGCATTGCATGTGCACTTAGATGGGGAGTAGCCCTTATAGGAGAATTCCTCTACTGGGTATTGCTCGCCTCGTCGTGGGAAAATATTTCAGGTACTGGAGGTACACCAGAAGATGGAACTCATCTGAGACCTTAGTGGTGAAGAAAGCCGGGTTATGGCTCTATTGTGTATTTTGTAGAATTCTGAACAGTCTATCCAGTCTTTATTTATGTAAGAGAAAGAAGTTGTAATGAAACTTGTTTAATTTGTTCAACATAATTTGGCGAGAGTTTTCCCAGTTACTATATTGTAATTGTAGGGTTCTTGTATTTAGTTATTGTGTCTTGGAAAAGAGTTGGAAGTGCAGGAAATGCCAAAAAGGCTACTGCATGTTTGAGCAAGTTCTAGGTTGCGATAAGAGTTCCTGGTCGCGACATAGTTTTTTTTAGGGATTCTATGTCGCGACAGGGTATTGTTATGTCGCGATAGAGTTTGGTCAAGACCAAGGGATTCTATATCGCGACAAGGTATTGTTATGTCATGACAGAGTTTGGTCAAGAACAAGGGATTCTATGTCACGATAGGGTATTTTTATGTCGTGACAGAGTTTCGTCAAGGCGAAGAGATTTTGTGTCATGACAAAGTTGCCTAAAGTTGCATCGCGATAGGGTATGTTTTACATCGCGACAGAGACTTACAGGACATGAGGTTTTTCCATTTCGCGACATAGTGTTCTATGTCATGATAGTAAGGCGTGCCTTGCGACACAGCTGGGCGTGGGTATTAAACCCGGGAAAATTAGAAATTTTCAAAAATGACAAAATGATAATAATAATAATAATAAATTGCTAGAATGGTTCAGGGAAGCCTAGAAAATTTTCTAGATCTTAGATAAAGCAGGCTGCGCCCGTTAAATTCGTCTCGCAAATCTAGTGACCTAGAAAATTTCGTCGAATTACACAGAGACAATCGAATTTTCTGGTTCTAAGTGGTGAGTTACTTGATAAGATCACGGATGAAGTTACTACGAGAATCAGGGTCAGGGAAATGGCGGGTTAAGTTCATTTAAAATGAATTGAACTGAAAAGAAATAAATTATTTCGGGACAGAAATGAACTCGAACAGGTCATGGGCATGGAGTGAAGTGGGCCCCGCGTCCAACTTAAACTTAAAAAGGAAAAGAGGAAAAAGATCACATTTTTTTTCTCCCCATTTTGGCAATTTCGGACAGTGGGCGTGAATAGAGAGAGAAATGAGAGAAACTCCTCCTTCTCTCTACAATCTACGGAGATCAGGTGATTGGAATCCATCGAGCCAAGATTTAAAGTTCATCTACTCGACCAAGGCTACACGTGGGTACCGACAACACGCCATTTCGTCGAAGATTTCGTGTTTGGAGAAGAAAAGTTAGAGAGGGAAACTCTGACTTCTCTCTAAGATCTACAGAGCTCGAATGGTCGTCTCGCGTCGGGCCAAGACTTAAAGTCGAATTTTCGGCGGGGAGCTCTCAGCGTGGATGATACGAAACTCAGGGTTTCGCTAAGGTTTCCTTGCGGAGGTTCGAGAGTCGAGCTTTGGGTTCGGAAGTGTCTGGGACTTCAGGTAGATTGCTCATGCTTCAAGAGGTAAGGAACCTTCCTACTCGGGCTTATTTTCCATCTAGGAGTCGTTTTGGTCTTAGTTGAGCCTTAGGGGTTGTTTGGACGACATTTAGAGAACCAGAAAAACGCATTTTTTGTAAGTCATTGCTCATATGAGGCCTCCAACTTTGGACGACCATAACTTTCTCGTCCGAACTCCGATTATTGTGTTCTTAGACTCTATGGAAATCCCTTTGAGTCTAGAATCCATCCATATATAACTTAATGTAATTTGAACTCATATTATATCCGAAAATGATGAAAAACAATAAGCCCTTGCTGGTTCTGTGAGTAAGTCAATTTTCATATGAGGCCTCCAACTTTGGACGACCATAACTTTCTTGTCTGAACTCCGATTCGTGTGTTCTTGGTCCTACAGAAAGCCCCTTAAGTCTAGAATCTGGGCATCTGCCCGTGAATGGCATTTGATGCCCACATATTTACTGAAAATTTAATTGTATCACCAAGTGTGCAAATTGCTTAGTTGTGATGACGTGTGTGATCTAATACATTGAAATTGGTGTATGTTGGTTTTTGATTATATGCATGTTGATATAATTATCCATGAGGCTTGGGGAAATGCATGATTTTGTGTATGATTGAGGCCATTGCATGGCTTGTTGTAGGCTACTTGTGGACTTGATATGTCACAATTAGGCCTAAAGGTTAAATTGTATCGTTACTTAAGTGGTAATGACTTATGATGTCAATGTATGCGTGTATTGATATGTTGACATGAATCGTGTGAATTAATTGGAATTTATGTGTTCATTGATATAACTTTCCAATTTATGCATGGGTTGAAATGCATGAGTAGGCATGTACATCATAACACTCCTTATATATGTATCATGGTGATAAGCGTGACATATTGCATTACATTTATCATAAATACATCGCATAAATGAGTGTGAGTGCATGGGAAAATCAGCATTGTGTTTGGTGTTGATATTGGTTTGGTCTAGGGACAAGGGAGTCCTAAAGGTCGCAGATGATCGGAGGTTGCCTAACACGCTTTTGAGCAAGCGGTTTTATCGGATATGTCGATAAATTATGTCGGTTGTCCACCAAATTTTATTGGAGTATGTCCAATAAATTATGTCGGAGGGTTGTCCAATAAATTTTGATATCAGAGATTGTCTAATAAAAATCTTTTGTTTTGAAAATATTTTTTCATACATGGCATATTGCATGTTGAGAGAAGTCGGTGAGGACTTGGTACAGGGATCATGAGGAGTAGCATCTCATTCATGTCATGTAGATTTCATTCTAGGATTGACATAATTGTGATTGGAATGTGCTTGGCCAACGGCCATTGCATGCACTTAGGTGGAAGTAGCCCTTGAGTTTCACTCTTGGGCATTTCTCACTGATCGTGGGACCCACAGCCTTGATCCTGGAATGTCAAAGGAGATGAGGCGCTCACTAGAGGCCGATAATGAGAAGAAAGCCGGATTGTGGCTTTGACTAATATTTTGTAAAAGATGTATTAGAATCCTTAATTTTGATATATGTTTTATATAAGAGTGGTGTAAATTTAAACTCTTATGGACTATGGTCCTATAGTCATGTGCTTCTATGTTTGAGTATGGATAAATGGGCTCTGTGTGGCCATTTTTACTCGTATGTGGACCCGGTGTGGTTGTTGTATGATATTGGGACAGGTTGCCATGTAATTGCACATGTAGGGTAGGACTCCGTGCAGGGGGCTGCTTGCCCGATTTTCTATTAAATCTTGGGGTCAGGAAAGGGACTCGATGGTGTCGTTTCAGGGTTACAGGCGTCCTGAATCTTTGGTGGGTTGACGGGTTGTCGTGATTCTCAGGATTTAGGGCGTCATAGTGCGTGATAAAGGTGCTCGTCGTGTGGTGAGGCCTTTGCCTTGCGTCGCTACGGGGTTGGCGCGCATAGCTTGGATGCTCTGTGCGCCGGAGAATCCTCTGTCGCGTGAAGAAGAATCCTCTGTGCCCGCGAAAGAATCCTTTATTAGCCAGAGACTTCTACAATGGTAAAAAAAAAGTACCCCGGAATTTGAGGTGTCTAACATGCATAAGCGACAACAATCACACGCCTGACAAAATGCGATTAAATCATGAAAAAAACATATAAAAACTTAGATTTGTGTGGAAGAACTTGAAAATTGGTGATTTCAGGCCAAGAATGACAAAAAATCATCTCTCTTTACTTAGAGAAAATAGGCTAATAAAGAAAAGGTTGAGAGAAAGAGATGCTAGGGTTTAGAGAGAAGTTATAAAAAAAATTATTATTGTTATTATTACTATCATTATTATTGTGTGTGTATTATTATTATTACCTATTCTTTATGCTTACATAAATCTTGGTAGGCGAGGGATGCCACCTGAAAACAGACATTAACACGATTTTAAGCATTATTTGGGATCTTTCATCCTTAGATTCATAGTAACTATAAACTTGTTTCAAAAAAACGAGTGAAAATTCTTGACTACAATCATAACCTTGTAAAACTACCACCATAATGGTGTTTAAAATGTCATGTACATATATGCTTAAATCCATAACTACTTGTATTTATACAAGTTCCATTGTATAAAATATTGCTTGTACAATTCTATGACAAAATCATAGCAAAACAAGGACCTACATAAGGTGGACTCCTAATGCAGTGTTGGCCTTGGCGAGTGCGAGATGCTCACAGTGACTATACACCCAGTACCTACGGATGAAACACATTGCCTAGCTTCTAGCTAAGTGGGAAAACCAAATAACATATATAACCACTTGCAGTGGTCCTCAATTATAGTATACATATATAAACAATTCATATATCATATTATTCAATAATATGCATTTCTCCCATAGGAGTACATAACATAAATTTCACAACGCAAAAAATTGTAAGGTACGATACGATACTCATGAGATTTACTTGAACATCGGCGATTACTTGTTTTCATATGGTTCATTATTCGAATTTACTTATCATATAAATGTTTGCTTGCATAAATAATGAAAATGAATAACGGGAACACGGTACAATAGGTACGTAGTCTGATATAGTACGAGCGAGGAAGTGGCGTAAGCGAGATCCACTTGTGACACAACCAGGCCGGGAGTGCTAAATAGCACTAAGCAGAGACATACTAAGTCTGAAATAGAAGTCTTGGTAGCACGAGATAGGAGTCTTTGGGTAGCACCTAATCTGTTTATTCCTTTATCACAGTCTTAACGGGCATACAAATTATATGTGTTGGAGAATGTATCACGGTCTTAATACCATTCATGTAAAACCCCAGAAAATTTAAAATTTTCTCACAGTAAAAAAAGAAATAATAATTTAAAATAATAATAATAATAATAAATTGTTGAAATGACTCAGGGAAGCCTATAAATTCACACAGAGCTCGGATAATAGAATTTGTAGTTAGTCAGATCTATAATGAGTAACTCAGAGAAAAGTTTATTTGAATTCTGAGTAGTGGGAATTCTTTATGAATTACGAGTTAGATATCTAGTAACTTGAGGAGCGAGATTTTCTTAAAATCTCGAGAGGTTAGAAATGACTTGAGTTAAAGTTTATTTAAATAAATTGAGCCAAAATAAATAAATTGTTTTGGACAGAAAGCTTGAACACAGGACCGGGTAGTAGACCGTCAATTACAAAGTGGGCCCCACGTCAGCTTAAACTTAAAAAGGAAAAAAAGGAGAAAAGATGCAATTTTCTCCCATTTTTTTTGGCAAAACCGGCAGTGGGTGAGTAGAGAGAGAGGTGGAGGCTTTCTCCTTCTCTGCACAATCTCTGAGATTGGAGTGGTGAATGCTGTTGAGCGAGATTTAAAGTTCATCACTCGGCAGAGGCTGCAGCGTGGTACCGACAACATGCGGTTTTCATAGATTTCGGGTTTGGAAAATAAAATCTAGTGAGAGAAGCTTTCTAAGATTTAAGGCGATCGGCGGCTCGGTTTCCGTCAGGCCAAGACTTAAAGTCGGAGTACTCTTCGAGGGCAACGCATGAACAGGAAATCGAGTACCGATCGAAGGTGAAGCGGATTCGGGGAAGCCCGTGGGTCTGGGTCTTCGGGACTCCAAAAAAGTTTCGTCTTCGCTCCAGAGGTAGGGAACCTTCACACTCGGGTTTCATTCATCTAAGTCTGTTTTGGTCTTGGTTGAGCTCTAGGGCTGTTTGGATTGTGTTCCCCGAACACAATCGTATTTTGGATTTGGAGTTGTTTTTATTAAGTTGATTTTGTTTGAGTTTGGGACCGGGTTTTGCGTATGTTTATGGCTAAGTGTGGAAATCAGTGGGATGGGTTTGTTGCAGGTGAAAGGGTTGTTTCGGGATGAGTTTGGTGGAAAAATAGCATGCGAGAGCTTTAAAGGAGCCAGGAAGCGATTTCGTAGGTTTCAACATTCTTTACCAGGTCAATGTTCATAATGGACCTCAACCCCGGACGGTCATAACTTTCACCTCCGAGCTCCGTTTTGGGTGTTCTTGGACTCTATGAAAGCCCTTTGAGTCTAGAATCTATCCATATATAGTTTGATAAAATTTGAACTCATATTCGGCCCGAAATTTATGAAAACAGTGACCCCTTAAGTGCTTGGCGTTAGTTCTCATTCATACGAGGCCTCCAACTTTGGACGACCATAACTTTCTCGTCCGAGCTCCATTTAGGGTGTTCTTGGACTCTATGGAAAGATCTTGGAGTCTAGAATCTGACCATATGACTTTAAATAAAAATTGTTGAAAAATTGATTGTTACAACAAGTGTGTTAATTGTTGGTTGTGTGGATGTGAGGAGTTGTGTGCTGAAGTGGCCATTACATGGCAGGTTGTAGGCTATCTTAGGTGCATGATATGCCATGAATTAACCTAGGAAATGGTGTGTCGTTACTTGCCTAGGTAGTGACTTGATGAAATGCTATGTGTTTGTGTGATTGAACAAAATGACATTTCTTGGTTAAGAGGTGTCATGCTTGGATGTCAAATATGTGTGTTCTAACATATTGGGTTTGTGATGTATTTTTACGCTGGACATAGCTGTTGCACTTGGCATGTTGTAGACTAGTTTATTAGGCATTATGTATGAGTGTAACCTAGAGTTGAATATGACATTGCTTGTCACAAGTAGTAGTCGGAATGATGTTGATGCATGGTTGTTTGATGTGTTGACATAAGCATGATAAATGTTAATTATGATTGCATGTATATTAACGTTTAATGAATGTGGACTTTTGTGTGTGATGAACATGAGTGTCCATGGTACACGATTAGGTCATACAGTATAAGTGTCCGTAGAGGAGTCTTTATACATTAGGCAGAGACTTAGAGTGCAATGGTTTAATTGCATTGCCTTTGGTGCGGGACATCGCATGGTGTGGGTTTGATTGCATAGTCGTTGTCATTCACCATCCTTGTAGTGAATGGGTTTGTGAACTCGTGCACGGGCGAAGTCTAATGGAGATCCTGGTTTGCATAGTGTTGCCTGAGTTAAGGAAATGAAATGGCTCATTGCATTTCACATGCATTGAGGCACCACAGAAACTGATAGGAGTGAGTGCATGAGGTGGTTTCTTGAGAGAATTGTTTCGGAGGGTTGACTAATAATATTATTTATCGGAGTATGTCCACTACAATATTGGAGGGTTGTCCACACAATATCAATCATCGGAGTATGCCCAATTGATATACATCAGAGGGTTGTCCATATAATGTCAATCGTCGGAGTATGCCCAATTGATATACATCGGAGGGTTGTCCACAAAACAAATTATCGGGAGTGTGTCCTTTCTATTTATATCGGAGTGTTGTCCATGGGTAAACACAAATACCTTTGTTTGGAAATGGATTTCATTCATGGAAAAATGCATGTTTGAGGGAGTCGGTGAGGACTTGATATATGGGGCATGATGAGTTGTGTCTCATTCATGACAAGTAGGATTTTGTGCTAGGATTACATGTCCTAGTTTGGTGTGTGCTTGGTTGTTTGACCATTCATGTGCATTTAGGTGGGGAATAGCCCTTGTAGGACTTATCTCTACTGAGCGTTAGCTCACCCCGTCGTGGGACCCCTCTTTTAGGTACAGGACATATGCGAGCCATGATTGGTGCTCATAGAGGCCAACATCGCTGAAGAAGGCAGTTATGGCCTTGATCGTGTTTGTATATTATGTTAAGACATGTTAGTTTAATATAATGTTTTGTATTGAAGTAGTATAATAACTCTTGGTGACTGATGATATAGATTGTATTTATATGGATAAATGGGCCCTACGTGGCCATTTTTACCTCTTATGCAGTCACAGTCGTTGTATAATGGAATGGTTGCCATGAAAATGCACATGTCGTATTTTGAGTAGGCTCCACTGTCTGAAAGGAGACTGCAGCAGGAGATTTTAAGATTAAATCTGAGTCTGGAAAAGGACTAAATGGTGTGGTGTGGTTGCAGGCATCCCACGAATCTTCAGTGTATTATTGGGTTGTCAATGGACCACAGAAAGTTTGAGGCTTTACAATTCATGTGTTTATGTAACCTAAATGCAAGAATTCATACGCTTCAACAATGACACTAATCCTCATTGTTTAGGTTTTGTGGACGAGAAAATAAAACAGAAAGCAAAGAGAGACGAGGCAAGCTGTTCGGAAGGCGGTATCTTCATGAGGCGAAGGAGGGAAATGGTCGAAGGTCTCGGGTTCGCGTAGATGGCATGACCTTTGACTAGGTGAAGACCTTCGCCTAGGCGAAGAGACATAAGCCAGAAGGTGGACACCTACCCTTCGCCAAGGTGAAGGCGTCGTGTGGCCGCCCCCGAATCCGAGAATTAGTTGACTGCCGAGTCAGCACACGGAATACTGGCAGATGTCTGGGTAACTGGCCAGACTCCCACAAATCGACGGAACTCTCCCATATGCGGGAGCTCTACCCAGGTACATAACCTATCTGACGACCACCTGGGGTCCACACATGGATAAAGGAGTAAAAATGGCCTCTTGGACCCTAGTAAATACTCACAGTAATCATATCCCAGCAAATACATATATGTGGTTGAGTTGATAATTCTTTTATACAGCAATATATTAAGAATTATAGGAACAATTCTAATACATGTCTTCTACTAAAACCCATTACAATCAGGCTTTCTTCAAAAATCGGTCTCAGAAGAGCGCAGTCTCTCATGTACATGAAAATAATATCCCTCGACAAGGTGAGCTAATGTAGTAGTGGAATCACCCTAAATGAGTTACTCTCCACCTAGCTGCATATCTGATGCTCAATGAAAACATACATTGAGTAAATGCTGTGATCTTATGGATGTTTATATTTGACTGAACCAGGAGTCCTCACATTTCTCACCTTGCCTAGGCCAAGTATGAAACATTGAGTTTCAAACAAAGATATTTGTTTTTAAATGTGGACTACCCTCCAGATATGGTAGTAGGCGAGCTCTGGATGTTCTGTTGGTGGACAACCATAGATGTGTATATCAATTGGGGTAGGCTCAGACGATTGATATTTTTATATAGACTACCCTCCCAGATAATTATTATAATTAGTGACCCTCACGAAACAACCTCTCAGTGTCAGTATAATTCGCGGCTCATCCTGACTGTTACGGGTGCCCCGATGTAAATGAATGCATGATGCCAATTCAGTACAATTCATATAACTTTCACGTGCGAATATATAGCATGATATACGTTTGCATAATTTAATCACACGAGCATGTTATGTAATTTACAATCCGTACACGAAAATTAGCTCACTTGGGTGGTGTCGAATCTGAGCAATTCAGCAGTTACTCGATAAACACATTTTCACACAAAATTTATTTTCGTGTCACTATTCATGTCTGGTGGTGACCCGAGGATGAAACCGGTGAACCCTAGGTCCTTGTTCATCGAAATACCCAATATCGGACACGCTGTGAAATAGAATTATATAACCATTCGGCCTCATACACATCACAACACAAATTGTTTCTGTTTATACAATTTAGCCTCGCGGCCGTGCAGTCGGGCCAGCCTGAAATAGGTTTCAAATTTCCTAACAATTCGGTTCCGAAGCTTTGGGGCCGTCAGCGACACTCCGCGGCCTCGATCGCTCAAACATCGTAAATGCGCCATGAGTGTAAAACTCCGTGGACCGAGCCACACCTCACGGAGTTTGTTTGAAACTCAAAAGAAATCGGGTCACGCGTAGGCCTCTTGCGTGAAACGACTTTCTCCTTCTTGGCGAGGAAAGGATTTCGGCGGTGGATCGCTGCAAAATCTAGGAAAGAGTTGGATGTTCTCTCCTTCAATAAAAATCGACTCATCTAATTTTCTGGTTCTTGCGTTTTGATCTCCAATTTAATTTGTAGGAACGACGCTGTAAATCATTTGTCTTTATTATCATTTAAAACAATTTCCATAATGTCATTTATGTCCCCAAACTTGGATTTTTGACATTTGCACTATCTCGACCGTCCGTTTCGATTATTTCTCTACTCATACAACATGTATCACATGAGTACATGTTTTAGGTGATTTTTGTCACCTCAGATTTCGTTTTAAACACTGAAACTCGTGCCTCGGCGTGTAAGTCATTGTCTCGGAGTCGACGAAATTATTCAACGTGTTAGCTAGATTTGTGAGCGATTCCAACGGTAAAATCATTTAATCATCGAGATCTACAAAAAATTTGGATTTTACGAAATTCACGATTTTGCCCTTTTTCCAAAAGTGGAATTTTCTCGGGTCTTACGACGGGTTTACTATGATATTTGCATTTTAGCCTTTTTCATCATACAATTTCCAACCCAAAACAAAACCAAATCAAAACAACTCTCAAACTTAACTAAAACCAACCAAAAACACAAATATGGGAAGAGTTAGGATTTTTCCTAACCTTGATTATCTTGAAACTTCCAAACCGATCTTCTCTTTTTCTCTTTTCATATTATATCATGAACAAGTGGCTTGAAGCAAGAAAAAGCAACCTAAAAAGTGGTTCTTCTCTTGAGTGGATGCCAGCTAAGCCAAAATGGAGAGTTCCCCCTTTTCTCAAAGACCAATTGTTCTCTTAATGCAATTTGGCTAAAAATTTCCCTTTGCTATTTAGTCCTTCCTCTTTATTCAATTATAATCTAACTAATCAAATTCTACAACCAACATAATCTTTTAACCAGCCATCGTAAGACCTAAATTGACAATTGGATTTACCATTTTCACCAGCATATATTTCTAGAAAAATATAATTTTGACTTTCATTATACCCTAAACATGTCATAAAACTATTAGGGTATTATTGAATATTGTTGCATGATTTGATTTCATTGTTATCCTTCCATTGCATTTTCCAGATTGGCATAGCTCTCTTCATCTAAATTCTCTTACAGAAACACATAAATCGCATTAGGATATTTATGGTGAATGCGCCCAAGCTAGTTTATAAATCTTATTCTTGAGGTTATAAAAAATTTGGGTTCAAAATGTTATCTAAAGGCTCTGTTCTTCAAATGGACATGGTTTGAGTTTCTCCAATAAGATAAAAAATTTTATTTATGGTTTTTCTAAAATAAAAAATTTGAAAATCTCTATATCTACTATAATATAAAGGAAAATCATTTTGATGGGTCATTTCAATTCTGGTTTTTTGGTAGAACACTAAAGGTTCTTTATTATGTTTTATATAAACATGAAGATAAGTCGGGAACTGGATTTGATTTTAAAATTTTTTCTATAATAATAGTTAAACATATATGGATTTTGTTGTCATATTTGTAGAAAGGAAAATTTTCTCTTGTTAATTTTGAAACCAAATGTTTTGAAGAATTTTAAAACTAAGTATTTAGTCTTAACAAATGACACATTGCAGTTTTAGCCCTGAAAGGCATTTGGGAGGCATACGTGGTCTTGGTGGAGGGTTTATCCTTTGACATGAAGTGATGTTTTAAAATTTTGATTTTAAATCAAGGTTTTGAGAGATTGTAATATGGGTTATCTTTTTCTATAAGAAGAAATGATATCAGAGTACTTGTATGTTAATTAAGTATTATAGATAAAATTTTAAATTGATTTCCATAGTACTGCGAGTTTTATCTTACCCCGTTTAAAGTATTATTGTGAAAAACCGTTTTGAAACCTTCATGTTTATGAATTTATGCTTATTTTATGTTTTTTATTCCCTATCCTCATAGTATTTATAAGTTAGACTATGATCATGTAAAAGAACTTAGTAATAGAATTTAAATTCAACAAGAAAAATTTAGGAAAAATTTAGATAAATCGCATGCTTTAACAACTACTATTAAAAACCTTACTAAAGATATTTAGAACTTTGTTTCTCTGAAATATTTGTGTGAATACGAAAATACTATAAAAGAAACTTACGAAGAACTTTTTGATATAGAAATCTTAGTTACAATTGAAATAGTAAAATATTATATTGATAACCTTTATGTTAGTTCATCTTCTTAAAACTTAGAATTAGAATTTAGAAATAGGTGTAGAAACTTTAAAAGAATTTATGAACCCTCAATTTAAAAAAGAAGAAATTAAATATTTTAAGAACCTTGTAGAAATACGATTAGAAACAACAAAGAAATGTTTTTAAGACATTCAAAAATGAAGAAATGTGATTTAAAAATATAAAGAAAATTTGAAAAAATCCCAAAGAAATACAACAAAAGAAGAAATAACAATTCTTTGTATTAACAAAAAGTGAAAAAGAAGATGGAAGAGCTTTTTGTTTTTGATTTTATTCGAAGTAGTAAACTATAAAAAAAATAACTAGATTAAAGAAGAATAATTTTGTAAAGAAAAGAAAATGAAAAAATAAGGATTGAACAACAAAACTTAAAATATTAGAAAAAATTAACCAAAATTAGATCAAATCCTTGAACAATTATATAAAGCAGAAAAATTCTATTTACGAAAAATGAAATAAGCAGTAATTTTGATCAAAATCCAGAATTTTCTAGATCTCGGATAGCGAAGCGGACTTCATCGTTGGAATCATCTCACGAGAGAAATCTAGCTACTAGTGAATTTTATTATTCTGGCGCGTGTGAGAAATTTACGTTTTTGAGAGCATCGACGAGGAGTCGCGAGACACTTGGCATGAGATGGTGGCTCACTGATGTGCCACATGTCGGTGAATTAGTCAAAGCAGGGAGAGCCAGTGGAGCCCATGTGGACGTGACATCTCACAAGTGGATGAAATCAGTGGATAAGGATGGGATGTGTCGAGTAGACGATAGTAGGGCGACGTATGGCAAGAGTACTCTCTAGCATTGACTTGACGGCAGTTGGAGTGGGGGAAGGGGAAAGAGAGGGAAAATAGAGAGAAAAGGAAAGAGAGAAAGGAAGGGATTTTGGGAGAGGGCTCCGCTTCTCTCTGGGAATTTTCCGATGTGTATCGTCGAATCCGTGAGGCGAGAGACAAAGTTGCTCCCCCGCAGCCCGAGAAATTTATGCGTGAATCTAGGTTTTGTGGAGTTTTGACAACTCAGGAGGTAGAGTCTTCTCCTACATGATTTAATCCTTATTTAAAATCCTTGTTGATGGTTGGGTGTTTTGAAGCCAGAAAAGAGGCGTGAGTTTCGAGTTCCATGAGTGGGGCCAGAAAATTTGGGGGAAGTACAATTGATTTGAGACCTCGGGTTGTCTTTTTGGTCATGTGAATGTGTAATAGTTTGTATTTGCTTGGCGGTTCAAAATGAATTACTTATATTGTTTGTGCTTTATGTGAACTAATTTGTGTATTTATATGAATAAAATAACATGTTGTTGTGTCATTCATGATGCATTTAATATAATAACTGTATTAATATATACCTTAGATTGTTTGAAACCTGGTATAATGCATTTTCATATGCCTTGAGGCACCCTAGAATGGTAGGTGTGAGTGCATGACAAATAACATGAATTGTTCGAAAATTTCATTTTTTTTTTTAATTTTGTCCCATTTTATTGATTTTATTTTATTTTATTTTAATTTTTTTTTTTCGAAAATTTTTGTGATGAAGCAGTGTTCATGAGTAGGGTTCATGAACAGTGTCAAAAATTGACTGAGAACGATCTTGATCAAAATGTATCAAAAGCAGGCTGAATGCACTAGAGTGCACTTGCTTTGTTAGCCGGCACCCGGCGCGCCTGAGGCGTACTAGGTGGCGTAGCGAGCGCGCTATGTCGTGCGCCCCCTGCAGATGTCGCGATGTCGTGTGAAAACACGTACCGTCGTAGGCTGCGCCGTGTGTCGCAGCGCATGGGCTCGTGTCGCCTGAGCTTGGCCCGGTGTATTGTGGCCGTGTGCGCCAGCAGCGCCCTAGCTGCAGTGCCCGCGCCTGTGCATCTTGTCGTGCGTGTCGCGGCCTTGATAGCGTATCGTGGCCGGCCTTGAGCCCCCCGGCCATGTTGTAACCATATGTCGCGATCTGACCCGAAGCGGCCAGTCCCCTGTTGCCTTGTCTGATACGATTCATTGTATCGTGACACGACTACCTGAATCATCCTATTGCCTTAGTCACAATACAATAAAGCGTATTGCAATCACAGGTTTCTCGATGGCTCCTTAACTCCACATGTCCACGTCTGACCCGATTGGTCTTGCAATACAAATCCTTCTGATGACGATAAATGGAGTCACGATACAACGTTTGTATCATTGACATGCTTCTACTCAGTGACCGGCCTGCAATACAATCCTTAACCTATTACAATACAATTTCCTAGCCTAATCAACCTACCACTCCCGTCACAATACAATTGTTGTATTGTGACACAAAATCAAGCCATTCTAACCCCTCTCTCACAAGACAATCTGGGCAGTAGCCTAATTCATTTATGCACCAAATTTTTTTTTTTTTTTCGTTTTTCAACAATTTTTTTCCAGCTATTGGAAACACTAAAAAAAAAATATACCTATTATTATTATTATTATTTTAATTTTTTATTTTCCAGAATACTCAAATAAATTTGTAAAAATTTATTTTCATTCATTTAACTAGTTTACATTACTAAAACCTTAGAAAATGATTTTCTTCCATCTTTTTCATTTCTATGTTAGCCTTCCTTGCTTTACTTCTACATCTGATAGCAGATCATCCATAACCTAAAAAATTTATTAACATTTATTACACATCATCGATAAACCAAATAAATTAGTTAAAATTTATTCATTTATTATTTTCTTTGTTCCGATTTACACCTTTGTAAGCTCAAAAGTTGTCTATGTGTAACTTATCTAATAAGCACAAACCATACACAATACATGATCACACATCATTCATTTATCTGTCACTACACAACAAATTTATCAAATCTAAAAACACACCAACACACCAAACACATGCATGCGGTGTCTAGTTTTGCCTTGTGATTTCTAGGTAATCTCATACCTAAAACTCGACATCGAACCACTCAGTGGTGATGTTCTTACCTCAAAGACTGTAACATTACGATCGTAAGCGCCAGGTGGCGGGTATGCACAGGCTCACGATGCCAAATTTGTGAGGCCTGTTCGAGAATTAGTTGTTCTGTCAGCAGCCGAACACTCGTGAATGTCGGATGACGAGCATTTCTCACGAAAATCGGGCGGGTCTCCTTTGACAAGGAGCTCTACCGGGATACATAACTTTGTATATCTTTTGTCCCGACAATCCAATATAACAATCCCATGAGTAAGCAAGCCATAGGCCTGAGCCAATACTCGTCCTAATAATTCCCAACTATATACAATAGTTTCAGAGTTAAGAAATTACTCTTATATAAACATATATTAAAATGAAAACATTCTAATACATGTATACATAATAAAACCAAAGCCTGACAGGCTTTCTTCTCAAGCTGGCCTTTAGGACGCGTCTCCCTAAATACAGCTCTTTACTTTTGAAAATGATATCCTGTGAGGGAGTGAGCTAATGCTCGATGGTGGAATCACCACAAATGGGTTACTCTCCACCTAAGTGCATATACGATGCTTCCCAAAGAAAACACACATTCGAGTAAATGCATGATCCTACTTGAATGTCTGCAGACACAACTCATACCAGGAGTCTCATGAAGCTCCCTCACGCTTGCCTAAAAGCCACGTATGAGAAACATTATTTTCAACGAATGTTGTTTTTATTTGTGGACTACCCTCAGATATAAGTAGTAGGCCAGGCTAGATGTTATATTTGGTGGACTACCCTCAGGATATATCAATTGGGCCGACTCAGGCGGATTGATATTTTATATGGACTACCCTCCAGATAGTGTATTATTTAATTGACCCTCAGAAACCATTCTCTAAAGAGATCAACTCATACACTCCTCCTATTGTTTCTAGGGTACTAGTGCATATGGAATGCATGATGTCAATTCCATTACAATTATTAACACATGCAAATATATAATAATAAAATGTATTACATAATTTAAATCACCTGAAACATGTCATGTAATTTTAAATTCATTACACAAAAATTAGCTCATGGAGCTCATTATCAAAACAAACAATTCAACTTGATTACTCGGCCAAATACATTATTCCTGAAATTATTTTGTGAACACTATTCACATGAACAATGAAACCCTCGGGTCACTGTTCACATCCAAATACCCAATATCGGTTTCACCTTGTGAAACTAAATTGTATAGCCATTTCCGGCCTCATACGCATCAACACATGAATTAATGCACAATTTATCACACAATGCCCAAGCAGTCTTCCCATTCACGGAAATTTGTCCAAGGGTGCCACTAATTTTTTCCTGATTCGGTCCCAGCTTTGGGGCCGTGTAACCACCCGCGGCCTAAATCCAACTCAAACATATTAAATACACTTAAACATACGTGTAAAACTCAAGTAGGATGGAACCCACACCTCCACGGAGTTTGTCGAAACTCCCTTAAGCTCCAGGTGCCGCAGCGTGGGTCTCGTGCGTGAAGCGGCTTTCCTTATTGCTCAGAAGGAATTTCATTGATCGGGTGCGAGAATCTAGAAGTTGGATGTTCTCTCACTAAAACTCTCAAAATCGGCTATTGCATCTAATTTCTGGTTTTCCTCACGTTTTGGTCTCAATTTCTCATTTGAAGCGACACTATGCATGTTTGTCTTATTATCGTAAAAACAATTTCCATAATGCCATGTCCCATATCTGACGGATGCTTTGACATTTAGCGTATCTCAGTGATCAGTTTTCAATCATTTTCTCTACTCATACAACATGTATCCATGAGTATATTATGGTGATTTTGTTATCTCGATTTCGTTTCTGAGAAACGGCTTCGATGCCTCGACGATGCAAATTAGATTGTCTCGAATTAGGCGAATCGACGTGGTAGCTAGATTTCGTAGAGGCACATTCAATGGTGAAATCCATTTGATCATCCGAATCCCAGAGAATATTCTTCGAGTTTTGACCGTACCCATTTGCCATTTTTATAATTGGGAAATTTCTGGGGTCCTTACATTTAGTCCCCTGAAGTATAAGCTTGTATCCTTTTATTTTAGGTTTAAATTTTGTACATTCTTTACAATGAGGTATAATAATATAAAATAACCAAGTTAGTTTTCACCTAAAACTACAACAATTGTATACAAACACATGTAAAATATATTAAACACGACAACAACATAGCCTGCATTATATAAATAAAATAGAGAAGAAATAAAGGATAGTAAAGTTAATGATTATTCAAAAAACATAAAAAATGCCTTAAAATTAAAAAAAAAACCTTTTATCTCAAGCAGAAAAAATAGGAATTATAGGAGAAGACCCTTAGAAAACTGGAATAGGAACAAAACAATTTGTAAAATACCAATAAAAAATCTAGATTTAACTATAAAAACATCAGATATTGCATGTAACCTTGTAGACACAAAAGAATTTAAAATACAAATAGAAGAATTATTCAAAATAACCTTATTAAACCAAGTTTTAGTTCTCATAGATTAGCGGCATTTTTAGTTAGAAACCATAATGAAGAAAAACAAGGAAAGCTAGGATGGTAATTAATTACAAAAGATTAAATGATAATTCATATGATGATGCATACAAAATACCCAATAAAGATTCTTTAATTAATTCTATTCAAGGATGTAGATATTTTTCTCAATTAGATTGTAAGAGTGGATTTTAGCAAATAAGATTAGATGAAGTAATGACCATGGACTACGTTTCTTGTCCTTGTGGATAATATGAATGAAATGTAATGCCATTTGAATTAAAGAGCATCCCTCGGATATTTCCAGCGAATGATGTATATAATATTTATTAATACTCTTTTATTCTTGTATATATTGATGACATTCTTGTTTTCTAAACTTTTCATGAACATATAAAACATTTTAGAACTTGTTTTTGAAGAACTTATAATAATGGGTTTAATAGTTAGTAGAAAGAAAATAAAGTTATTCAAAAATCCAAATTAAATTTTAGGATTAAATTAGAAAATGGTCAAGTAAAGCTTCAAGAACATATAGTACAAAATAAATAATTTTCGAGATAAACTAGAGATTTAAAAACCCTTCAAAAGGTTTAGGATTATTAAATTATATGCTAGACCTTGCATTAAAAACTCAAGATAATTAAATTTGGACCTCTTTATAGTAAAACCAAAAAACGGGCAAAAAATATTTTGTAAAGAAGACATTAAATTAGTCAAAAATAAAAGAACTTGTTAAAATCTTCCAACCTTACTCATTAGAAAATGAATATAAAATAATTCAAACAGATGCTAGTCCAACAGGATGGGGAGGAATTCTATTAGCATCGACCAATAATTTAGAAAAAAAACTTTGTAGATATTGTAGTGAAACTTTTAATGAATATCAAAAGAACCTTAGTTTAACATATTTAGAAATAGAAGCTATAATTTTAGTTTTAGAAAAATTCCAATTATTTTTAAACCAAGAACAATATACCTTAAGAACCGATTGTGAAAATATTAAAATTCTTTGAAAATAAAATTCTTCCAAAATTATCTGCAAAGATGATAAATTTTAGAACACTTTAATTGGTTTCAAACCTAAATTTGAACATATAAAAGGAAAGATAATATATTACTTGGATTGGTTGAGTAGGCAAATTTTATAAATGATTTAATTATTTGTGACAACTTTTGTTTACGGAACATGGCTAAAGGAGAATTTCAAAAGCAAAAACTTTCAATTTGGAGCAGTTACTTTAAATGATTTTAAAGCGAAACCTTGTTCAATCTTTAATATTCTCAAAACCTTTTGAAAAGAACATAGTAATTAGATAACCTTTGGTCTTTAAAACCTCAAAACTTTCCTCAACCAAAACTTCCAGAATATGTATGGAAAAACCATTTATGACTTGTAACTACCATCAACATTTACAAAAGCAGTTTGTTGCTTCGAAGTAAAAGTTCAAATGTAAAAACGGAAAAGTAAGAAAACCTTATTAAGGAATTTGAAACAATTATTCTCTTTGAACAATGTTAATAAAGCAAGGTTAATTAATATGATTAGAAAATGGGCTCTTCATAAACGATTTGAAAAAACTTGTAGTAAAAACAAGTTGAATTATGATATTTATATTATAATAGAGTTTTCTTTTGCAAAACATGACTAGAAGTCTTTATAGAACAGTGTCTTTGTGTCAGTAATTCAAGTAAAAAAACATTTGAATTAAAACGCGATGAAACATCATGATCTTGAAAATTCGATTTATTTTAGGAAAAACAAAGCAGTAATTTTTGGTTAAACCAGAAATTTTCTAGATCTTGGATAATGAAACGGACTTATTGGAATCGTCTCGCGAATCTAGCTATCATATCAAGATTTCTTGAATTCAGGTCAATTCCCACGTTTTGAGGGCGCGGGTGTCAGTTATACCGCCTGTGTGTGAGGAACATGGTGTGTGAAAGTCTTTTGTCCATTCTTCGCTCATGACATGTTGCGCCAGATAATTGAGAGGATGAGATGAATGGCCTAGATTGTGCCAAGTGTCAAAAATCAAGACAAAATGGGACACATTGGGAATTTTTGGAATTGTTAATGAGAATAAGACAAAAGCCAAATAATCTTATTCTTCATTTTTGAGGCACAAATGGGCAGAACGTGCAGTGGGCTGGAGATAGATGCAGTAGCTTGGGGTTTTGTGATTTTAGAGAGAGAAGGAGCTTATTCTCTCCCAGATTGACCACCGTTCGGATGGATTGGTTCTCGACAGACGAAGCGAAGTCGTCTACGAGAGAGTATCTTTGTGGACACCGATTTGGTGGAGTTTGATAACTTTCAGAGGTAGGGGATCTTTTCTACCCACAGCAGTATTATTTGTTGAAGTCATGTTTATGGTGGGGATATTCGAGGCTTGATTTAGCAGTAAATTCGGTTTCAAAACCTTTGAGCCAAATTGGAAAATCCTAAATTTTGTTACCATGAACAATGCGGCCAGAGGTTTCCATAGTTCCACGTGAATAGTTGTGTGATTTTTAGTGTGAATTTTTATGTGTTTAAGTGATTCAAAATGAATTGCTTGTGTTTGTTAATTATCTCATGTGAGCTAATTTTGGTGTTATTGATGGTAAATTTGCATAACATGATTTTGTCGATTTAATTATGTTAATATACATGTTTTCATACTATATTAGCATGACTATTTGGAATAGGCATAATGCATTCCATATGCCACAGGCGACTGGGAATATTAGGTGTGAGTGCATGACATGGAAATGAAACAAAAGCGAAAATGTTTATGAAGAATTTCAGAGGATTGAAGAATTGCCTTGGAGGATTGTCGTGGATCGCCGAATGAGGACCATGGTGACTGGGAGAAATATCTAACAATTAGCCTCGGAGGAGTAGTCGATGTATTCTGCAGAATTGGTAGTGAGTTTTCGAGAACTCGCTTTTGTTTGGCGGTTATTTGCCGCGTCGGCAGGCATGAGGTCGATGGACTGAGCCATGGGTTTGGGCATGTAGACATTCAGTAGGTTCATAAAATTGCTTGAATGTGATTGTTTGTCGCGGCCTTGCACTTAGGTGGGAACAGTAGAAAATTATCAACGTGGGCTTTGCTCACGCAATGAGGGATCACCGTTTCAAATGCGGGAATGTTAATACGGGAAAAACGACCTCACTGGGGCTGCGTTTAGAAAGAAAAGCGGATTATGGCTTTGGTAGTTATTTTGTATAACATGTATTGAAACTCCCCAAATTTTGATATATGTTTGGTAAAGTAATTGTAACTCTTGAATTATTGTATAGTTGATGTATTTTGTGATGTGATGATGTAGGGGCCAGTGACGTTATTTTTCTCGCATGTGGACCTTGTAGTCATTATTGATTGTTGGGTGGGTTTGTACCTTGGGTGAGCTCCCAGTACCATGAGGGGGCTACGCAGATTTTCATGAGTGGTGTCGGGTTGCGGCATCCCACGAGTAAAGCGGGTTGACTGGGTTGTCAACGGACCCGAGGTTTTGGGCGTCTAAAATTTTAGAACACTTCAGTGGTTTTCATTCTCGTTGAACATATAAAGGAAAGATAACCTATTGGTAGATTGGTTGAGTAGGCAAATTTTTATAAATGATTTAATTATTTGTATTCTTTGTTTTACGAGAACGCTTAACGGAGAATTTAAAATGCAAAAACTTTCAATTTGGTGTTACTTTAAATGATTTTAATAACATAATTCGATGTATTCTCGAAACCTTTGAAAGAACATAAATAATTGTAGATATACTTTGATCTTTAAAACCTCAAAACTTTCATAATCCATGAAACTTAGAATATGCTTATGGAAAAACCATTCCTTTATTGACATCTTGACATTTACAAAACCGGTTGTTCTTTAGAAATAGAAAAATTTATTAAAACCGGGAAAATGAAAACCTTGATAAGGAATTGAAACTCAGGAAATTCTCTTTAGACAATGTTAATAGGCAAATTATAATTAATATGATTAGAAAATAAATCTTCTTCTGAATAGTTTGAAAAACTTGCAATTAAAAAAACAAGTTCGAATTTATGATATTTATGATATAATAGAGTTTTCTTGCAAAAACATAATGAAGAATCTTTAAGAACCGATTAATCTTTTATCTTCATTCAAACAACAATGAATTAAACTTTATGATATATGGCTTATCATGATGTGATTTATTTTAGTTATTTACTTTGTATGTAAATATATGCAATATTAGATAAAAAATATTTTGAACTCCTGCAGGCAGATGGATCTGAGTTTTGAAAAGTATATTTTTAACCGATGATTATCAAATCTCTGAAACTTTCTAAAAAATTAAACCATTGTAGAATAACTTTTAGGCGAAATTTTGTAGATATTTTTTGAAACCGTGCCTTTATTTGCCAGTGGAACCATAGTGCGGTAATGGCCCCAAATCGAGGGTTAAAATTATTAATATTGTGTGTGTGTTACTCTTTGGACCAAGTCTGTCTGACAGAGAACCTCGCATCTTGGCGTGCGCTCTGTGCGCGCCAGGCACTGTGTGCCGACTTATTTATTATTGTGCCTTTCATTTCTTGTGCGACATAAGCACCCCTATGTCGCGACACTTAAATCAGTATTCTCAGGGATTCTCTGTCGGCGACATGAGGCGTGCTGTCGCGGCGGCTATCTTGTGAAAGTTTGTCGTGACGACAAAGCGCAAGAAGTAATCGCGGCATAACTCATCTATTCGCGATACCTCATCGTATGCGCGCAGTCGCTGATCGGCGCTCAGCGCTGATCGCTCCCGAGCGCTGGTCGGCGCTACGCTAGGGACGCATCCGCTGCGTGAAACGCTGCGGGTCTTTCGTGGCATTGTCGCGATGTCTGATACCGGTTGCAGCGAGGAAATTCTTGTCTTAGGCCCGACTCCTTGTCGCTGACACGAAATCTTAGTGTTGTAACCGCGAGGCCTTAGTCTTGGCGGCTATGTGTGACATCCGAAAACTGCTCGATGAAATTCTGCGCCTAAGACCCCATTCTGTCCGCGGCCTCTGACCATTGTCCTTGTTGAAACCCGTAGATCTACGTACGTGACAGAGGAATTCTCGTGATCAATGAAGCAGAAAATGAATGACTATATTTCTCTTTTGCAATTCACTGCGGTTCTGATTCTCTTCCAGTGCATTCATGCGATACTATTGCCTTTTTACCATTCTCTGACGATGGGGTGAGAACTCTATTAACTTTCACAAGGCAAGTCGAAGTAAGTCTTCTATTACAAAACTTCTCATTTACATGTATAAAATTGGATATTCTATCCAAAATATTACAAAATACATGAGCAGAGCCACAATCCAGGCCTTTTCACATCAAATCTCTTGGGCGATGTTTCATCCTCCACATGTACCTCGATGCGGAAAATATTTTCCCTACGAAGGGTGAGCAATGCCCGATAGAGAATTCTCCCTCTGAAATTTCACTCTACCCCTAAATGCACATGCAATATACACATACATCTTCACATTCCATCACAGAAATGTAATCCTACATGGAATATTTCATGTCATGAATGAGATGGACTCCTCATGCCCATAGCTTAGAGTCTAGTAATCTCTCACACATCTGCGCAGTGTGAAACACATCGTGATGTTTCACGATGGCTCTTTTCTTAAACAATCTTTTTTTGTTTTTTAAAACTCAGACATTGGAAAATCACTCCAATGTTCATTTGATTCATCAAATCGAGTGTGTTATGCATTAAGTGGGCGCAGTTTTCGAGTTTACAACTGTGAGATCTGAGAGCACATTTCCGACATATTTTCACGGTCTTTCGCTACTTGGGGTGATCATGTCCCCTTGCCGAATGAATTGGGTCTTTCATACGAGGGATGGATCTATCTTTTCTTGACAGTACGCACACACACACACACACACACACACACACACACACACACACACACACACACACACATATATATATATATATATATATTTTCATGTTATGCAACCATAGTCGATTTTGGACATTGTCCCATTTTGAGCTTCGCACACATTTACGAATGGTGAATAACCATTACCATGCACACACAACTGGCGTTATGTTCATAGTGTATATGAAATGCAAATATGTCATTTTATACTTATATTATCAATTACCATGCACATCGTAGAAACTACATGCCAACATTTCCAAATCATGATAATTATATTTCTACATACAATTTTCATTCACTATCTATGTCATGTCCAATACATCGAGAACAAACCTATATTAACATGATTTTTCACACAAACAACGAGATATTCATTTTCCGTGATACCACGCATCAGCTCTGAAATCAAACCGCGGTCAGGAAATTGGTCAGAACCACCGCAAAACATCTCTATTCATTTTTCAGCAATAACCACGCTAACAAAACCCGAGGACATCAGTCCCGGAATCAAAACCAAGCCTTAAACACAGCTCGAGATTGCTCGGAACAATCCCAAAAATTTATAGTATTCAGTCCCAAAATCTCAGGACTGAATCCCACATCCAGTTACGGCCTCGAATAACGCCCATGCCATTAATTGGCCTTTAGGCTAGATATAAATCGAGTAGGAAAATTCCCCACCTCTTGGGTTGACCAAAACTCACGATTACCCTGAGTACCAGCAGCGTAGCTCGTTATGGGCTGAAACTTTGCCTCTTGCTCTGACGGAAACCCACAGCCCGATTCCCGTAGATCTTAGAGAGAAGGTGGAAACCCTTTTTTTTTCCCTCTCTCTCTCGCATGGCTCTCTGTTTGTTTTCCCTTTTTCTTTTCTTTTCCCCCTAAATTCTTTTGTTTGCTCCCACTCTCATTTCTTTTTAATTTTCCTTTTTTCTCTTTTGATTCTCATTTCCGAATGTATCAAGAGTGGGGAAAACTTCCCCCCATTTTCCTCCTTTGACACATGTCTTCTTCACATTATTTTTTCTTGATTATTCCTTCTTTCCTCTTTTTAACTTCTCTTTTCTTTATTTTTTCCTTTGGTTCCCACTTAGGAGTGTTTCCTCTCCCTACATTATTGTTTGATGCATTAAGTGAGGCAGGAGTTCCTCTCACGCCTTTCCTCCTCGACTTAATGCGTGGCTCCATATGAGCCATTCATCCAAAAGTGTCATGTGTCACCAATACACCACATGGCTATCATGCCATGTGTCCACCCCATTTTACTGATGCCTCGAGAAAAAATGTAAATTAAGTATCTCAAATGATGAAATTTAATAAGGTAGTTGAATTTGACCAATTCAATGGTGGGTGTTTTAGATGTAAATCTAGAAAATTTAGGTTTCTAGCAGAAATTACGGTTTACATTTTTTAGAAAAGGTGAATTTTTCTACGGGTTTACATTCTTCCCAACAACATAATTTAGATCCTGAAATTCTATACACACTGCACCTGCATGAACACATTATTGCATATCGATATTTATTCTAGTTTCCAAATTTTAGATAATGCACCTTCATCCTCAAACAAGAAAGGATAGGTGGCCCGCATCGTGTCCTCGCGTTCCCAAGTTGCCTCCTCTTTTCCTCGGTGTTGCCACAACACCTTCACTAGCTTTATGGTCTTGCATCACAGTACTTGATCCCAGCTATCCTAGATACACCTCCTCGAAGGTCCCATCAGTATCAACAATAATCTCTCAGGAATCGCATTTCACGTATGTTGGATGCGGAATATCACTTAAACATGGAGCGTGGAACACCTCATGGACATGATAAAATTGGTGGTGGCGCCAACTTGATATATAGCCGTACCACCCTCTCGAGTATCTCGAAGGCAGATATACCTCGTAGCTAGCTTCCTCGCTTTCAATCACGATCCTCCTCTCTTGGTATCACCTTGGTCTTGATCACTCACCTCAAACTCTAAAGGTCGACGCCGTCTGTAGGCATAGCTCTTCTGTCGACTCTGAGCTGTAAGAAGATGCTTCCTTATCAAGCCTACTTTTTCAAAGGTGTCTCTAACCAGATTCGGACTAGTGATGGAATGCTCTCCCATCTACGTCGACAAATCGAGAGGATCGGCCTCCATTATAAACCTCATAAAGTACCGTTTGTATACTAGCTGATAACTATTATTTGTAAGCGAATTCCACTAAGTGCATCTCCTTCGGCTACCCTTAAGATCGGAGTAAATGCTCGAGCATGTCCTCTAAAAACTGTATGGTCTTCTCAGATTGACCATCATGCGTAGATTGAAAGCGCGTGCTCATCATCAGCGTGTCCTCCAGCCTTTTGGAAACTCTTTGAGGTGTGCGTAAACCTAAGTTCTGTTCGATACTATGGTTCTTTGGTACTCCCATATAGTAGGAAAATCTAGATATACAACAGGTAGAATTCCTCGATTAACGAAGGTCAGCCACACCACTAGAAAATGTCTTAGACTTAGTAGGCAGGTCATAATCACCCATAAGTATCATCTTCCCACGATGTCGTATCAAATTAGATCTGAAGTACATCGTGACTTGCTCCACTTCCACTTTCGACCACCTCCGATGGTTGTAGTAGCCTGTGCCGATGTTCGACCTTTGCTAACACGTGAGACAGTTAGACAAATTCCTCAACTTGTCTCTTCATTCCCACTCGATAATAATAGCGGCGAAGATCCGCAGTACATCTTTGTGCCCACTTGTAGATGCCCAAATGAAATGAGAAGCGATGCAGAACTCCCTAGGATCTCTCTCAGTCTCCCAGTGACTTAGGTAGTGCATCAACCCTTTACATTTGCCTTATCATGATGGTAATGCAAAGTGAAGTCATAATCCTCCCAAATACTCCATCCATGCAAGCGTTGCCTCATGTTGAGAATCGGTTTGTGTGAAAATATACTTCAGACTCTTGTGGTCTGAAAATACTTCAAACTATTCACCATACGGTGAGTAGCGCCAAATCTTTGAGGCAAGACAGTGCATGTCATTTCTTATCTGCCATGTGTAGAGTGGTCTGCTCATGATTCTTTAACCGAAGAGCCTGCTTCTACCCTCCCGGTGCATCAGACACATCCCGGTCCCGATCATAGAGGCATCACGATCTGCAGATGCACCTTTGTCACCTTTCTGGGACTATCAGAATAGTTGAAGTGGCCTCCTTTTAATTCTGGAATGCCTTCTTCACATAGGTCATTACACTCCAGAAACTTTCTGACCCCTTTTCGGGTCAATCTTGTCATAGGTCTTTAACTAATGGACCAAATCCTTAATGAACATACAGCAGTATCATGAATCTGAAACAACGTATCTCGAAGACTAACCTGGCCTCCTCTAACTGTAACATTACTCTGGCTTCTCTAGGTCTACAAAACACACTGGGCCAGGCACGATGTAGCCTAAGAATTTCACCTCGATGGCTAAAATTCATTCTTTGAACTGGAATACTGTTGATGGTGTCTGAAATCTGAAGAAACGACCCTGAATAGTCACCATGCACCTCCTCAGACTGGGAGTAGATCAAGATGTCGTCAAAAAAGACTATGATAAAATGATCCAAGTAGGGTTGGAATACCCTATGCATGAGATCCATGAATCTTTCTTTGGAGCATTCCACTATGCATGAGATCGTGAATCTTTATTTGGAGCGATAAGGTCAATCAGAAGAGACATCACTATGAACTCAGAAATGCCCTCTGCAAGCGTCTATGACTGTCTTAGGGATCTTGCCTCCACGACTGCGGAGCGATAAGGGTGCAGGATATCTTGGAGTAGACTTGCGCTCCTTTTAGTTGATCAAACAAATCATCAATCCTCGGTAAAGGATACCGATTCTTTATTGTAACCTTGTTCAACTGTCAATAGTCAATGCACGGTCGAAAAGTCATCTTTATTCTTATAAGCGGCGGGCCTTATGGTGGAGTGCTCGGTCCTAATAAAACCCTTGTCAACGGGATTCTGCAGTTGAACGCGAGTTCACTGTAACTGACCAGTGTCATCCTATGCGGAGTCACTAAGAAATGGGTAGCGTACCAAGGTATAACTTCGATCGTAGAAGTCTACATCACATTATTGGAGATAATCCGATAGCTCGTCTGGAAGCGATCCTCATACTCACACCACTCGAGGTAGACTCAAAATCTGTCTCCCCATTGTCCTCACAGGGTAAGGCTTCTTAGATAACCATCATTATCAGCTCCACACAGTCGTGCATGATGCAAGGGTAAAGCATCATGCTTCTCCCCCTAAAATATAACACAATTTCCCTCTTGTGTGTAGGCATTAATCCTCCTACGGTCACAATCTATGACGACTCGATGTGCCGTCAACCAATCCATGCTAAGAATGACATCAAAACTCATGATCACTAATCCATCACTAAAAAAGGTCCTGCATGGCGAATCATTGAAGGATCTCTAACTCACAATCAGAGCATATCCTTCAATCCTCACCTAATCCACAGGAGAACTCATCTGCTTGACCCTTCCAAGGATTCTACCTTTAAACCCAGTGCATTCACCTGAGATGCGTGACAAAGATGAGTCGTGTCTCTGACCTCGACCCATACCACAGCCTCTACGGCTTATTATATGTGAAGGCGCTTATACAACACCTTAGGCGAGGTGGTTCCTGCGCCGCGTGGTGAGAAGGAAAAAAAGCGTGTCCGCGCGTTCATCCCACCCGATGGTAGGATGCATCCTGAAAACCTTGGGAACCTTGCCTCTGAGAGCAATCCCACCTCATATGTCTAGGCTAATGGCAGAAATAACATGTCATCTGACCTGACTGACTAGAAGCCCTGGTTTGGCCTTGGCCCTGATAGCCGTGGCCTCGTCCTAAAATCCTCGTGGAATAGAAGTCTTATGCTTGCTCACGAAGCTAGAAAGAGCCGATCCTCATTCCTCTTACTACTAGCACCGTGTCTCGAGGATGCTCAGGTGCATCTTCTATCTCTCTCTTATATACAAGCGAATCGACCATAGATTCATGTCTGTGGAGAAATCCTCTGATCTTGCCTCGGATAGATAACTTCAGGCCATCCTCAAACTTCCTCATTGGCCCATATCTTGTGCACACAATTATCAGCAAGCGTGCCAATTCGGTGAACTTGGCTACGTATTCGAAACAATCCTTTTCCTTGTTTCAAACTCAAGGAACTCTCGAGCTTTGCATGTCTAGTTGATGGAAAAACATCCATGAAGAGCTCAAGACTCTCCCCGTATCATAGTCTGGATCGAGACATTGTCCCACCGCCATGGGATTCACCCTCTAGCCAAAATGTGGCTAGCTTGATCCTCTTAGTATCAGAGGTAATCCCCATAGCCTCTAAAATCCTCTCAATCTGTCGGAACCAATGATTGGCTACCACTGGATCCCCTCCCTCGTTGAATGTCGGAGGATGATGTGCTATAAACCATTGGAGGTTACTTAGCCCCCTTGACTGACTGCCTTTGCACGAGTAATGACGGATTCTGGCACCCATAACCTCAAAGGCTGTTAGGTAAAAACAGGTTGTACTGGCTGGCACCTCATAGGCGACCATGCGTCCTCTTCCTGAAACTTGCTATCTCGTATGTCAAATAGAAAATTGAGGACTCTTTCTTTCATTTAATTAGTAATGCATATGTCACCACTAATATACATTACACTCACTTCTATATACTATTCATAAGTATATGATTTATACAACATACAACACAATATCATGCAACAAATCACACATATTCATTTATCAAAATGCACGATGGATGCAAGATCTATACCCATGCCCATCGAGTCCTAGGTATTTGTATACCTAATATCTGATACCAAGTTGTGATGCCCAAATCTCTGGGGTCATTTTTTTTTTTGCTCTTTGGACAAGTGCATTTGATTCGTGCCATAGTGAAGTCTTAGAATCGACAATATTTATAACCTAGTTCTTCCCCTCACATCGTAGCATTACTGCTGCGGTATAGTGGCTCTAGAGGGTTTGAATCGAGGATAGGTTTCTTAGTATAAATGACTCACCGGGTGATTGAAGCAGTGAATTTAGGTTTAGTTTGGGGTGTTGTTGCATTGAGTTGATTGTTTGCGAGCTAGAAATAAAATAGTAAAATGTAAATAAATTCCTTGCCCAGTGTTGGGTCGCAGGGGCTGAGTCTGGCGGCCAATTCTCGGGGTCTTTTCCTCACGTTGGGGA
The DNA here is from genome assembly GCA_016808115.1 of Tetrastigma voinierianum. Taxonomy (NCBI): domain Eukaryota; kingdom Viridiplantae; phylum Streptophyta; class Magnoliopsida; order Vitales; family Vitaceae; genus Tetrastigma; species Tetrastigma voinierianum. The sequence continues at coordinate 15,786 of JAEQBH010006316.1, read as the reverse complement.
GGATGGCCTCCTACGAGAGGGCCGAGAGTCATCTCTGACGGGTTCTTCATTTAAGCTGTGTGACCACACAGAAATGTATCTTTGAAAGAGTGGTATTTGACTCCATTGATGGTCTTGAATATTGAATAACATCACCTTGACTCACTTTCCAACGGCTAATAAATGATAACTAATGGATATCCTTTGTAAATTATGATAAGTATCTGATGAACCTAAAAAGCTTGCAAGTCTTGGCCAGTTTCTGATGGCAGGAAGGGATCAAACCTAAAATTTGGAAAATAAAAATATCAGCAGATAAGCGCTTAATAACCCGTAGATGGCTACAACTATGGTGTCGATGGATCTATGATGGCATCGAGGAACCCGAAAACATCAAATCTTGATCATTCAAAGCGTGAAGGATTAAAGCCTACGATTCGTGAAACTATAAATGGTAAATACCTCCTTTAAAACATGGAAAAACTCGGTTACCTTGATCCTGTGATAGCCTTCCTGAGGAAAAGAACTTTAGCGCTCATCTGAGTTGTCATCTCGGAGGAGTGTTTAGCTACGTAGAAAGGGAAAATGAAAGAAAATGGAGAAAGGGAAAGCAGTGAATGGCTGCATGCTGTCTATTGCAAAAGATGATGATTCATAGTTTTGTCTGAGACTGAGAAACATATAGGTGCTTTCAGTGTATAGGAAATTACCAAAAGCGAAACTAAAAGCTATTACAAGGACAAAATGAAAAATAAAAAAATTGCAATAAAAACCTTAAAAGCGTGAAATGCGGGTGAGCAGTCTTTGAAATGTGAGCAGTGGCAGGCGAAGCGATTTGTGATTATGACTGTAAAAATTTGTGCTTCATTTTCTTGTTTTGCTCTTCTTTCCTCTTGGTCTCGGTCTCACGATCTTTGAGTTGACTCAATTCTTCTTCTTGGATCGGCTTCAGCAATTTTAGCACGATTAGCTCGCAAAAGCGCTACCGAAATTTGCCTGAAAATGCGATCGGTAGAATAGTAAAGGGACCTTAATGTTTGTCGGGTTAATTAGAATAGTTGTTTACAAAAGCCTCGAAACATAATAAATAGGGTTAGTATCCTTTTTGGCGCTGTCCACCCTGACCTACATTGCTGGTCCCTTAGCAGTGAAGAAAAGAAAGAAAGAGAGAGCTATACAAAGCAATAACAAGGTGTATTCCTAAAATTGCTATTTCAAAAGGTTATGAATGAAGTAATACCTAACCTAGTAAGAATCATCGAGCCACTTGATAACTATCTTGAGAGAAATGAATGCCGTACAAGATTGAGTATGAAAAGAACCTCTTCTTGCTAAATCAGCAGAGACTTCCACCCAAAACCTAGTATTTGTTTGATCGAGTTCTCAACAATAAGTGCATTGCATCTCCCCTGACGAGCTCTGCTGCGCTTAGGACCTTGACCAATCGTGAATCGGGACCTCTTATTCCTGACTCTTTTGTGTGTTGTAGGGTTGCAATCTTGGTGACCTCACCCAGGGATCCCGTGTAGCGGGGATCTGATGACTCCCAACCAATTAGGCTTAGGGCACGGAGTCATAGGATCTTTCGACCACTTTAACTCTTGGGTTTCTGAACTTGAATGGTTGAAACTCCAACACCTCTGACTTGCTAAACTCACCCCATCCACAGGTGTAAAGCGAGGCCTTTAGAGTCGGTGAAACCCCTTGATTGGCAGGGCTGCCTAGGGCTTTGAAGGCTTCGCCATTTAGCAACACCACGAAATAACCTAACGGTTTATAACATGTTTAGGGTATAAAAATAAGTAATTGTATTCGTTGAAAGAGCGCATTTTTGTAAAAGCCAATGGCATTGTTGTCGCTTTACGGAAAATTCTGAAGAATTTCTAGATCTCGGATGACAAAACGGACATCAGATTGGGATGATACTCACAATCTAACTACCATATCGAATTATTGATTAAGAGCAGTCTCAGAAATTTTCACGAATTTTAGAGGTAACAGCGTCGGTGAACCCTGAGGATTTTAGAAAATCTAAAAATTGACAATATTTAAATAATGTCATTAATATGTGTGGAACTTAAGCAGGGTGAAATGATTGTTTGGTGCGAAACAGGCCAAGAGATGAACGAGGGGACATGGGCTGTATGCAAGCTTATATATATATATATATATAATAAGGAGGCGATTTGAGGGCAATAGGAGAGATAAAAATTTATTTATTTTTTATTTTCTTCGGCTTCTCTCTTCGTTATCGGGTTTGATCTGTGGTCGTCGAGCCGAACGGGTTAATCACCTTGTGAGCTGATGATATAAAAAACAAGGTTTGTGAGAATTCAAGTGATAGGGGATTCGGAAAATCAAAGTTTTGAAGTATTTTCTCAGATCTGAGGCGTTCTGATGGTCCAAATTTGTCGGACCAAGAACACAAGTTGATCCGCATTGACTCGCGTGGGTACCAACATCTTGGAGTTTCGTCAAACTCCACGGAGTAAGAAATTTTCTACTTGGAGACCCACCCCAGCATAAAGAGTCATGTAATGACATAGGATTGTTCAGTAGGAATAGTGGTGTGATTTAGTCCCAAGATTTTTGGGATGAATATTAAATATTTTAATTTGGATTTAGGGCGGAGTCCGGTGTATTGGAAGGATATAAATTGGGTAAGAATAAGAATGTATGAATATATGATATGATATGATTAGATGAATAATATGAATATGAATATATAAATGAATATATGATAGAAACACATGAGATTAGAAAGTATCTGATTAGACAGCACATGCTAGAAATGCCTGAGCTGATAGGAAAATAGTTACATGTATGGTAAAAAGGAGTATGAATCGATGGGGTGGAAGTTAAAAAGATATATAGAAAAATACAAGATACAAATATATGGTTATAAATATCGCATATGATTCTTAGAATAACAATAATTGATCGGGGAATATGAGATATGCGAACATAAAATACACATGGATTATGCATAGAACACGGTAGAGGATTAGATAGAGCATACCTATAGAGGATATAGTTCTTTGCGGCATAAATTTACAAATATCAGAGGCCCAGTTTGTGTCGATGAGCATAGATCTAGTTTGGATCATTGTAAGCGCCGGATTTGGGTCACTCTGAGATGAAGATCATTGTCTCGTACCGGTGATGAGCTACCTTTGGGTACATACCGGGATAGAATCCTTGTCTCGTATGAGTGATAGTACCTTGGTACATATAGTTATTCAGTATCACTTCAAGGTTTATGCGGGCGTGAAACATAAAACAAATGATAAGTATATGCACATGATTCGAAATGATAAGTACATGACATGATATGAGAAGCATAGCATTGCTATGTGATGACAAGTATCACAAGTACAAGAAATAAAGTGTCGATGACATGAAATGTATATGTGAGATAAATATATAAAAGCATATGAAAGTCTGAGTATATGAAAATCGCCTAGGAAAGTATAGTATGAAAAGTACAGATGAAAATATAAGTACAATATGACGTACAAGATGAAATGAGAGTATATGACAAAATATGTACAAATACAGCGAAATCACATTGCCTCTTGAATGACCAAACATGTGAGATTCCCTCTCGAAATGTCATGAATGTCAATTCTATAGTTAAAGTGAATCATATGTTATTCAAATGCGAAATCATTCTTTGTTGAATGACCAGGCAAGGCGAGGTTCCTCTCGAATGCGTCGTGAATCTGCGATTCTATAGTCAAAGTGAAACATAAATGCAAGTATATATGACAATCTGAAGATGCGTATGAAAATATATGATAAAACAATATGTAAGAAATGAATAACATAGCATGGGCGTGTAGCCACTACATGAAAGGAGACATGATATAGGTACAGGATAAGAAATGATATAGTACATAGAATGTAATAAGTCATAGAACTGAAAGATGAAAAAGACTAGAAACAGGTAAAAGACAATAAAAGCATTTGAATAAGCTTGCGACGATCAATGTTATTGGTCGTCCATGTATATGTTTTCCCACTAAGCGTAAAGCTTATGGGTTTAATCAGTGTGTTGTTTGGTACATAAGCGAGAGAGCGAAGGATGGGACATCCCATCAACGACACATGCCAAGCATCTCGAGATATAGGTGCTCACCACACTATTCCTGATCTACGATTTTTCATTGGGCCGGAGTATAGAGTATAGTTTGTAATAGTGAAATTGTAATAGTACAAATAATAAGAGACTTCAATATGTGTATAGAATATAATGAATACTACTATGGTGGTATGTATTAACATATGTAAATTTTTGTTATTACGAAATTGTGCATATGAATGAGAACGAATGCAGTGTCGGCTACGAAAAATGTTAAAGAGTCCCGATCCTGAAGTGTGACACCTAAGCAGCTACCCACAGTAGTCTTAGGATTGGGGCCTCGCGTATATACCCCTCGAGGTGTGCTCGGGTTTCAAGGAAAAGCGTTGCAATTTTTCTTCTTTTTCTTTTTGATTTTTCTTTTTCTCTTCTTTTATTTTGGAAGACACATTGGCCTTCTATTCATGGGGGTCCTTAATCTATTAAGGTGGTCGCGAAACTAGGGTAGGTTATTGAGAAGCAGGAGGCTGGAGTTTTCGGGTTATTGAAGAAACACAGTGTGCCCACGTATTGGTTAGCTAAGGTAGAAAGAAAAGGTCGAGCGACAGAATTCAACTAATCATCCACTCAATTAGGCATGGGCCAGTCTAACATCAATAGAAATTGGACAAAGTTCGATTTTTTCAAACTACGAGCTAAGCGAAACACACAAAAAAAAAAAAAAAAAAAAAAGTGGTGCAAAATGGGTCGATTTTTTGAAAAGTGAGTTATGTATAGTATAAACGGCTTCCTGAGAAAACAATAAGCCATTGAACATCTGAAAATGGGCTTGCTCAAAATAGTAACAAAAACATAAATACATACCACTTCCTTCGCTAACTCTCCCCCGAACCAAATGTCTCATTGTAAAGTAATAGGGCTCGGATTGAAAGTTAGGAAGGAAGGGCCTTCTAGGAGTCATTTTTATTTTTATTTTTTGCTCTTTGAGACGAGGAGTCTGTCACGACAGAGAATTCTCTATCACGACATAACGAGTCCCTGCTTATCATCATGTTAATATAAAAACATAATAAAGAACCTTTAGTACCTCAACAAAAACCAGAATGGGAAATGACCGGTCAAAATAATTTTCCATTATATTATAGTAGATATAGAGATTTTCAAATTTTTTGATTTTAGAGAAAACCCAATCAAATTTTTTATCTTATTGGAGAAACTCAAGCCATGTCCATTTGGAGAAGCGAGCCTTCCAGATAAAAATTTTGAACTGAAATTTTATAACCCTCTGAAGAAACAGGATTTTGTCATTGACTTTAGTGAGTCCACGAAGTAATATGTTAGATGATGTAAACTACAGAATCTAGATGAAGAGCTATGCCAATGCGGAAAATACGTGGAAGGATAACAATGAAATCAAATCATGCAACAGTATTCAACTCTGCAAAGAAGCCCTCAATAGCCTTATCAGAACCAAGCTTATCCTTATCTCTAAAGTATTCAACAAGAGGAAGAAACGTGTAAGTACGATAGCTTCAACTTTTACTTTATGCGGGACACTTGTTCTCATAGGCATATATTAGTCTTCATAGGCATTTAGTAGAGTTTTGATAAGTTCAAACTTTTTCTTTGTCCTTGTGACACTTGTCTAAAGTATTATTAGTATAGTCATTAAATGATATATTTTAATTATTATTATTATTATTATTATTACTATTAGTATTATTATTAGTGTGACAGCCCAAAACCCGAGGGTCCCATTGACAACGTCAGCAGCGGAATATGTGGATCTAGTGATGTCTGGTACCCATTGCATAGTCCCGTGCAGGATCCATTCATTTAGAAAATGTACAAGTCTGCAAAAACCATTCACAAAGTTCGATTTACAACTGCTCGCTTTTATCTAATCTGTATTTGTTTCGAGGGTCCTAGTTGACCAGCATCGACTGTGTGTCTCATATCATGAGACATACATGATTAAAAATGGTCATTGGCCTGACACATACTCACCCCAAAATATATTGACTATATGACAATAGTTCAAGAGTTCATCCTCTTAATCAAAACATATATCAAAATTAAGAATTCTATTACATGTTTTCAAAATATATATCAGGAGCCACATGTCGGCTTTGCTACCAGCGGCCTCTAATGAGCGTCGTCTTCACAGAACACTCACATGCGAAAGGGGGATCCGATGAGTTGGCTTGATGCCCGTGGTGATAATCTCTGTGGGTTGCTCCGCTAAGTGCTCATGTAATGTGACCAAACATTCAAGCGCACATATATTCCCATTCAAATGTCATGAAATGAATGAGAATGTGACTCACCTTTCTCACTTCTGAGCCCTCTTGACTCCTCACATACAGACAAGGGTAGAAAACCTTTAATTTCAAACAAAAAAGTTTTATTTGCTGAAACATAATACAGTTTCGATAAAATCTATTAGACGACCCTCAGGTGAATTGTTGGAGTAATTCTCAACGATCATGGGCCTCTCAGGCGTGGCTTGTTGGACAACTCTCGAGCAATTCTTGAAAAATCTTCCTTTAAATTCATATGACCATTTCCTTTTCTTTTATGTCATGCACTCACACCTATTTTCTAGATTTGCCCAGGTGCGTATGAAATGCATTATCTTATTTCATCTGTATGCTGTATCAATCATGCATATATTAACAAAATTCACATACTAACCACATGTGTTATTTATTCATAGCAATAACATCCAAAATTAAACTCACTAGGCTAATAAACAATTTAAGCAATTCATTTTGAATCATGTGACATAATCACCCGTGGGACCGCGAGGCGGTCTGTCCAGCACTGGGCTGTCATTTGCTCAAAATTTCGGCGTGGTCCTCAGGAGGACCAAAAACTCAGCCGTTTATTTGAGCACTCGACCTGGTGCGTGTTATTCAGGTATGTAAGCTCTGAAATATAACCGCAAGCCCACACAAAATAGTCGATGGGTATCGAAACCATTCTAGGGATTTCTTCATTTGGTCCCGAGATCTTTGAGAGCCGAGAAAACACGACCATCTAAGAGGCCTTAACAAAATACCATCCATTAATAATATAGCGAAGAATAAAACAAGTAGGAGAAAACCCCTACTTTCCGAAGTTGTCAAAACTCCACACAATCGGTGTCCACGCGTAGCCCTTACAGCGTAGACCAACTTTACCACTTGGCTCGTCGGGAACCGACAGTCCGATCGCCGGGAAATCTAGAGAGAAGTTGGACTTTCTCTTTCTAAAATTTGTTTCTCACTCCTTTGCGGGTTCCCGGCTCAAAAGAAGAAGATCATTCTTTTCTCTTTTCATTTATTCCCCTTTTTGTCCTCTCATATACGTATCAACCTTCATGGTTGACTTGGATTACCACATCCACAATGGTGGATTTCCATGCAGGAGATGCCACATGTCCACATAGGCCCCCGCCCAGCTCTCCTATTTGACTAATTCTTCACTTGACACGTGGCACACTTGAGCCACTCAAAATGTACGAGTGTCCTTTCACCAATTGCCTCGAAAACATGAAAATTCCAACATCTCTCGAATTACGTGATATTGCGTGTAACTGAATTCGCGTTAATTCAACGATGAAATCCCGTTTGTCATCGAGATACGAAAAATTCCATCTTTTGATGAAGTACCATTTTACTTTTTGAAAGAAATTAGGATTTTCTAGAGTTTCTAAAAATATATACATAGCAGTTTTGATAGAATAAGAGACAAAAAAAAAAAAAAAAAAAAAAGAAAACAAAAACCTAGCGACTTACTTCAATCTTGCGGTCTGGATGAAAGTGTGCCTTTGAAATATATGGACCACGACGGGGTGGCGCGATGCCTAGTAAAGAATAACTCCTTCATACTGGCATATGCACTGTGATCATACTATATCACATTCACATGAATAGCATCCACATAAGATTATGTCATGAATGATGAGATCATTCATAAGAGTTAGCGCAGAAAATTGTTACGATGTTAATCAATGACTGCTTTTCTCAAAAAATAGATTTTGTTGAATCAAAACCATTGATAACCCCAACGAGTTTATTAGTACAATCTTGTTTCTATATTCAGGTGGCTGATTTAGTTTACCCATGATTTACACTTCTCAATATCTTTACGCTTTCTCAACGTCGATGATCACAACTGATCGCAATCTACCGGGCTTTCACCCGAGGGGGTATCTATCCCTTCTTGCTATGCCCAACACACGTATTTTTCATGCTATACAACCATGAGACTCATTTTGGACGTTGTCCCATTACCGAGCTCACCACCCATTCACTAAGAATGATGAATGATCATAACCATGCACACACCCAACACAATGTGGTGTCCCCGTGCATATGCAATGCAAAAATGCCAATGCATGTACCTCATGTTACATGTATGCGAACAATTGCTACGAAACATTTGCATTCCTTACTTTATACTAAGTATCATGGATAATTATATCAAATGCAATATAATTTACATCCATTCATGGTAATATATTTAAAACACCCATGTATCAACATATTTTCAACACATTCAACATGTGATTCATTCTTCATGCACTATAAGCATACATCACACTAAGCATCAATCATATACACAAAGATAACTTGGTATCCTTTACCAATTGTTGCATAAATAATGCCCATAACAATCCACAAGGCTCGAAAGAATAGAGTTAACAAAACTCCGTGAGCACCAAATGTCATTCACTAGAATATTGTTACATTTTAGACTTAAAGATATTTTAATAGAGTCCAAGAACGCTGCGAAATCGGAGTTTTAATTACAGTGCTATGAACGCCCGTCATTTTCTGATCACAGTAAGAAAATTGTTCGCATTCCCCAAACTGCTAATTTACACTCCACTACCAACACTCCATTAGCCTAAACCATAACACCGGTTCGCCCCGGGATCGACCATCCATGGCTACGCGTGTCGATGCCTGCAACGCCTGGCCAGAACTAAGGCTACACAATGTAGTCAAGAGGTCCGCACTTCGTCTCGAAATACTGGATCCAGTCCTTGATCGTCAATAAACACAGCCCTAAGGTTAGAGTTGAACCAAAATGGCCCTTACATGGCCCCTAGGCAAGAAATAACCAATGGAGGAGAAACCCCTACCTCTTAGAGCTTCAACGAAACCTTCGGATTTCGTACCACGCCGTAGCTCTCGCTAGCAAGTGACCAACTTTAGTTCTCGGACTATCGAGCTCAGACCATCGGAACACCAGGAAAATCTTCTCTTTCCCTCTCTCCTTTTTCCTTTTTTTTCTCATGCACTATTTTTTTCCTTTTTTTTTTTTCCTTCTATTTTGTTTTTCTTTCTTCCTTTTCTTTTCTTATCTATCCACCAAATTGATCAAAGTGGGGAAGCTTCCCCCCACTTTCCTACTTTCCTTACAACTTGACACATGTCTTTAACCCATTTCTGACCCATGGCTCTAAATTTGAGCCATTCACCAAGTGCCATGTCACATAACATGCCCTAAGTGGCATGCCACACCACATGACTCTCATGACACAGTCTCTCCTTTGCTATGGCATCCACATGTATACTACTCATGTGTCACTTTGACACCCGATACCTCAAAAACGGAAATCTAAATTGACCCTGCACTGACCAAATTCGACTGGATAACAAGATTTCGTGAGATGATTCCAACAGTGAAGTCCGTTTCGTCATCCAAGATCTAGAAAAATTTCAGGTTTTCAACCTGTACTATAACAACAAATTATTGCTTTACCATTTTTCAAAAAAATTGAATTTTTCCTAGGTTTCACATTCTCCCCCCCTTAAAAAAATTTCATCCTCGAAATTTACACACATATATTATACTCATCACATGCATATGCAATGGGCCATTTAACTCCAACACGAACAACGACTTCATCTTCAAATAGGAAAGGATAGGTGGCACACATCGTGTCCTCACGTTCCCATGTTGCTTCCCCCACTCCTTAGTGCTGCCATAACACCTTATCAAACACAGCCTTAAGGCCGCAAACCTACTTGCCATCCATAATACGCACTTGTCACTCTTCGAAGCTCTCATCCGCATCAATAACCAGCTCGCCCCAATCTACTACATGAGTTGGATCTGGAGTGTACTTTCAAAACATGGAGACATGGAATACCTCGTGGACACTGGCAACTGCTGTAATGTGAATCGATAAGAATCGTATCCACCCTCGAGCATCTCAAGGTCCGATGTATCTCGCGATGTTTTCCCCGTCACGAACCCGATCACTCATCTCTTAGGCATCACCTTCAAGAAGACGTGATCACCTACCTCAAACTCTAGAGGTCGACGTCATCTGTTGGCGTTGCTCTTCTACCGACTCTGAGCCGTGAGAAGACGCTTCCGTATCAAATCCACATTCTCAGATGTGTCTTTAATCAAATTCGGACCCATGATGGATTTCTCCCCCAATTGGCCCAAATAATCTAGAGATTCACACAGCCCTCCCATATGTTTCATAGGGTGCCATCTATATGTTTCAGCTCGATAATCGTTGTTAAACCGACTCTACCGAGGGTAAATGCTCCTCCTAGCTACCCTTAAGATCCGTGACATGCTTCGCAAAGATGTCCTCTCTAAAACATGTATACCCTTCTAACCTGGCCGTCCATCTGGATGAAAAGCAGTGCTCATCATCAACTATGTTCCCATGGCTCTCTGGAAACTCTTCCAAAAGTGAGCCAGAACCTAGGATCCCGTCGATACCATAGAGACTGACACTCCATGTAACCGGACAATCTCTCGAATGTATAACATGCAAAATTCCTCAAGTGTGAAGGTCATCCGCAAGACCAGAAAATGTGCCGACTTAGTGAGCCGGTCCACTATCACCCACACCGCATCATGCTTCTATAATGTCCACGGCAAGTGAGTCATAAAATCCATCGTGATATGTTCCCACTTCCACTCTGCTACCCCCAATGGCTAGAGTAGCCCTCGCCGGGCTCTATGCCTTCACTTTTTACCTGCTGACACGTGAGACATCGTCGAACAAAGTCTCCAATGTGTTGCTTCATCCCATTCCAGTAATATTGGCGAGGAAGATCACGGGTACACTGTACACCTAGACGCACCTCAAATTGAGTAATGGAACTCCCGAGGATCTCCTCTCTTAAATCTGTCAACTGAGGAACCACAACCCGTCTCCTATACCAAAGACTACCATTTGTGTGAATGGCCCAGCCTTCGTCACCCGTACCTGACTATACCCGGTCCTTAATGGATACTATCTCTACGTCTTGCCCTTGGGACTCAATCACTCTACTCAAACAGGAATGTGGCCGCTTAAACCCTTAAGACACCCTTAGCTTGATCTCTGTACTATAGCCCAAACTGTCCTACAACCTCGAGCATCTGCCACTCCCTTAGTTATATTAGGCTAGTACTTTCAGACTTCGAACAGTGTATCAGCCACCACATTTGCCTTACTAGGATGGTAATGCAAATTGAAGTCATAATCCTCCAGATACTCTATCCATCTACATTGCCTCATGATGAGGTCCCCCTGTGTAAAGATATACTTCAGACTTTTGAGGTCTGAAAACACCTCGAATTGCTCACCATATAGGTAGTGGGGCCAAATCTTCAAGGCAAAGACTATGGCCACCAACTCTATGTCATGCATGGGGTAATTCCGCTCATGATTCTTTAACTGCCGAGAACCATAAGCTACTACTCCCTCTCAGATCGCATCAAAACGCATCCTGGGCCGCTCAATGCATCACAATACATCAGGTACCTATGTCCCCTTTCTCTTCCGGACTATCGAGTAGGAGTCAGAGTAAGTCTCATTTTCACCCCTGGAATGCCTTCACGTTCATTCCACTCGAATGTGACCTCCTTCCAGGTCAATCTCGTCATAGGTGTAGCTAATCGGGAGAAGTCCTTAATGAATCTTCTATACCTCGCCAAATTCTAAGAAACTGGCGTATCTCAAAGACCTGACTTCATCTCTAACTCATAACGTTCTCACCCTTCTCCGTCCAATCGATACACTATAAACTCGATTAATTATGTCCCAAGAATCTCACCTCAAGTGATCCTCATGCTCCTCCTTAGTCTGGGAGTAGATCAAAATGTCGTCCACAAAGAATACAATGAACTGATCTGAGTAGGGTTGGAATACCCTATGCATGAGATCCATGAATGCTGCTGGAGCATTCGTCAAGCCAAATGGCATCACTGTGAACTTGAAATGCCCATACTACGTCCTAAACGATGTCTTAGGGATATTTGCCTCCCTAACTCTCAACTGATGATAACCGGTGCGAAGGTCTATCTTGGAGTAGAATCGCACCCCTCTCAACTGATCAAACAATCATCAATCCTTGGTAACGAATACCGATTCTTGATCGTAACCCTATTCAACTGTCGATAGTCAATGTACAGTCGAAGGGTCTTGTCCTTCTTCTTAGCAAACAGAATCGAAACGCCCCAAGGTGAAGTGCTTGGTCTAATAAAACCCCTATCCAACAATTCGCACTGACCTCGAAGTTCCTACAACTACCAAGACTATCCCATGAGAGTCATAAATAAAGGTGATATACTGTGGTGTAACTCAATGACAAAGTCTACATCCCTGTGCGGAGGTAATCCAAGTAGTTCATCCGGAAAGACATCCTCATACTCACAAACCACCCGAGGTAGACCCAAATCCTATCTCACCTCATCCTCCAGGGTAAGGCTTTCTAGTCAACCCATCAACTGTCCATGCCACTTGGAGTCGTACATAGTCTGGGGTAAAGCATCGTGTTTATCCCTTTGAAACATAACACATATCTCGTCCTATGTGTAGGTAGTAACTCTCCTACAATCATAGTCAATGACGACTCGGTGTGTCGTCAACCAATCCATCTCAAGGATGACAAACTCCGACATGTTTATGACCCTTAGGTCCACAGTGAGTAGAATCCTGGAGATCTCTAACTCATAACCCCGACATATCAGATCCACACTCACCCTAGTTCCTAGGGGAGAGCTCACATACAACGACTTTTCCAAGATCTCAACCTCTAAGCCCAATTCTCTCACACATGATGCAGAGATAAATGAATGTGATGAACTAGAATCAAACAAGATCTTTCGCCTATATGCGAAGATAGCAAAAACATGCACTCGTATAAATTCGATTGATCTCGCAGGCTCACCGTGTGTAATGGCGTAAACACTCTGGTCTCGAAGTCCTGCCCGTGAGCTCCCAGACTCGACCCGACCCATGCCCCGGCCTCTCTAGCCTCGTCTCCTCAAGAAATAACCCGCGGGCCTATGCCGCACCCTAAGATCGATACTCTGGCCCTCAGCCCGTGACGGGGTAAGAGAGACAACCGCGCCTGCATACGCCCCATCGATGATCGACCGAGGTGTCCTATAACCCTCGGATCCCCGCCTCCTCGTGGGCAATCCCGCCTCATATGTCCAAAGTTGGTGGTAATGATAGCATGTCACCTGCCCCGCCAGATGCCCCAACTCGCTCGCCTTGATAACCCCTACTGCCCCCAAACCGTGGAAGCATAAGTCCCCGCTTCTTCCCGGAGCCAAGGCACCACCTCTTTCTTTTTCTCACTAGCACCCATATCATGGATGCTCCGTGGGTCATCAATCTGTCTCTCTATGGCCATAACTGTCCTGACCATAAAGTCCATATCTTATAAGAGAAATCCCACAAACTCGGGCTTCCGCATATCAACCGTACCATTCTCGACTCTCTCACTCGCCATGTCGGTGGCCACGTAATCATCCTCGAAACTGCCATCTGCAAGGAACTTAGCCATGTATCGTTACACCGCCATTGTTCCTTATTTCAGTCTCCCAGGAACTCCGAGCTGCGACGCCGAAAGCATGAGCCAGAAATATCGCCTAAGGAAGAGCGCCTACGAACTTTCCATGTCATCGCCCTCCAAGTTCCTTGAGGCTTTGATCCAATCCCACCATACTCTGGGATTCACCCCAATTGGAATGCACTAGCCTATCCTAGTGGCATCTAGAGGCGATCTCCATAAACTTTGAGATCCCTCATTTCCAACTGCAGCTGCACGTGCCAACTACTAATAGACCTCACATCCTGAACTAATCCGTTCATTCATTTTCTGAACCCCTAAGGTTATGTTCTCTAACCCTAGTGTTCGTCTTTTTTCATATACATCTTGTCATGCATATATTTCACACAATTTGTAACACACAAGCATTACATAAAAGAACACAAAACATATAATGCACCCCATGCAATGATCTAACTCCATGCCCGTGAGGTCCTATGTATTCATGTACCTAGACCTGATACCTAGCTGAGACGAAGCCACATCGTGACCATACTTATGGATACCCACACCCAAGCTCCCTAGGTAGTCGTTTACCTAGGCTCTAATACCAAGCTGTGACACCTTAAAACCCAAGGGTCCCGTTGACAACCCGTCAACGTGTGGAATACCTGTGGATATCGTGATGTCTCGGTACCCATTTTGTGTAGTCCCATTATTGGGATCCATTCATTTAGAAAATGTACAGGTCTATCCAAAAACCATTCACAAGAGTTCAATTCCCATAAACTTCCTTTTATACAAAAAATATATACATAACCCAAGTTTTGCTCAACAAGAGACAAAAAACAAAACAAAAAAACAAAGCCACAATGGCCAATCATGTCCCGACAAGTGAGTCGTCGCCCAGACCTAACCTGCACCTAAAATATGGCCCCACGACAGGGTGAGCAATGCCCATTAGAAAATAACTTCTACAAGGGCTACTCTCTACCTAAGTGCACATGCAATGCCATAATCACATCATATCACATTCCACATAGAATATGCAATCCTTCCATGGAATACTACATGTCATGAATGAGATAAGACTCATCATGCCCCATGTCTCGAGTCCTAACCGACTCCCTCACACATGCATATGCCAAGTGTGAAAAAAGCTGTCATTGATGTTTAATCCAATGACCCTTTTTCCAAAACATATTTCTTTGTTTTATAAGTCAAAACTCATTGGATAAACCTCCAATGTTCACTGTCTATTAAAACCAAATGTACCACGCATCAGCCACTAACGTTTCACCACAGATTTACCGCTTCTTCCACATTTTTGATGGCCACCATTTGGGTGGATCATGTCTAACAAGAATTACCGGGTTTTTCACTCCGAGGGGGTATTCATCCCTTCGCTTATGCCCAACACATCTATTTTTCATGCTATTCAACCATGAGACTCCATTTTGGACGCTCTCCCATTACCGGTAGCGATGCCCCAAAAACTGAGGGGTCCCGCTGACAACCCGTCAAACTCGCGAATTCCCCGTGGGATTTTGCACCCGATACCACATTGTTGTGTCCCATTTATCGGGATCCATCCATATTTTCACAAAAATTGGGTAGAGTCTCCTTTTTTCAGAGAGCTCTACCCAATATACAACTTGTATAACAATATAAATTCATAACTCATCCAAGTGCCTTAATGAAGAAGAATGACCACACATATCTATCTGGCCCATATCCCCAATACACAACTATATCACACAAATTCATAAGAGTTTATTTTCATAACACTCTTAAACAAACATATATTCAAATCATTGTTCTAATATATTTACATAATATTTATCAAAGCCACATCCTGATTCTTCCAAATCACGCCTGAGTGAGCACCGCTTCCTAAACACTCCTCAGACCAGTGGTCCACGACTCCGGTGAGTAATGCCC
>JAEQBH010006315.1:0-136341 GCA_016808115.1 Tetrastigma voinierianum | reverse complement strand
TCATACATCGTCATGGTTTGAGTGCAAAGACACAAATCATTATCAGGTGTGCGGTAACACCACATTACATGAGAGTGCACATCGTGGATTGATTTGGCACCGCTTGCGTTGAATCTGCAGGGGCTTTTCGGGGAATGGACTAAGTCCAATTGAGTTCCACAAATGTTAAACCAAAACGAAAAATGTAAATGTGTCTACGTAAAGTAGGATGATACTCCCTGTGAAAAGCCCAAACCCGGTTATACAGCATATCCACTGAAAGCCCGAAAAATGTCTGAGGGTAAGAGACCCACGGAGACCCCGAAGTTCTGCTGCTCCAAAAAGACACGAAACGGGCCAAATAAATATCATACACAAGTTGTGAGATGAGAGTCGAAATCACCGTGATCGATTTCCCATCGCACTTGTGATCGGGTGGTGGCCTGAGGTCAGACCCTGCATTGGGCTCAGAGGTCGCCTCATACATGCATGTAGATTTTCCATGATAGATAACGAGCATGCAATGTATTGGTTGTTGGTTTGACTGTGGAAGTGATCATTTATATGTGCACCTGGCTGGAAGGCCTTATAGGATTTATCCCTTACTGGGCGTTAGCTCACCCTGGTCGTGGGACCTCTTCAGGCATGACAGGTAATAGGCAGACGCACGCCCTAGATGCCGGATCATGAAGCTGCAAATAACTGTGGCTCCTGATCTGTCACATATACATCCAACCAGCTCACTTCATAAACATATTAAAGTTACTTAACAACCTGATCTGATGCAGCCGCATCTGAAACCATGATCATATGGATGCTGATCCATCAAATTATTTATTTATGTATGGTTCCATGGATATGAGACACATTGTGTTTTTCAGAAAGCTGATTTAAGGGTCAACGGACCTCCCGTTTGGGGCGTCACATGACTAGTCTTAAAAATGCCAAATGGAGCTATCACAGAGGCAAAACCAACATTAATCGAAGAGGACAATGGAACCACCAATACCATATAGAAGAAGGACTGAATTAGGGAAATCCAAGTCGTGCACCTTGACTACTGTGGCCTGGCCCGAGAATCAGGGTCTCGAGGATCAGCGCCAGAGCTCAAAATCCATGGCTCTGAAAGCAGTGAATCTCTCCCCATGATCAAGCCGAGGAGTAGCCTTTGGCAGCCAAAGAGGCAGTAATATCATTCCGCCCCTTCCAATCTTCTCACCAAGGCCTACCCCAAAATCCACCTCTCCCCAGACTTTATTACTTCTGGGCCTCCCTGTACCCAAGAATCCTAAAACATGTTAATTCACTAAGTGAAGGTTCTTTGTAATTTTTTTTTTAGGCCTTACATATTAAAAAAAGAAAAAGAAAAAAAGGGTGAAGGTTGATACCATTTCATTTAAAATTTTTTTTATTGTGCTCATAGACAAAGAAAAGTAAGGTCGATACCATTTCTTTTTTCTTTTTTTTTTTTTCTTTTTTGTCGACCATAATGTGTTTTGAGCGATCCATATACACAAAAGCGCTTTTAAGACATATCATATCTGTGACTATCCCCATAATAGTCTATAGGGACCATATATAAGAACGACATCGTTTCCTAACATAGAACACAATCAGCTTTCTCAGGTTCGAACTCGAGACCATCAAGTTAAGTTAAAAGAACATAAGACCTAACCATCTCACCTAAGTGATTTTTTCTTTGTAGATTAGTCTTGAAGGTCATTTAAGTAATACATCTCACCATAAGTCCACCACTTGAAACGCTTTTGTTTTCGAGGTCACATCAACGAATATGGAAGGTGCTTAGAATTTAAGAGTTGTGTTTGGTAGGGAAAAGTTATGGTGTGATGTATTCACTTAAATAATTTATTTAAATAAATAATTGGTTTTTCTAGCCTCTGTATGAAAATATAAATAATTTAATAATAAAATATCCAAACCCAAGCTCTGAATGATTATTTTCTAATTTTAAATCCTATGAACTTTTTTTTTTTTGTAAAGAATGCTTTGAAAACAAAGAGAATACAATTTTGGTATTCTCTAAAATATGTTATTGCTCTTGAATTTACTGTTTTTATGTTCCTCAGAATAAAAAAAAAATAATAATTTAAGAACCCAAACGTGTTTTCTATATATATATTTTTTGTTTCTCCTTGTTTTGAAAACAATAAAAGAACACTATTTCTCTCGTGTTCTCTCGAAAATTGATATTTTTATCTTAATTTAGTGTTTTATGTGTTTTTTATGTTTTGAAAACAAAACTCAAAAAACAAACTGTTTCTTTGTTCTCATTGATTTGTGGAATATAGAACAACTTTTAAAAGGGTAAACTAAAGAGTTACTAAATTTCTATCTCAAAGTCCCTCTTACTATTAAAGTTACGAAACATTTTATTTTAAAATTTTTGGTAAGTTAGATGAAGACAGATAAAAAGATCATTCAATATTTGTATTCTACTTCGTAATAATGAAAATTTAGAGCAAATACACAGATTAAGAGGCAACTAATAATAAAATAGGAGTCATCTTCTCCGGTTACACTACTTCTTTATTACATAACCTCCTTTTTTTTTAATTTCAAAATTCAAACTAGCCTTTATTTCATAACCTCCTTTCTCTCCATTGTTTTGCCATTTCAAAAGCACCCCATTAATCACCTCCCTTAATCACTCCTTTCTCTCCTGTATTGTTTTGCCTTCCAAAAGCACCCCATTAATCACCACAAGCATTATACCTCGCAATAGACGGAGCGTTATATTGGGAATTGCGGACGACTCCAACTGTCCACCCCATTATTGCCTCCATTGATAACCTGTATCCATGACGATCCGCCATGCTGGCTATATAACTACTTTCTGGAGTTTGTATTTTAGAATGGAGGTTTTTTCTTTTTGTATTTGAAAGAATTTTCCCGCTGTTGCTTTTCTTATTTCAAAACAATCCGAATTCTTGAAATTTCCACTCATACCGCTCAGTGAACCGCTAAATCATTGGTCATGCAGTGCTTAGATCAAAGACCGCGTGAGTTCCGATTTCGGGTTTTCATTTCGTTTGCTGTTTTTTTTTTTGTTTTGTTTATTTTTGATTTGGCTTCTTCAGGTTTTAGAAAGTGGGTGGTGGAAACGAGAAGAGAAAATGGAGGTCAGGAGGAGTTATTCTGGGGTCTGGGTTGAGAGGAAAGAACGTGGCGACATCCGAGGAGTCCGATCCCGCAGCTGGGCTACCGGGTGATGGGTTCTTCGCACTCCGTGGCCACACGCTGCCGAGCTCATCCCAAGGATTTCGTGGTGGTTCGCAAAGAATGGGATGCGACCTCAGACCGTACGCCTTTCCGAGGGACCCTCCGCAAATGGGTTTCTTTTCACTCTATTACTCATATTTTTACATAATTCCGTTAATTAGTTACCTTGAGTTACTGGGAAAATCTGCGTGCAAGAAGAGCACTGAGCCTGAGAGTTCACAGGCTTCAGCTATATCTCGCTTGTGTCCTAAAGCAAAGGGCGTGACTCCAAGTATGAGGCACTCGTCCGAGTTCAAGCCCAAGTCATGGCCTACCAGAACATCTCCTCGAGTAATATACCACTAGACTTCAAAACATACCATCCAGCAAAGTGCAAGAGGTATTATAATGGTCAAGAATTCAATTTTAATTTCAAGTTTTGCCTGTTTTTGTTTTTGTTCTGAGTATTGGGAATTTCCAGGAAGGATGGTGTGATGGGAGGGGAACCGTGGAGCTATCAAGAGGGAGAGAGCAATTTCCTATTCCATCTCTCAGAAGGTATAATGAATTGAAAGCAGTTTCCTATTCTAAGAGATCAATTTCTAAAATCATCATATATATTTTCGCCTTTTTTTTTGTCAGGCTGCTTGTTTTTATTGTTTTAGTTTTGGAAACAATTACCAAACTTGTTTTTTTTGAGTTTGAGATCTCTTCTTTCACAGCTAACTTACAGAGTTTCTCCCTTCTTCTCCAGTAATCACCAGGCCCCGGTGACATCCACCTTTCCATACTTTATGGGATTTGGTCCCACTAAATTTCCCGGGAATTTTGAAGAATCGTGGATTCATTTTTTTTTACTAGCTTTGCTAATGAATTATTGATGACTTCACCCAAAGGAAGATTAAGCAAGACCTCCACGGTAAAGAAGACTCAGCCAATTGAACAGCCCCAGATATGTCATACACTGTGACATTGCCTTAGAGCTTAAAGAAGTTTCAATGCATTAACAAGACTCCGCAGCTTATCAGGAGACAATGCCTCACAACCAAACTAAATTACAAACAATCTCTTTTATCGAACCAAATTACAAACACGATTTGCCAGCTACTCCGTGATTGGCCGCATGTTTTATCTCAATTTCAAATCTCGACTTCCATTTGCTCCACCTCTTAGAGGCCACTCTTCAATGTTCTTGTGCTTATACATACCCGCATCATGCCATACATGAGTTGTTTCAATGGAAAAGCATTCCTATATATAATTAAGCAAATAAGAGAAACCCTTTATATTTATCTCCTGACTCAAGAAACCATTTTACTTATCCTCTACTTTGTTTTTACATCTAAATAAACATATCCACAGATTGTTTTTAAAAAGACTACTTAATTTCTTTGCCACAAATTAATACATTTTCTATAATAAAACTTATAGTTGTTATATTCATGTTAATTTTGATAATATATAAACACATATTTTAATCATGCAATTTATTATTATTATATTTTTTTTTTTCAGAATGCTGTGAGGTGGGGTTAGGTTTAAGAGAATAAGGAGTTTGATTTGCAAACCAAGTATTCTTCTATTCCTTTTCATATTAGGTAACTGATAATCTAAAAACTCACGAGATATGTTCTATTATTTAATTGGTTTTGAGGCTAATATGTGGGTGAACTAAAAGGTGGAGCCAACCAAGTAACAATTTGATTTTAAAGCTTGCTATTAGGGGTGGGGAGCCAATCAACCTTGTTTAAAGGGCATTTCATAAGGGTTGCATTTATTTGTCTTTTATCAAGCTTCTATAATCCTTATTCCTTATTCTTTCTTTTCGATCTAAGAAAAGTAATATATTGATCGAAAAACAGAACGAACAAACAAATTGTACAAAGTATAGACAGAAATTCCACAGCAAATCAAAAAGCAAAAGAGGAAAGGGGGAAAACCTCACCACCTTTTTACATAGAGGCCATCCATTCCGAAAATCCTAAGATGGAATGCACCTCTTCACCTAAGAACACCCTATTCCAACTCCACAGATTCTAGACAAAAGAATATTTTAATCTCTGTCCATCTACCATCCCATCTTTAAAAGCTATTCGATTTCTCTCTTTCCACAATATCCAAAAATTATACAAAGGAATACACCCACAATGCCTCTTTTGGCCCACAAAGATCCCTTCCACTAAGAGCAAATCATTGGCCCATATTTGAGAACAAGCACAATCATAGCCTGCATAATCAGATTTTCTCGTTTTTTTTTTTTCATTAAACTTGTTTTTGAGGCTCAGATCTCTTCTTTCTTTCAAGCAAAGACTCAAGAACAAATCATTGCCAATATTTGAGAACAAAGCAAATCATAGTTTCTAGAAGCATCACATTTTCCCTCGTTTTTTTTTTTTGTTGTCGAAACTTAGTTTTGAGTTTGAGATCTCTTCTTCTTGCTTTCAAAGACTCAAGAAAATCATTGCCCATATTCAGAACAAGCAAATCATACTTCTAGAAGCACTCACATTTTCTTCTTTTGTTGTCAAACTTATTTTCATTGTTATGGTTTTGGAAACCATTACCAAAACTTGTTTTGTTTTCGAGTTTGAGATCTCTTTATTGCCTTAAAGATTCAAGAACAAATCATTGCCTATATTTGAGAACAAGGCCAATCATATTTTCTGAAGCATCACATTTTCTCTGCTCTGTTGTCAAACTTGTTTTCTTGTTATGGTTTTGGAAACAATCATATATGGAGATGTTGGAATCAATGTGGCAGGAAATGGAAGAGATAGAAAAGAGATGGGAGCTACATCAAAAGAAAAGAGAGGAGTTTCGGAGGTCAATTTCGTAAGAAAGGAACAATGTGGGAACAAATATCAACAGAGGGATGAGGAATGGAAAGAAGAAATGGAAAGGAGAGAGAAAGAGGCTTAATGAAAAGGCTGAACACAACAATAAAGTCCTTCTATGATGAGCAAACAAAGAGATGAAGAGGTGTCATCTTAGAGAAAAGAGAGGAAATGATGGAAGCTAATATGCTGAAGAAGTAGGGGTCTAAATATATTTATAGCGAACAATTCAAGGAATTTGGAAAGATCATGGTAAAGAGAGACAAGGAGATAGAAAGGACAATAATTACGCATAGCATTATGGATTGATAGTCTTGACCATGTGAATTCAAATGTAATGAACATGCACTCTATGCTCACTAAAATTGAAAGTTGTATGAATACCCTTGGTTCTAGGCAAGATCAATTGGTCACTTTGGCCAATGATTATTGCCTCCACAATAGTTCATTGTAATCACTCCTCCTCCTCTTAATAAAAAGCTCAAAACCACTTGTTGAATAATTCTGTGTTAATTTCTCTTAGTCTGTCAAACGTAGTTTCACAGATTGTGGTTTAGTTTCTAGTTTATCAAATAATTGAAATAGTTTGATTCAGAGTAATGGATTTGCATTAGCTTCGAATGCTTGGTTGCATTGAATTGATCAACTAAGTCAGGTATGTCCTTTAGTCTACTAACACAACCATGGAGATTGTAGAGAGAATCATATGAACAAACCCAACTACATGAATCTCACATTAATCAATCAAAGCTGCGTAAACCGCTCCAAGCATGCTCCTCCTCCTTCCGCCTTTAATGGAGGATACCTGGCCATACTCATAAATGAAATCAAGGCAATTCTAATGGTGGCTACAAGAAGCAAAGGCTGCTCTATAAATTTATCACAAGCCTCGCAAGGATCTTTACCCACCATAGCAATTGGATTAAGTCCAACAGAGAAGAATATTTTTTATTCATAATAAATCTGTATCTTTACATGTACATATTTATAGAGATATTAGAGATCCTACAATCAAGCTATTCCTATAATTAAGTTATTTCACTAATGCAGAAATCTCTCTCAAACTAGGAAATAATACAGTAATAGGAAAGAATTACAATAAAGATTCTTTTGACTATTAATCCAATATCGCAACACCCTCAAGTTGGTGCATAGATGTCACACATGCCTAACTTGCCCAAAACTTTGAGAACACTCCGACTTGAAACAACTTTTTGGTGAGGATATCAACCAATTGATCTTCTGATCGAATCAGTAACCCGATAATTTTCTCATCACCCTCTCTAATGAAGAATCTGCCTACCTCCGTGATGCTTTGTACGATCATGTTGTACCGATTG
Source organism: Tetrastigma voinierianum (assembly GCA_016808115.1). Lineage (NCBI taxonomy): Eukaryota > Viridiplantae > Streptophyta > Magnoliopsida > Vitales > Vitaceae > Tetrastigma > Tetrastigma voinierianum. The sequence goes on along the minus strand of JAEQBH010006315.1, from coordinate 128,969 downwards.
AGCAATATCACATGTCGCTTTATTATCACACAAAGCCGACCGGTTGCCTATGCATTAAGTCTAAATCCATCAATAGAAGTCTTAAATACAATGCCTCACATATTCCAAGTGTCATACTCCTTAAATTCACCAGGCGCTTGAACGTGCAAACAACATTCGCTTCTTGCTTCTCCATGTAACGAGATTACCACCTGCAAAGTGAAATATCCCGAAGTAGATCGTCTGTCATCTATTGCTTCAGCCCACTCAGCATCACTATATGCATCCACACTTTGACAATCTACATTTTTAGTGAACAAAATGCCCTTTCTAGGAGCGGACTTCAGATACCTTAAAATGCCAGATAACTGCATTCATATGTTGTTCTCCAAGATTATGCATAAATCAAGCAATAATCCTCAATGACAGGAAAGACTGCCTAGTGTGGGCTAAGTACATCAATCTTCCAACGAATTTTCGATATCTCCCTTATCAACAGGCACCTGATTAGTCTCAACACATAACTTCAATCCTTCTTCTACTAGTGTATCAGCTAGTTGACATGCTAACATACTAGTTTCCTACAACAAATCTAAAGCATATTTTCTTTGAGACAAGAAAACCTTTATCGTATCGTGTAGACACTTCGATCCCAAGAAAATATTTCAAGTGATCGAGGTCTTTCATTTTGAATTCGCTTGACAAGTAACTTTGTAGAGCCTTCCTTCCATCAAGGTCATTTCCTGAAACCACCATGCCATCAACATACACAATAAGGGCAGTGATCAACATAAAATTGAACAAATTACCCAGGTTTCTTTATATGAATCAACAATTAACTTGTAATAAACTCAGAAAAATGGATTAAAAATCAAATGAGTTTTTAGACTCATCAATAGCACTGCACCTTTGATAAGATACCCTAAAAGACACATCGCAATGCTTGAGGTGTCAACTTGTTGCTTCGACGCTTATGAAGATGTGTAAAATAACGTTACACGTGTACCAAAGACATGAGGTGGTAAGCTCGAATCGACCGAGCAAGAATTGCTTCAATGGAGAGCCTGGGATGGTGTCCGAAATCAATAGTGTTGGCTGTACCGTTGATCAAATATGCCGCAAAGGTAAGTGGTCCCCAATAGGATAAAGGCATATGCAGCTCTATCAATGAAGCACTGATAACCCAACAAGTGATCGATTTTTCCTCAACATCCACACCCCATTATGTCGGGTGTATCGAACAAGTAGCTTGATGAATGATATCACGGGCTTCCAAATACCGCCTAATCTAAAACTCAAATATTCACCTCCATCACACAACGCTAACTCAACCCTGCATTGTACCGACTATGTCCATTTTATGAAAATTTTGAAATAACAAGTTACTTCACTTGGGACTTCATCAAACATACCCAAGTCATCCTGGTACAATCATCAATAAAAGTAACAAACCAATGCAATCCATCCAAAGTAGCAAATTTAGATGGGCCCCAAACATCATAATGTATGATCATAAAAGGAACCTTTTGTTCAAAGTTAATGGAAACGAAACATGATGACTTTTTGCAAGTTCACAAACATCACATTGAAACGAGACATCAAAGTTTGCAACAACGGAAATAATTTTCTTTATGTAACCAAAGAAGCATGCCCCATACGTCGATGCCATAACCATATCTCGATTTCCTTTCTTTTTTTTTTCCCAACTCCCCAATCTTTAAAGCTTCGATCAACTCATCTTAACTTTAGACACCAAGTCCAAGTAATATAGCTTCCTCGCCTAACACCACAACCAATCAAGTCATTTTGTCCGATGTCCTTAAATTACACAATATTCGTGCTAAAAATGACAAATACGTAATAAGGCAAGGGTTATTTTAGAAACCGACAAAAGATTATAGTTCAAAGAGGGAACAACCAAAACATAATCTAAATTCAAAAGAAGGCGGACAAGGATCCTTCCCAATAATCTAATCGAGGTACCATCGGGCAAGTGGGAAATGTAATGTTGCAGAAGATTTAAGAGGTGAAACTTGTCTAGAATCAAATGTCAGTATGATCCGTAGTACCGTAATCAATTATCCATGCACTATTAGAAACAAGTGTATAAATATTTAAAACTCCAATTAACATTACCCGCCGTCACAATGCCGAGGACTTTCACCGCTATCATCCTCTGTCTTTGCCTAACAATTTAGTAGAGGCCTTATTGTAATTCTTCAAGAATCACAGCCATGATCCACCATTCCGATATCCACAAGTTCATAGCATCGACTTTTTTTGTTTCACCGCTTGATCACAAGAGTGCATTTGTATGATGATTTGCCTCACCATTAGAAGTCTAGACTTGACGTGGGCCTTTTTCGGGTCTCTCATGGTTGCTGAGGAGACTAGTTTTTATTAGACCGGTTCCGAGTCACCATGGCTAAAGCTTCAGAATTTTCCAGTTGTCCGTACATCACCCCGCGTCGAACATCTTCATGACGAACTAGTGCATAACACTCTTCTAATTCAAGGATAGGATCCTTCCTCAAGATTTCGTCGCGCACTTGCTTGAAATCACCCTCTAATCCAACGAGAAAGATATGCACCTTTGTCGTTGAAGCAATTTCGATAGGATGCAATATTTGTCTCATCCACCATGACCACCTTATCATGATGATCCAACTCACTGAAGATTTCAGTCAGTTCTCCATAATATATAGAGAGTGGTCTGCCATTTTGTTTGGCAGAGAAAGCCCTCTGGTTCAAGGTAAAAACCTCACTATTCATCTCGCTTCCATCATAAAAGGCTTTAGATAGCTTCAAATATTTCAGGCTGTGGGTGTTTAATGGCTTCGTTTCATAATCTCCTAACATAGACATATCGATAACGATCTTTTTAACCTTCCGATTATCCGAATACCACTTTTCATAGCCTTCATCTTCCTTAGGTGGCGACGATGTGCCACTAACGAAGAGAGTTTCTCCTTCAGAATTCAACTTTAACATTCGAGACCACGATCATAGTTGGTCCTTATCTAATACAATTCTGAATTAAATGATGAACCTTCATGTTGAATAATGATGGGGTAGATTTGGTGATAGACGTTTCTGTAATCCGAATGGCTCATGGTTTAAGGATTCAAAGAAGAATGATTTAGGTTTCGCGGGCTTTTGACACTAAACTTGTAAGATAGAGAAGAATATTTTATTCATAATAACCAGATCTTTACATGTACATATTTATAGAGATATTAGAGATCCTGCAACTGCTTATCTTATAATTGGGTTATTTTCCCAATTGCATAAATATCTCTTAAACTAGAAAGAATATAATAGTAATAGGAAAGAATTACAATAGATAATCTTTGATCATTAATCAAATATCGCAACAACAAGAAGCAAGCACGGTTCTTATACCCCATCGCTTATGCTCATGATCTTTACCCACCTCGAGCAATCGATAGAATGAATCGATTAAGTCCAAAATTATCTCATTTGATTGGAATTAATCAAATGGGCAACTCCTTGTTGTCTTGATTATATACCTAAAAAAAAATCACCAATTGGAAAGTCACGGGGAGGAACTGGTTGTGTTTGGCATGGTAGTTTGGCTTGGATGATGGATTTTTATGTACTTTGTTTACACAAATTGCACAATGGCCACAAAATAGAGATAGGAACTTGTTTTCCATGTTTGGATTGGTGTGAATGAATCATGGTAGATTGATTTGAAGAGTTAATCATCTTTGCTTCCTTAATTTCTACAAATCTTAATTATTATATAGGGCTTGAACTTTTTTTTTTTTTTTTCATTTTTTCCATGATATATTTATTTTTCTCGCCTTTGCTTCCATAATATATTTATTTTTCTACTTGCTACTAATGAACTAATACGAACAATATAGATATTGTCTTTTTCCGAACCTAAGAATCTTCATGATTTTTGGCTAAATGCTTATATAAAGTTAGCCTTGGGCTAGAACTCGTAGTAGAGGTGGAAATTTTGGGTTCGACCCATTAGGCTAGGCCCGGCCCAATCTTAATTAGCCTGCCATTAATTTTTTGACTCGAAAAACCAGCCAAATTAGGCCTTGCTCGGGTCCTGGTCTCGCTAAAAATTTTGCCTCTTTATAAGGCAATTCGCCCGACCCATTGATTTCATGGGCCTGCCCTGCTCTATATTTAAAGTCTGGTCAAGGCCACTGCCCAAGCTCGATTTCTGCTCACCTTAATGTCAGTTCACCAAATTTCAGCCCGTATTAACTAATTGCCACCTATATCTGAAAGTAGTAAAAAGAAAATATAGAGAAAAAGTGAAGAAATAAATCATAGGAAAATAAAAATAGGTTTAAACTTAATAAATTAATTATATATATTTATTCAAGCTTATTTTATTTGTTTATCTCTATTATATAAAGTAATAAGAAATTTAAAAATATATCAAATTATGATTATATTTGATTTTCTTTATATTTTTCACATTGAAATTAAAACATGAGAAAATTATTCTTCTTAGTTTTTTTCTTTTCCTATATTTTTCGGGTTCCAACTGAGTCTAAAGAATTTTAGCATACATAGTATTGAAAACTTTTTACATTTTCAAATAGAATATCATAATAACCTGCATCCAAATATAACATTCATATTTGTATTCTACATATTCGACAAATTGTAAGATCAAATATATAAAGGGATACAGCTTAGCACAAATTCAAAACTTATTTGCAAACTAACATTATTTTTAAATCTAAAAGGATGTACAAAAGATAGCATTTCAGAAAATCTTTACCTAAGGATATAGTTATAATTCGAGGTAATCGAGCCGATCTAATCGATACAAAGGTCAAACACGAACTCAATTCGATAAAAACCCAAAGCTCATACTAGACTCAAACTCGATCAAACTTTTTTTCAGATGTTTGGAACTCAACTGTGAAATAATGAGTTACTCCTAAACCTCGACTCAACAAAATTGAATCCAATTAAAAATTAATAAGTCAATTATACTCGACTCGATTTGAAATCGACTCGAGTTTGACTCAATTAATAAAACAATTAAGCTCAATTAACCAACAAGCATCTCGACCGGTATTGTGATGTTCGAACTCCGCCCGACAAACCACTAACCCAGCTCGAACTCACAGTCAAATTTGAGTATTCTATGATCAAGTCTGAAAGTAGCTTTACTTATTTGTCTCCTAGTTATAATTTGATGGATGAGAGAATGCCCAAGTATCATGTAGGATTTATCTTTGCACTTTCAAGGGCATTTTAATTCAAAGTGACATTTTCTAGATGACTCTTGCAAGAGATTAGTTTACAATAATCCTTTGGATTTGTCTATTTTTAAAACCAACTTTTCATAAGACAAAGTAGACTAAGTTTCACAAATAAAAGCTCATATTAAAGAACACAAAGAAAATGTGTATGAGATAATTTATATCATGCTTCAAAAAAAAAAAAAAAAAAAAAGCCTTATGAGATAAAACATATGTAACATCAAGTAGAATGTTATGTTTTACATTAAGGTGATTGTAATTTTATTTATTAAAAAGTTTATAATGCTATATATATATGGACTTATCTTGAGTATTTACAACCATCATGATTTATTATCAAAGCATATGAAATCTACAATAATTGTTGAATCTAATGACACAATAATAAAAATATGAATCAAAACACCATATTTACATGAACTCTACGGAAAAACTATAGACAAAGGAGAAACTTCACTATGAATATAAGAATAATTACAAATTACAAACGGAATAGAGAAATAACCCTAGTATATATGTTGATATAAAATACTCGAACAATATGTATGTAGCAAGTAAAAGAAGAAAGGCAAGTTTCAAAGATCATTACCGGAGGAGCTACCACTGCAACCAAAGACTGGTTGCCCATGATGGAGTTCGAGGTATGATTCATACCACTAGTCATGGCCATTAATCATCATCCAAACACACCTTTTTAACGTGATTTTCCCCACTGGGTCGTGCAATATGGCCATACAGTGGCCATTATCACCCAACAGAGGAGAACTTCATGGAGTTCATCAGCTTCCTAGAGTAGAGGAGCACTATGTAGACTTGACCAATGTAAAGGTAAATTCCATATATGCCCCCAGCATCATATTTTTTGCTTTTTTTTTTCTTTTTTTTTTTTGTCAAACTTGTTTTTATTGTTTGAGTTTGAAACAATTACCAAACTTGTTTCTTGAGTTTGAGATCTCTTCTTTCCCCGCTTTAGTGCTCAAGAACTAATCATTGCGCTTATTTGAGAACAAGAAATCAGTATTTTCTAAGCATCATATATATTTTCTTTTTTGTCAAGTGAAACTTATTTTGGTAACAATTACCAAACTTACTTAGTTTGAGATCATCTCTTCTCAACTCAAGATTCAAGAACAAATCATTCCTCATATATACTCATCATTAAGGTTGTTTCTCCTTTTCAGAGCAAGACGATGACGATCCAACGCTAAAATGGCTCCTCAAGAAGGCATGAATCAGTGAAACCTGGAAAAGCTTAGACATATTATTTTTTTCTTTGAAAATTGACAACTTAATTTTGTCTGATCGCATAAACAAAACCCTAGATTTTTCTCTAGACCTCGATGACTCAACTTAATCACGCCATTAGAATCAACATCTTTAAACTAGTAGAACCAAACAATCGCGCCACCCGAGACAAATGGATTTTTAATGGTTTCGAGGTCGACGAGCCAATCAGTGGGGTGACATCGTGGAACGAGTGCATGCCACATGGCACCGTGATTTGTAAATCACTGGCACCTAAATGCCAAGTGTCATACTCCTAGAATGCATGCACTAGTGGGAAGTAGTCGTGCATGGCTCGCATGGGTGACACTGGCCATGGCTTGTACCATGTGTCAAGCACCATGAGAATTGGTCTTGTGTAGTAGAGAAATCGAATCGAAGGGGCTCACAAGATCACCCTAGAGAGGAAGAGAGGAAAATCATAAAAGAGAGAAGAGAAGGAAAGCAAAGGGATACCAGAAAAAAGGAAGAAAGGAGGGAGAAAGGAGGAGGAGCTACAAATCCTCCATTGTTGCTAGTTTGGAGGACCCAAATTTGATCCCACACACTACAAGAGGTGAGGGATCTTTTCCTTGGCGCTTTTGTTTACCATGGAAATGTGACGGTTGAGTTTGCTATGTGATTGTTTGAATGAATAACATGCTGAATTTGTGATGTTGTCCATGCTGAGTCTTTCGTATTGCACTGAATTTGTGATGTTGTACTTGCTGAATTTTCTGGGTTTGAAGACTGAATTTGTGAAGTTGTACATGCTGTTTTTTGGGGTTTTTAGGACTGAAAACTCAGTTTGGTGTATTATTGTATGCATGACTAACATGCAGAATGTTCTGGGTTTTTAGACTGAAGAAATCCAATTTGGTGTATTATCAGATGAATGAAAACATGCAGAATTTCCTGGGCTTTCATGCACACCAACATGTAGAATCTTGGTTTTAGATCAAAGAAAACCTAGCTCAGGGTATTATTGGGTATGCATGAAAACATGCAGAATTTTCTACATCCATGCATGACTAACATGCAGAATGTTTTGGGTTTTTAGATCAAAGAAACCCAGTTTGGTGTATTATTGTATGCATGACTAACATGCAGAATGTTCTGGTTTTAGACTGAAGAAATTCATAGTTTGGTGTATTATTGTATGCATGAAAACATGCCGAATTTCCTGGGCTTTCATGCATGACTAACATGTTGAATATTTTGGTTTTAGATCAAAGAAAAATCAGTTTGGTGTATCATTGCTTGCATGGTTAACATGCAGAATTTTTTCTGGGTTCTTAGACCGAAAGAAAATCAGTTTGGTGAGATCATTGCTGTATGGTTAACATGGAGGATTTTTCCGGGGGGTTTTAGCCTGTGTTAGTTAGCTATAACTTTTCCGTCCGAACTCCGATTTAGTGTTCTTGGACTCTATGGAAAGTTCATGGAGTCCAGAATCTAGCCATAAGCCATTCAGTTGAAATAGGTGCTCACATCTGTGCCTTAAAACTGAGTAATTGTTACTAATATGGGTGTTTCAAAACATTGGGTTGTAATGTGTTGTGCTTCGAGCATTGCCACTTCTTGGCATGTAGCAGGCTATATGGATTGACATACTGTGTCTCAGCTTGGGAATATGAGTTATGGCATTACTTGCCTAAGTAATGGTGGGAATTATGTTAATACATGCTTGAAGATGTGTTGATATGAATGAACTGAATGATATAAAAGATGTAGAGCATGCTTATGTGATGTACTGATTTGAATGTGTGGAATATTAACATGACTGCATGTTTGTTGATGTTGAACTGAATATATGAAATGTTCTATGCATTAGACATGAGTGTTCATAGCACACACAAAGTGTACTGTTGGAATGTCCATGTAGAGGTCTTCATACATTGTCATGGGTTTGAGTAAAGTGACACAATTATCATTTGTGTGCGGTGTAACACCACATTACATGAGAGTGCGACACGGCATCGATTTGGCACTGAAGGTTTGTGTTGAATCGTGTGGGTTTCGGGAATGGGACTAAGTCCAACTGAAATTCCACAAAGATTAAACGAAAACGAAAAATGAAATGTACCTGGGCGTGAGGTTAGGATAGATACCCCTCGTGTGAAAAGCCCGAAACCTCGGTTGTAATGACATATACCCGTGAGTTTCCCAAAATAATGAGGTAAGAGACCCGCGTGAGACCCCAAAGTTCATAATTCAAAAAGACGCACGTAAACGATTAAACAAAATATCACATAGACTACTAAGTTGTGATGAGAGTCAACCCACCAGATCATCTGTCATTTAATGGTGTGGCCTGAGGTTGGACCTGCATTGGGTTTATAGAGTGTCACCACAGATGCATGTAGATTTTTCCATGATAGGATAACATATATGCACAAATCGGGTTGTTGGTTCTGAACGAAATTGACTACTTTATGAGTGTTCAGGTGGGAAATAAGTTCTTTGATAGATTTATCTCATCGTCATGGGACCCCTTTTCAGTAATGTGACAGTACAGCAGACGACGCCCAGATTCCGGATATGAAGCGGGCCGAACTGTATCTTATCTGCTTTGTGTATATATAAAAGAAACGAACTAGTTTTAATATATGTTTTGTATTAGAAGTGATTTAACAACTCTTTGACTATGTAAATGTATGGTCTTGTAACTATGGATTTATATGGATGATAATTCTATCAATATTTTGATTTATGTATAATCTGCTGATATGAGATACACAATATGCTTCCATGAAGTTGACTGGGGTATCAATGACCTGTTTCAAAAGGCCACACTAGCCTCTAAAAATACAAACAACCATCACAGAGGCAAAAACCAACATTAATTCATGAATATAATAACAACCACCAATACTATAGAAGAAGGAATGAACATAGGAACGGTTACGTGGCATCTTGACTCACTTAGGCTGTCCAACTAACTGAGGGACCACGCTTAGCTCAAAATCATGGCTCTGAGCAAGTGAATCTCTCCCATGACTGCCTGTATATAGCCTCAACAGATGGGTGATATCATTCAGCCTTCTCCAATTTTCACCAAGGCCTACTCCCCAAAATCCACCTCTCCCCCAGATTTACATATCAAATCCCTGTTCAAGAATCCTAAACAAGAGCCAATTCACCAAGTGAAGGGTTATTTTGTAATTTTTTTTCAGGCCTTATTATTGAAAAAGAAAAGAAAAAAAGGTGAAGGGTTTGATGTCACTACTTTAAAATTTTTTTTATTAGGTCTTTATAGACAAAAGAAAAAAGGGGTAATAATATACTACTTTTCTTTTTTCTTTTTTTCATTTTGACTACAATGCTTTGAGCGATCACACACACACAAAGAGCGCTTTTAAGACATATCAGTATCTAATTAATCCCATAATATCTATAGGACTATATATAAGGTCTACACACGCCTCTAACATAGAACACAACTCAGCTTCGTGGTTCTAACTCGAGGAATCACTGTTAAGCTTAAAAAAGAACATAAGACCTAAACCATCTCACCTAAGCATTTTTTTTCTTTTTGTAGACAACTGAATAGTTTAAGTGAATACATCACACCATAAGTCCAAACCAATTTTGAAACGTTTCTTGTTTTTGGAGGTCACACTGTCCCATAGTAAGTGCCAGAATTTGGGGAGCTGTGCTCAGAAAAGCCATGGTGTAATGGGTTCACTTAAATAATAATTTATTAAAATAAAATAATTTAATTTTTTTGCCTTATGAAAATATAAATAATTAATAATAAAACATCCAAACCCAAAGTTTTCCTGAATGATTATTTTCTAATTTTAAACCCTATGAACTTTTTTTTTGTAAAGAACAGTTTTGAAAAACAAAGAGAATACAATTTTGTATTCTAAAATATGTTATCGCTTCTTGAATTTAATGTTTTTCGTGTTCTCTAATAAAAAATAATAATTTAAGAACTAAACATTTTTTATATATATTTTTGTTCCTCCTTATTTTTAGTTACAAAGAAACACCATTTTATCTGTGTTCTATGAAAATTGATATTTTTATCTTAATTTAGTGTTTTATGTGTTTTTTATGTTTTGAAACAAAACCGAAAAACAAACGTGTTGCTCTCATTGATTTTAGGAACATAGAATAGCTTTAAAAGTGCAACCAAAGAGTTACTAAATTTCTATCTCAAAGTCCCTTCATTAATGAAACAAGTAAACATTGGTTTTGTGTAAATTTTTGTGTTAGATGAATATGATTAAAAAGACTTATCCAATATTTGTATTTCACTTTTAAAATTAAAAAACTGAGATAACACACAGATTAAGATAAATAATAATAAAATAGTAATATCCTTCTTCCAAGCACACCTAATTCTTTATTACATAACCTCCTTTTTTTAATTTCAAATCAAACCGCTTTATTTCAAGTGAACCCCTCTTTCTCCATTGTTTTTCCATTTCAAAAGCACCTAATAATCACTCCCTTAATCAAATTCCTCTTCTCTAATTTATTGCCTTCCAGAAGCACCCTATTAATCACACCATGTTTTATAACTTAATCTAATGGTTTTTTATGTCAAATTATGGACGACTCATAACTGTCCACCCCATTATTGCCCATTGGATAACCATCCATGATGACTTCCACAAAGGGCTATATAACTACTTAGAGTTTGTATTTTAGAATGGAGGTTTTTTCTTTTGTATTTGAAAAGAATTTTCCTGTTTGCTTGTTTCTTTCATTTCAAAACAACTAATTTCAAATTTCCACTCACGGGTCGCTCAGAACTCGGCTAAAATCATTGGTCACGTAAAAAGCTCGATCAAAGACCGCTGAGTTCCGATCGGGTTTCATTATGTTTGAATGGTTTTTTTTGTTTTTGTTTGTTTTTGATTTGCTTCTTCTGTGTTTTGTGCGGTGGTAAGTCCAGAAGAGAAATGGAGGCTGTGGAGGAGTTCTTCGGGGGGTTCGAAGTTGAGAGGAAAGAACATGGCGACATCTAAGGAGTCCGATTCTCAGTATATGTGGCCAGGATATTCGCCACTGTACTGCTTAGCTCATCCCAAGGATTTCTGCAGGTTCAAAGAATGGGCTGCATTCGTATCTCGTACAAACTTTACGAGAATTTCGGTAAATGGGTTTCTTTTTTTCTCTCAGCCATTACTCATATTTTTACATAATTTAGTTAATTAGTTAATTTGAGTTAATGGAAAAATTGCATGCAAGAAGAGGCATCGAGGGCCTCGAGAGCTCCTCGCAGGTGAGGCTTCGTGCCATAGTCCCGGCCGGTGTGTCCGAAAGCAGCGGCGTGACTCTCCTAAGCGCGAAGGCACTCAACCAGCCATCAAGCCATATCAGCCCCGTGGAACATCCCTGATAATATACTGCACTTCATCTTTTTCAAAACCCTCCGATCCCACAAAGGTGCAGAGAGCAGAAAACATGGTTAATCTAATTTAATTTCAAGTTTTTTGCTTTTGTTTTTTGTTTTTGTTCGGTATCGGGAATTTCCGTGAAGGATGGTGTGATGGGAGGGGGAACCGTGGAGCAAGTAAGAACCAAATTGCAATGAGGCAAGCATGAGCTATCACAGGAAGAGAGCAATTTCATTCCATCTCTCGATATAATGAATCAAAGCAGCTCTATTCTAAGAGATCAATTTCTGTAATCATGTATATATTTTCTCATTTTTTTTGTTTTTTTAATAAATTTGTTTATTATTTTAGTTTTGGAAACAATTACCAAACTTGTTTTTTTTTTGAGTTTGAGATCTCTTCTCACGCTAACTTTACCAGAAGCCTCCTTCTTTCTCGGGCACTGCCTGTGCTCCGAGACATCCACCTTCCATACTTTATGGGGATTTGGGTCCACCAAATTCCTAAAATTTTGAAGAATCGTGGATTCATTTTTTTACTAGCTTTACAATTTTAATTAATATTGACTTGACTCCATAAAGGAAGATTAAGTGCAAGACCTCACGACAAGAGACTACCTAATTGGAATAAGTCCGCATATGTCACACCGTATACTATTCTTTGATAGGCCGAAGAAGTTTCAATGCATTAACAAGACCTCGAGAAGCCGTGATTATGAGGACAACGTCACAACCAAACCAAATTACAAAATAATCTCTTTTTATCGAACTAAATTACAAACACATCAAGCCATTACCCGTGATTGCCGTATGTTTTATCTCACTTCAAATCTTAGACTCCCATTTGCTCCACCTCTGCAGGCCACTCTTCAATGTTCTTGTTATACGTATCTCGCATCATGCCATGCAAGGCGGAGTTGTTTCAATGGAAAATGTCTCATATATAATTAAGGTACCAAGAGAAACCCTTTATATTTATCTACGGACTAAGAAACCGTTTACTTATCCTCTACTTTTTGTTTTTACATCTAAATAAACATATCCACTCGATTGTTTTTAAAAAGACCATTACCTTGCCGCCCAACTAATTACATTTACACCAAAACTTATAGTTGTTATATTCATGTTAATTTTTGATAATATATAAACACATATTTTAATCATGCAATTTTATTATTTTCTTTTTTTTTTTTTGTGGACGTTGTAGGTGGGTTAGGTTTAAGAGACAAGGGAAGTTTGATTTGCAAACCAAGTATTCTTCTATTCCTTTCATATTAGGTAACCTGAGCACCCAAAAACTCGCTGAGATATGTTCTATTATTTTAATTGGTTTTGATAAGCAATAGGTGAACTTTGGTATGTGGAGCCAAATTTCGCAACAATTTGATTTTTAAAGCTTATTAGGGGTGGGGGAGCCAATCAAACTTTGTTTAGAAAGGGCGATTTCTCTAAGGGTTGCATTTATTTGCCTTACTGCTTCAGAATCCTTATTCCTTATTCTTTTTTTCCGGATCTAAAGAAATATATTGATCAGAAAATAAGGAACTAACAAACAAATACAAAGTATATTAGTACAGGAAATCTACAAAGTGTACTAAAAGCAAAAGATGAAAGGAAACCCACCACCTTTTACATAGAGGCCATCCATTCAAAAATCTAAGATGGAATGCACCTTTCACCTTAAGAACACCCTATTCCAACCCAGCAGATTCTAGACAAAAGAATATTTTAATCTCTGTCCATCTACCATCCCATCTTTAGCTATTCGATTTCTCTCTTTCCACAATATCCAAAAAATTATACAAAGGAATAGAATTCCACATTTTTTCCTCTCTTTTCGCTTCACAAAAGATCCTCTTCCACTAAGAGCAAATCATTGCCCATATTTGAGAACAAGTACATCATAGTTTTTAAGCACTACATTTTCTGCTTTTTTTTGTTGTCAGAAACTTGTTTTTGAGTTCGATTCTTCTTTCTTTTCAAGACTAAGAACAACCCACGCTAATATTCGAACAAAGCAAATCATAGTTTCTAGAAGCATCAAATTTTCTCGTTTTTTTTTGTTGTCGAAACTTGTTTTGAAGCTCGAGATCTCTTTCTTCGCTTTCAGCACTCAAGAACAACCATTGCCCATATTTGAGAACAAGCAAATCATACTTGTAGCTAATTACATTTTCTTTCTTTTTTTTTCGTTGTCAAACTTATTTTCATTGTTATGGTTTTGGAAACCATTACCAAAACTTGTTTTGTTTTGAGTTTGAGATCTCTTCTTTATTGCTTCCAGCATTCAAGAACAAATCATTGCCCATATTTGAGAACAAGGCCAATCATATTTTCTAGAAGCATCACATTTTCAGCCCCTTTTTGTTGTCAAACTTGTTTTCTTTGTTATGGTTTTGGAAACAATCATATATGGAGATGTTGGAATCAATGTAAGGTGAAATGGAAGAGATAGAAAGAGATGAGAGCCATTAATTTAAGAAAAGAGAGGGAGTTTCTGGAGGCTTCGACTTTAAGAAAGGAACAACAAGTGGGAACAAATACCAAACAGAGGGACGAGGAATGGAAAGAAGAAATGGAAGAGAGAAAGAGGCTTAATGAAAAGGCTTGAACACAACAATAAAGTCCTTCTATGATGAGCAATGAAAAGAGATGAAGAGGTGCTTCATTCTTAGAGAAAGGAGAGGAAATGATGGCCAATATGTTGAAGAAGGTAGGGTTCAAATATATTTATAATAACAATTCAAGGAATTTGAAAGATCATGGTAAAGAGAGACAAGGAGATAAAGGGACAATAATTACGCACAAAATTATGGATTGATAGTCTTGACTATGAATTAAATAATGAACATGCACTCTATGCTCACTAAAATTGAGTTGTATGAATACCCTTGGTGCTAGGCAAGATCAATTGATCACTTTGGCTAATGATTATTGCCCGAATATTACTGTAATCACTCCTTCCTCTTAATAAAAAGCCTAAACCACTTGTTGAATAATTCCGTGTTAATTTCTCCGAGTCTTTTCGTCAATGGCTCTATAGATTTCAGGTTTAGTTTAGTTTATCAAATAATCAAATAGTTTGATTTGTATAATGGATTTGGTAGAGCTGTGGAACTGCTTGGTTGCATTGAATTGATTGAATCAAGTCATGTATATCCCTACTACCAATACAAATGGCATGGAGATTGTAGAGGAGAATCATATGAACAAACCCAACTATGAATCTCAATGTAATCAATCAAAGCTGCTTAAACCTCCAAGTATGCCTCCTCCTTCTCCAAGGCCTTTAATGGAGTGGATACTCGGGGCCACAGCCTGCATGAACTAATGGCACATCTAATGGCGATATTAAGAAGCAAGTACGGTTCTGTGACCCCACGCTAAGCTCAAGTAAGGATCTTTAGCCACCATAGCAATTGGATAGAATGAATTACTAAGTCCAATAGAGAAGATTATTTTGTCCATAATAAATCAGATTCTTTACATGCACATATTTATGTAGATATTAGAGATCCTAATCAAGCTATTCCTAATTGCTATTTTGCCACAGAAATCTCTAAACCAGAAATAATATAATAGTAATAGGTTAACTACAATAAAGAATCTTGGACTATTAATATTAGTCTCTAAACTACGCCAATATTAAGAGACTAAACAACAATATTTTGCTTAATATTCATCGATTTGCCGAGACGAGGCTTCAATAGCTTTGAACAATGCGAGACCCTTCTTCTTGCCACTTTAATGTGCTCTCACATACCCGAGCATCGTCCCGTGTGGTATTTCCTGGTTTTCTTGTAGATGCATCCTCCATCTGGAGAAGCCACAACTTTGAGCTCATGAGAAATCGACAATGCCAATCGCCAGATACTCAGCCGATCACTGGGTGTAGTCGATTGTGAAGTTCTCTTTGTCTATTGCATCAACCCTGTGTGTCATGTCAATTTGCTCCTCAGAAGAAACTAAAGAAAAGAGAATATTATCAGTCTATAATTCTGTTCTATATATATATATATATATATAATGTCAGCAACAAAAGTCTCAGACGTCTCACATCGGTGAATGATAATGCTTTTGAGTATATAAGCATGAATTATATCATACCGATGTGGATGGGTTCATGAGGTTTCATAACAAGTGGTATCGAGCCTAATCTGGGTTTTTTCTAACAATGTGGATGGAAGCTGAATAAAATGATGCGGGTCTCTTCAATCGCATGGTGGTGTTTCACATAAGGCCGCCCAAACGCAGTTGAAGGAAAAAATCATGGTTTGAGAGGAGTTCATTGAACTTCTTGTTTAAGAGGAGGATTGTTGAGTGTAAAACTGCAAAGTCTTATATATATATATATATATATATGATTATAATAGAAAGTACAAATTAACTAACCTTCTCCGAAGGATTTCCACACACTTGATAGCCTGAGGCATTATCTTAGGAATGAGGTTGTCAGAATCAAGAATAGCAACCTTGAACATCTTGGCTGGGGGAATTGAACAAGTCACCTCATCCTCATAAGTAAAAACACCCATGATTGATCTTAGAGTTTGAAAAGATTAAGGATCAAAATATGAAGAATTTGGAAGAGAGAGAAGGGTCGAGGTGAGGAGAGATGTGAGACCAAAGGGTATTTATAGATGGAATGGTCAAGGTTTTCCCCGTGATGGTGTTTCTCTCCGTTGCTTCGAGGAAGGTTCTTGTGTGGGAAACTACTGCTAATTTTCCTCCAAGTGGTAGTCTAATTCCTTTTTTCTTTCTTTCCTTTTATTTTCTTTTCAGATAAAGGAAAATACAAAAGGGCAAAATGATAAAACAAAACAATTGTGTGGATCTGTATTATCAACCGCCTAGAAACTTATATCCTTCTACTCAAAGGCATTTTACCGATAAACAACACGTGGAATGCCGTAGATATGAAATGAATATTTTCTTTAGATTATAATTAAACATTGTCACTATCACGAACATGTAAGTGAGATGGTTGGAGTCTCTTCTATCTTAATCAGTGGTCTTGAGTTCAAGCCCTGAGACTACAACTGTGTTTTGTGATAGAGTTTTACCATCCTGGTGGTCCATCCCAGCTAGTATAAAGATTTATGTGATATGGTTTTAAAAATGGCTTTCGTGGGACAGGCGCATGAACCCGCTTTAAGATGTCTCATGGTGTGACTAAAAATAAAAATAAAATTTAACATTGTCACCGGTAGGGCATCCAAGTTACTTTTGATTAAGATATAAATTTGTAGTTGGTGGACACCCTTTGTGAGTAAAGATTGTATAATATTAGTGATTCATGGAAATGGCATAACCCGCTTTAGAAATGCAAGTAATTAAACAAAATGATGATCCCTCAATTTAAACCTGTAAACAAATTCGAATGTTAAAATGTAATTCCTATATATTCCCTGCCATTTTCTATTTATCCGAACAACTAGAAGCCTTGACTGTTCAAAATGGAAGGCGGCAATGACTCCAAGATGATAATAAATGGAAGATCAAAAAAATTTGAGTGCAAGATAATGAAGGCCAAAGGTAATGCTGGTATTTGTATATTGGCAAAACCTTTCAAATAAAAATTGAAATATTTGATTAAAATACACCAAATAATCCAAAATCTCCAAATCAAACGTTTCTCTTTTTTTTTTTTCTTAGAAAAATAAATCATTATAGACAAAAATACTTTGTCTTTTTAGTTATTTACATGTATCTTATTAAAAAAAAATATTTTTAAAAGAAAACAATAACTGTATTTTTGTCAAAATGTGATCAAAAATTATTTATGCTGATTTTTTAAACTTATGTTTCAAAGGGTTTTTGATTGAATAGATTGAAAGATATTTTGTCAATAGTGAGTCCTTTTAGTTTAACATTGTGGAGGGTTACATTTAAGGAAATTGAAGTAATGCATCCATCATTGACTGTTGGTAAGTGTTCTTTCTACTAAATCGAAGCATTAAGAAATATGTTGAGGGAGAATGGTTCTATCCATAAGTTTTTAGGGGGGAAGAACTAGGGAAAGAAAATAAAAGGAATAATGGAAGGAAATAAATTTTGAGAAAAATGAAAAGAGGTTTAAACTGAATAAATAAATTGGAGTGCAGTATAATGAAGGCCAGGTAATGGTATTTGATTAAAATACACCAAATATGATGAAGACAAAACTGAATAAAATCTTGAACTTAGCTTGTTTAGAAAATATGGTTTCTATAAGTCAGGATTTAATTTTTCGGGAAATTAAGACATCAATTTTTTCAAACTGTCTTTTGATGAAGACAAAATCAGTATATAGGTTACTGCAAATATGACTGCTTCATTTTATTGGGTAATATACTGAAATGGAAGGATGTTTGTAAACTTTTCCCCTATTTCAAAAAAAATAAAAGAAAGGAAATTAATACACAATTTTAAATTTAGTTAACAATATTGGCTCTACTAATTAAATTACTTCAAAATGACTGAACCTCTTTAGTGATAATGGATAGTGTATAAACAATTAAAAAGTGAAATATGAAAGGAACATTTGTGTGTCATTCCTACTGCAATTCATTCCAAAGTATGGCAATGGGCAAGTGAAATATAGTTGGGAGAGGATGAATTTTCATTTTCAATTGCAAGATTATTATATAATAAGAAACAGTTTTCTCAACCAGGTCACTTCTTCAAAACTTTGTGATGTGTTAAAGCCAAAATCTAAAATAATCTTTTCAAAAAAAAAAAATCTCAAAATTAATTAACACTGCTTCAAAATAACGCCCAAACTACTTTTCCATATTTGTTCAAATCGTAGTCAAGACTACGCTTTAAACATTTTCAAAAAGTTAAAATCATACCATCAACTATACAATTTATGCTTAAAGTTTAAAATTGCGACAGACCACAATTTTCTAAAAAATTTAAACCTATCGCTCAAATGCACTTGGGGTCTCATATGAAGATGGGTCATCCACAATAGCTTAGAAAGTTTCTTCCCTCCGCTTGTAAACCCAGCCGGGTTCTTCCTAAAGGTATATGTTATTCCCTCTTTCTCTAATTAAAACAAATTATCATGCCCAAGTGTTTAACATCCACATCATACCCCTGGGCGACGCCTTGCAAACAAAATATGGCAAGCATCCATATCTATAACATCAGAGTGCTAATCTCATCATTATACTTACCAATAGATAATGACACTTACAACGTTCATTCACTGAACAACTTTAATCCACCAACAAGATATGGGCTGGGTGAGTTTCAACTTAGCCTCTAAACATCTTTATTTTATTACGCTCTTTGACTCCATTATCAATAATAAGATCACACAAACTCCCTTGCACAGTACCTAAAGCGAAGAGCCCCAATAACATATTTACTTATTATGTTCTCTTGACTCCTACTATCACACACAAGATTCACACTTAACTCCTTGCACAAGACACCTAGTAAGCTACAGCCAAGTCTCATCACCACATCTCCTGAAGATAACACGAGCCCCACCACACGCGCATTCTCTCCGCTTCATATTCCTCAATTATTATTCTTCCACTTGGCATGCACACCCATCCCTCTACATCATTGCCCTTTCTCCACTACATTCATTGCCTCCATTTAGCACATTCATTAGAACGATAGTCAGCCTTTCCACATATATAGCACTTAACATTGAAAGGTCTTGCATAAGTGTTATTGTTTTTGGCAGGCTCAAAAGTATTACCCTTACCTCCTTCCATTGCTACACTTTTCCCTTTTCCTACACCAACATTGATAGTCTCCACAATATCGGAACACAACTAAATGTGTTTTTCCCTTGTCACTTGGAGTCTTATTGTCCACCCCTCCATATATTCTACAATTAAGACTAATGAATGTCTTAAATGAGTAACTTAAATTTCATGGCCAAATTTCTAGCCTCTCGCATTACTGAAACCATATAATCCCACCTTATGTCTATTAACTGCCTAACCCATTGAAATGAGTCCAATTACATGTTGGTTCTCACTTTCTGATAACTTATTCCTCTTTGTCAGTCTTAAAAATTCAGCAATATATTCATTCATAATTCTCACCCCGTGTACATCTCTAATTAGCATCAAAATATATTGTTTATAGTCCTAAGACGAAAATCTACCCTAGTTGTTTCATCTACAACTATGTTTGGAATCGAACTACACCCCTCTCTCATCCTCATCTCTCTCAATCTATCCCACCATTAATGTTCCCTCCTTCTAACCTCCGAGCAACAAATTTCCACATTTCTATCCAGCAACTTGATATATTCAAAGAACCTATCTACTTCAATGAACCAATCTAAAACTCATCAATATCAAGATTAGTCACTAAAATAGGAATATCTAAATTCCTAGCTGTATTCACTGCCTCTCCTCAGTTTGGTTACCATTGTCTTCCACCTCTTGCTCAATTGTTAGCGATCTAAATTCACCCAAGTCATCCTCCTATCCGAGGTGTTATCAACTTACAACTAGTCTTTCTTTGATTTCAGATATTTGGAATGACTAAAATATATTCCAGCAAGGCCAGTTCTTCATCATCATTCATACGCTCTTATCCATTAATCCTCAAATACCGTGATGCAATCGGGTTTGCATTGTTTCAAACTATCGAAGTTAAATTCCCTCGTATTGACATATACTCATTAATTCGATCTTCAAGTAGCTCCGTAATCCCTAATCACCATCTCGGGGATTGGTTGTCATCACTAACACTTATTAGTCATCGACAAGAACTTGCTCTAATATAAACTGACACAGCATGTAACGAGGATTGATCAACACACTACTATCATCAAGAATAAACATCGCCTCAACTAAACCAATTCCCAAACCAGAATAATTAAAGCAAAAGCTTTGATTTTTTTTTTATAAACCAAAAGTGATAAAAGTCCTCAAAAAAACAAACTCTAAAACATTTATTACACCCTAGTCATAATACATGCATAATAAAGAAATAAAACAATATTTCAAAACAATAATATCAAATAAAATAATATTTGAAAATAATAATAAGAAATAAAATAATATTTTAAACAATGATAAAAATAAAATACATTGAAAATAATAATAGGAAATAAAAATAATATCCTTAAAGAATCTGATTTATGATCTAACGTGACCACATCACCCCAAAGTATGTAAAGATCAGCCCACACCAGCCTAACTATCCCTAGAAAGCAATCATCATCCTCCTCCTGAATTATCCTCCTCAAATTAACTCTAGCATCATCATGGGGTGTTAATACTGATGAGCATCACTTCTTCGTCCTCTCAAATTGACTCCGATAACCATTCCTGCAAGATCCTTCCACATGCTACCATGTCCGCCGACATCATCAAGGAGACTCCGTGGCCCCGGATCAATCAAGAAGGTTACTTTCGGAGAAGGTTTATCTCTCTATTTTATATAGTCACTGTTTGGTTCCTATTTTCAATAGTTTTTTGTTCCGAGAACACTCAAAACTTGTTTGGTAAAAAGGGGCTCCTCTTAATTTTTTGTTTGTGTTCTTTGTGTTTTCAAAACCCTTTTTTCACAGAGAGCATCTTTTGGTGTTTTTGTTGATTCTAAAATTGTTTTTATAACAAGCAGAACATGGACCTAAGAGGGCCATTGTTTCTAGACATTATATTGGGCTCGACAAAATTTACATGATACATTAACATGTCACAAACTCAAATATACCTTTACTTTTGGTTTACTATATAATCGTGTTTTGATCGATTTTGTATTATTCACATAACCCGCTTAATGTTCTGGTTATATTCATATCAATCCACATAGATTAATAACTCTTTATATATATATATATATATATTTCACGGTCGATCATGTTACCCATTACTAATCATTCTGTTTAACTTATTATTTATAACTTCTTGTGTCAGATTCGCCGACGAATCACTATATAAAAACCTTTACCGACACGACTCATGAACACGAATTACCAATTCTAATTGCATGGCACTAATATATATTCTAAGCTCTTATTTAATAAGCAAGAAAAGTAACTACACTTCAAAATGCTAACCAAATAGCACTAATTGGTATTTTATGAAGTAGAAACCAAAGAATTACTTAGCTAATGTGATTGATGGAATAGACAAAGAGAACTTCATATACAATTACAATTTGATAGAGGTGGCCTTGAATCAATTTCTTTGAAATCAAGATGTGTTTCTCCCAATGGAGGATCCATTCGCAAAGTACAAATTAAGTACTATACCAAAGGTGACATTCAGATCTTACAAGACCAACTTAACGCAAAGAGCAAAGCAGTGGACCTGCTACAATATGATCACCATCGCCAATCCAGATACTCTATTAAGCAATATATGTATGGCCTATATTTTGATAGTTCGTTCCTCCCTCAAGGCTTGATTAAGGGGAATAAGGAGTCTTTTATTATTTATTTTAATAAATGTAATGGAGTAATGTAATGGAAATTAACATGATTAATTTCATTAATTAAGGAATGTTTTATCGGGTATCTAGATTTCACCAGCAATATGCACATCAATGCAAATCCGCTGAAGCTTGGATTAGATATATGGTTGAATTTACAAGAGGAAGATTTCCAACCCAATACCATCGACCACCGAACATGTAGGTGAGATGGCTGAGTATTTCTTAACTTAACCAATGGTCTCGAATTCAAGCCTTGCAATTTTAGCTCGTTTATGGTAGAGCTTTATCAGCCCTTATAGTTCCTAAATTTATGAGAATTAGTCTAAGGTTACATGGCTAAAGGCACATCTTTCAGGTGCATGAGCCCACCCAGACTAATCTTATGGTTTAACCAAAAAAATATTATATGATTGGTATGATGAAGGGTCTCTGGAACTGGCGGAAAATGATGAAACTTATAGGCAATTTTTGTGGTAGTTCTAATAATCAAATTCGCCATTTTGACTCATGATAAGCCGCCACCCAACCTAACTTCACCTAAAATCTATCTTGCTCAAAAATTTCATTCAATGGTCAAAGCCCTTTTGCTTTCTCTTGCTTTCCTTTGAATTGGACCCAAACTGATTCCTGGTGGTCACATAACCCCAAATCAGAGCTGAGAATTCCACCTTGTTATGTAGTTCTTCAATCCACCCGTAAGTATACATGCTCGATTCTGTTCTGATTTAAACCTAATATCAAGAGAGAAAAATCTAAATTTCTATTAAAGGATATGAATAAACATCCGATCGAACTTTTCTCGCACGGAGTTTGATAGCAAAGTAATTTTTTTTTTGTATATTTTTCAAAACCGCATTCACCGGGACATGGCTTTGAAAATTTACCTTTAACTGTAGTTTTATGTTAAATTTAAAATTGTGATGACAATTACGGTTTTAAGGTTAATTTTTAAAACCTCAATGGATGAATATATTTTAAGATTAATTTTTAAAACAAGTCTATATGTGTATTTAAAAAAAGAATTATTTTGGCTTTAAACCTCATGCACTCGTAATATGTGAAGGTAGCTCTCGCAGCGCGCATACGAGGAATGAGCCTGTCTAACGTCAAGCCATCACATGGCCTATGCATGCGACATGTTTGATAAATGGGTCGAGAGAACTCATATTGAATCTCCAAGAAATTCCTCCTGATAAATACATGTTGTTTCTCTTGGATACCTTTCATCACTACAAGTGCCTCTTAAACAACTTTCGCATCCCATTCGTGATAATGATATGAAACTTTTTACCTAAGGTTCCCAAAGAAATGAGATTCTTTTTCAAGTTTCAAATATACCGAATTACAAGACTCGGTCGACGATCATGATTCTTCAAACCGATTGAACCGATCCCACTTATGTTGCAAGGTTGTTATTGTTCGCGACTTAACAACACCACCATCAAGTTCTGCAAAGTCAAGAACCACTTTCTCGAAACACATATGGAATGAGTGTGTTGAATCACACAACCATTCATCAAGACTAGTCATCGATGACACACTGCCGCTGAAAAATTTGACTTTATCATCTTCAGCCACACATGCTTCGCATGCACCCTTTCCTTTCTTTTTATGCAACTGGAGCGCCTTTCTTCCAATGCCCTTTTTTTTCCCGACAAAGGCACATTCACTTTGCAAGTTTGCCTTTCGACCGAGATCTTCCCTTCTCCCCGGTTTTCGCTCGATTACGACTAACAATGTAAGCTTCACTACCGAGCTCTTGTGTTCTAATTATCTTCTTTTTTTTCTCGATCTCATTAATGGGCTGCAGCAAAGAGTTACTTCTTTAAAGATTATTGTTTCCTTCCCAAAGCCAACATACTAACAATAAGATGTTCATATTCATCAGAAGGGAAGCTTAACAATATCAAAGCCTTATCAACATCACTTACTTTCATCTAAATTCAATAAATTAGTTACTAAAGAATCAAATGTAGTGATGTGATCATTCATAGTGGTACTGGTTTATATCGAAGGACATAAATCGCTCTCGTGATAGAGCTTGCTCTCCGTGCTCTTCTTCATGAACTGTCTTCCATCTCCTTCCACAACTTGCTCACAGACGCCTCTCTCATAAACGGATATTTCAGCCTCGGAGAGACACACCGGACCTGCATCTACATGCTAAAACAATTGATCTTCTCGTCCACCTTTCTCATCAACATCTTCCTCGCATGCTTTCTTCTAGCGCAACATCGCTTCCTCGTTGAAAAGAACATCTCGCACCTCACACGCACATGCCAGTTATTGGTGCCATCAAATTTCTCCATACCAAATTTGGTATTAGTCACCATTGATCTTGATGAGAATCCTTTCTGTAGAGGTTGATGGTGCACTGAATTCAGATTCTGACATTTTTACAACAAATAGCTATCATTGCGGAATGTCAATATCTCAATAGAATCTTTTATGATGTGTGGAAGATCGATGCAAAGCTGCAACCACGGAAAGCATACCTAAAACTATAGAGAAAAATGCCAAAGCCCAAAGGAACCTTTTTCTCGATGTAAGATCAGATAACATCGCAAACTACGTAGCATACTCACTGAACCTCGTCTGATAATTAAATTGGTTGAACCATGCTATTTTCCCTAATTATCAAATGGTACTATTCATGTGACAGGTTACTATTCATGTGAATAGCACTGATCGTGAATAGTAACTTTCTGCCAGAAACACCCGCAAATCTCTTATACACAATAATGACAACTAAAATAGTTATAGCGTAAAAATAATACCAAATAAAGAACACTTAAATTTACGAGGTTCTAAGAATAGCCACGCCCCTGCACTGCTTAACAACTCCCATAGATTAAAAAGAAAATACAAACTTAAGATTCACAAATCAATTTCCTAAGAAATTGAGAGGCAAAAGTAAATAACAAAACAATCAAATAGGCTACAATAACTTCCAAGCTGAATAAGTAGATATGCGACTATAAGAGGATCCCTTTACAGAGAGATGAGGGAAGAAATCCTTACATCTAACCGATGGGATTGCATATTTAAAAAACAATATATCTCCAAGATTTGGAGCAAAATCTTTAAAAGAACGAGATTACAAGCATTAGTATATTGCCAAAGGTTTTGCTGAACCCGCAGCGTAGGAAAAGAAAAAATAATGTAAGCAAAATGATTTTTCCTCGCAAGCCTGTTTTCACCGCGAAAAATATAAATGAAATATAATTAAAATACCTAAAATTTTACATATTTTAAAATTTCTTTGTCCTTATATGATAAAAAAGAAACAAATAAACATGTAAAATTTATTTACAAGTTTAAACCTTTTTTTTCATTTTCCTCAAAATTTCTTTTCCTTCCATTATTCCTTTCTATTTTCTTTCCTAGTCCTTCCCCTAAAAAAAAACATATGGATAAGTCTGCTAAACTCCCTCAACATATTTCTTGATGCTTGATTTGGTAGAAAAGAACACTTACCAACCAGTCAATGATGATGCATTACTTCCAATTTGTAAATGTACTCTCCACATCGTTAAACTAAAAAGGACTCACTATCGACAAAAATATCTTTCAATCCATTCAATCAAAAGACCCTTTTGAAACATGAATGGGGTAATCAATCCTTCAATAATTTTTTATCACATTTTGACAAAGATGCTATTGTTTTCTTGTAAAATAATTTTTTTAATAAGATACATGTAAATAGCTAAAAGACAAAAGTATTTTTGTCTATAATGATTTATTTTTCAAGAAAAAAAGAGAAATGTTTGATTTGTACATTTTGGATTATTTGATGTATTTTAATCAAATATTTCAAAGGTTTGCCAATATGCAAATACCACGTACACTGGCCTTCATTATACTGCACTCCAAATTTTTGATCTTCCATTTATTATCATCTTGGAGTCATTGCAGCTAGCCTTCCATTTTTGAACAAGTCAAAGTCGAAGGTTCAGACAAATAGAAAAGCTGCCGGGAATATATAAAAGAAGAGTGCATGAATTCAAGAATTTGTTTTCACAATTCGCAGCTTAAATTTAAGGGATCAATATTTTGAATTACTTGCATTGAACTCGGATTATGCCATTTTCCAAGTGAATCACCAATATTATACAATCTTACTTCCTACGATGAAGCACTAACTACAATTTATATATATATATATATATATATATATATCTTTAATCAAAAATAACTTGATGCCCTAAAGCAAAGGACAATGTTTAATTTTAATTTATATTTTTGGTCACATTTCATTTACGTCCTAAAATGCCTTACGTGACACACAAAAGACATTTCTAAGTCATACCACACCAATCCACATACGAGACGGGAGGACCACTGTGGTGGTAAAATCTACCACAAGACTGTAATTCCAAGGCTTGAACTCGAGATCACCGTTAAGGTAAAAGATAATACTAAACCATCTCACCTACATGTTCGTGATAGTGACAATGTTTAATTATAATTTAAGGAAAATATTAATTTGATATGTTGTATTCCACATGTTGTTTACTAGTAAATGCACTAAAAGTAGAAGGATATAAGTTTCTAGCTGGTTGATATTAATACATGTTGTTTTCGTTTAACGCTGTGGAACTCAATTGGACTTCGTCCCATTCCCAAGCCCACACGATTCACCAAACGCAAAGGCCAAATCAAGATCATGTACGCACTCTCACGTAATGCTACATATCAGATACCACGCAATGCACTCAGGTCATCGCATCTCAAACCCACACCAATGTATGAAGACCTCTACATGGACATTCTACACCGTACACTTTGTGTGTGCTATGAACACTCATGTCTAATGACAACATTTCATATATATTCAGTTCAACATCAACAAACATGCACCATGTTAATATTCCACATTCAAATCGGGCACATCACATAAGCATGCACAGATCTTTCTATCATTCGCCATTCATATCAACATCTTTCAAGCATGTATTAACATAATTTCACTCATTACTTAGGCAAGTAATGCCATAACTCATATTCCCAAGCTGAGACATAGTACGTCAATCATATAGCCTGCTACATGCCAAGAAGTGGCCATGTTCAAGCACAACACATTACAACCCAATGTTTTTGAAACACCCATATTGATAACAATTACTCAGTTTTTAGGCACAGATGTGAGCACCTATTTCAACTGAATGGCTTATGGCTAGATTCTGACTCCATGAACTTCCACAGAGTCCAAGAACACCCAAATCGGAGTTCAGCGAAAAAGTTATGGCCTAAACAACTGTGGCTAAAACCTGTAGTAAATCCTGCATGTTAACCATGCAACAGATACACCAAACTGATTTTCTTCGTCTAAGAACCCATAAAAACTCTGCATGTTAACCATGCAAGCAATGATACACCAAACTGATTTTTCTTTGATCTAAAACCCAAAAGATCAACATGTTAGCCATGCATGAAAGCCCAGAAATTCATGCATACACAATACACCAAACTAAATTCTTCAGTCTAAAACCCAGAACATTCTGCATGTTAGCTCATGCATGGAAGCCTAGAAAAATTTGCATGTTTTTCATGCATACAATAATACCTCAAACTGAGTTTTCTTTATCTAAAAACCCAAAGATTCTCATATACAGTCATGCATGAAAGCCCAGGAAATTCTGCATA
This sequence comes from Tetrastigma voinierianum, assembly GCA_016808115.1. Taxonomy (NCBI): domain Eukaryota; kingdom Viridiplantae; phylum Streptophyta; class Magnoliopsida; order Vitales; family Vitaceae; genus Tetrastigma; species Tetrastigma voinierianum. The sequence continues at coordinate 101,066 of JAEQBH010006315.1, read as the reverse complement.
TTTTTCATTCATACAATAATACACCAAATTGTATTTCTTCAGTCTAAAACCCATAACATTCTGCATGTTAGTCATGCATAATAATACACTAAACTGAGTTTTCAGTCCTAAAACCAAAAAAAAACAGCATGTAACATCACAAATTCAGCCTTCAAACCCAGAAAATTCAGCAAGTACAACACGCAAATTCAGTCTTAAAACCCAGAAAATTCAGCATGTTATTCATTCAAACAATCATACATAGCAACTCAACCAAATGCCATTTCCATGGCCCCAAACAAGGAAATAACCAAAGAGGAAAAGATCCTTCACCTCTGTAGTGTGGGATCAAATTTGGGTCCCCTCCAAACTAGCAACAATGGAGGATTTGCGCCCTCCTCCTTTCTCCTTCCTCTTCCTTTTCTGGTATCCCTTTGCTTTCCTTCTCTTCCTTTATGATTTTCCTCTTCCTCTCTAGGACTGATCTAACCAGCGGAAGAACCCCTTCAGTTCTGATTTCTCCACTACACAAGACCAATTCTCATGGTGCTTGACACATGGTATAAGCCATGGCAAGTGTCACCCATGCCAAGCCATGCACCAACTACTTCCCACTAATTTGCATGCATTCTAGGAGTATGACACTTGGTCACTTAGGTGCCAAGTTTTCCCAAATTCTGGTGCCATGTGGCATGCACTCTGTGCCACGGTCACCCCGATTGGCTCGTCCGCCTCAAATAATGAAAACTGACCGTCTCAAATCAATTTAAGTTTATACCGGCCCTACTTAGATTTCGAGATGACTTCTAATGGCGTGATCCGCTTTCTGGGTTATCCGAAATTCAGAGAAAATCAGGGTTTTGTTTGTACCGTCCCGACAAGAATTACCGATTCGCTCATTTTCAGAAGAAAAAATAATACACACACAATACGCTTTTCCTGTTTCATGTCATGCTTCGAGGGAGCCATTTTGAAAGGTTGATCGTCATCGGGGTTTCACGCACATCTCCGCGTAAAACGAAACACCCTTAATGATGAGTATATATATGGGGAATGATTTGTTCTGGAACAATAAAGCAAGAGAGAAGAGATGATCTCAAACTCAAAACAAGTTCGTAATTGTTACCAAATAAGTTTGATAACAAAAAGCAGTAAAATATATAATGCTTCTAGAAAATATGATTTTCTTGTTCTCAACAAGCGCAATGATTAGTTCTTGAGTACCGAAAGGTGAAAGAAGAGATCTCAAACTCAAAACAAGTTTGGTAATTGTCGCAAAACCAAAACAATAAAAACAAGTTTGACAAAAAAATAAAAAAAGCAAAAATATGATGCCAGTATATATGGAATTTACCTTACATTGGCTGTCTACATAGTGCTCCTCTACTCTAGGAAGCCATGAACCTACGGTTCTCTCTCATAAGGGAGATTGGCCACCGTATGGCCATATTGCTCGACCAAATTGCACGGGAAAATCACGCTAAAGGTGTGTGTTTGGATGATGATTAATGGCCATGAGTCCATGACTGATTGCACATATACCTCTAGAACTCCATCACGGGCTGACCGCCTTCAAATTAGCAGGCTCCAAATGAAAATAAACTTGCCTTTCTTCTTCTCGCTACATACATATTGTTCAGCATTTTTATCATATCAACATATATAATAGGGTTATTTCTCTATTCCGTTGTAATTATTCTTATATTCATAGTGAAGTTTTCTCCTTTGTCTTTAGTTTTTTCCCGTAAGGGCTTTCTTGCTATGTAAATATGTGTTTTTCTTTTTTTTCATATTTTATTATTGTGTCATTGAATTCAACAATTGTGTAGATTTCATATGCTTTGACCTTAATAAATCATGATGGTTGTAAATACTCAAGATAAGTCCATATATATATATATATATATATATATATAGCATTATAAACTTTTTAATAAATAAAATTACAATCACCTAAATGTAAAACATAACATTCTACTTGATGTTACATATGTTCCACATCTCATAAAGGCTTTTCTTTTTTTTTTTTTTTGAAGCATGATATCGGAATTATTCATACACACATTTTCTTGTGTTCTAATATGAGCTTTTATTTGTGAAACTTCTGGCCTGTCTATGAGAAGTCAAGTTTAAAATAGACAAATCCAAAAGTTAGTATGTAAAACTAATCTCTTGCAAGAGTCATCTAGAAAATGTCACTTTTCAATTAAAATGCCCTTGAAAGTGCAAAGATAAATCCCATGATAACCCGCATTCTCTCTCATCCATCAAATTATAACTAGGGGTGTAATAAGTAAAGCCATCTAACTTGATCATAGAATACTAAATTCAAGACGTAGTTCGAAATGGTTTGAGTAGTTTGTCGAAATGAAGTTCGAGAATATCACAATACCCACCCGAGATGCTTGTTAGTTTAATTGAGCTTTGCTGTTTTATTAATTGAGTCGAACTCGAACATTTCAAATCGAGTCGAGTATACTATTTATTAATTTTAATCGATTCGAAGTTTGTTGAATGAGTTAGGAGTAACCTCGACTATTTCCTGAGTTGAGTTCCAAACATCTGAAAAAAAAAAAAAGTTTGATCGAGTTTGAGTCTAGTATGAGCTTTGAGTTTTTTTATCGAATTGAGTTCGTGTTTGACACTGTATCGATTAGCTCGACTCGATTACACCCCGAATTATAACTATATCCTTAGCTGGGAATTTTTTCCTGAAAAGCTATCTTTTTGTACATCCTTTTAGATTTAAAAAAAAAATGTTAGTTTTGCAAATAAGTTTTGAATTTGTCCCCTTTAAACTATTATCCCTTTGATATATTTGATCTTACAATTTTTCAATATGTATAATACAAATAGAATGTTATATTTATAAAGCATATGATATTCTATTTCGAAAATGTAAAAAGTTATAATACTATGCCGCCATCCAACTTTCACCAAATTTTGCTGAAATAGTCGTTTTCACGCTGGCAGACTTGTCGATTTGTTTGAGTTCTCAACATGGACAATGACTTGTTCTTTGTGCTGAAAGCAAGAAGAAGAGACTTGTAAACTCAAACAAAACATGTTTGGTAATTGTTTCAAAACCAAAACAATGTGAAAACAAGTTTGACAACAAAAAAAGGCAGAAATGTGATGTCAGAAATATGATTACCTCGGGTTTTCAAATATGGGCAATGATTTATCTTTAATGTCGAGCAAGAAAGAAGTGACTTAAACTCAAAACAAAACAAGTTTTGCAATTGTCAAACCATAAGAACGGCGTTGACAACAAAGGCAAAAATGGACGTTTCTACAAAGTATGATTTAGTTTGTTCAAATATGGGCAATGATTTGTTCTGAGTGCTGAAAGCTTTAAAGAAGAGATCTCAAACTCAAAAAAAGTTTGATAATTGCTTCCAAACCAAAACAATAAAAAACAAGTCTGACAACAAAAAACAAAATATAATTTACTTAGTCCACATGGGCAATGATTTGTTCTGTCGCCAAAGCAATAAAGAAGAGATTTCAAACTCAAAACAGTTTTGCAATTGTTTCTAAAACCAAACAATAAAAAACAAGTTTGACAACAAAAAAAAAAGCAAAAATATATATGATGATTCTAGAACTAGAAATTGTTCTCTTAGAAGTGCTTTCAATTCATTATACCTTCTGGGAGATGGAGTAGGAAATTGCTCTCTCCCTCTTGATAGCCTTTCTACTACTGCAATTTAGTTCTTACTTGCTCCATTACCCTCCCATCACACCATCCTTCCTAGAAATTCCCTATTACTCAAATAAAAAAACAAAAACAAAAATGTAAAAACAAAACTTGAAATTAAAAATTGAATTAGTTCCACAGACAATTTCGCCGCTTAATGGGATCAAAGTGTGCTTTGAAGATGGTCTGGTATATTCTCGCTATGAGGAGATGTTGACAGATCGAGCCATGACTCAGCTTGAACTCTGATTTAGTGCCTCGCACACGAGAGTCATCACACGCTGACCGCCGGCCCGACTATAGCCCAAGTTCCTCACCGCAGCTCTCAAGGCTCGTGGCTCTTCTTGCCCCACTTTCCCATTGACTCCAAATTAACTAAACAAATTTATCCTCTTAAATTCTTCTACCCACAATTATCACTTCAAGAACTTAAGGATCATAACCATCAAATTTTTTACTTTGAATTCAAACTGAGAATTATATTATATTCTGATATAAAATGTGATCAAGTTCTTCATTACAATGTCCCTTTCTGCAATCTCGTTACGTGATTTTTTTTTTAAGAAAAAGAAGAATAAATTTCAACTACCAAAAGCATTTTCTCCAGATGTTAAAAACAAACAATGTGGTAGAAATGGGGATTCAAAATTTTCTGACGAACGCCTCTCGCACTGCTTCGGGTTTTTCTTTTGGAAGAATTTGCAATCACTTGAATGCATTTATCTGAATGCGCCAACAGCCAAGTTTTTTTCAGAAATTAAAGCAAATGTGAGTAATAGAAAGCAAGATAAAAAAAAGAAACCCATTTAATGTATAAGCTCTGAAAGTCGTCTCGAATGCGACCGAGCCCATTCTTAATAAACACCATAACCTTAGGTGATCAATAACTAAGTAGCCTACGCCGGCAGCAGAACCCATCACTGCCACCACTCGAAGACCTGGACGCCCGTCACCACGCCTTCACCGAACTCCCCGAAGAGTTCCTCCACAGTCTCTCCATTTTCTCTTCCCGTTACTACGACCCTCCTAAAGATATAGAAGAACAAAACAAAACCACCAAACAAAAAACAACCAAAAACAGAATCAAAATCGGAAATTGGGACTCAGAGCATCTTCAATGGGCTAAACAAATAACTATTTTTAGCTATTTAGTTGCCGGGCAAAAATCCAGGCTCCAATCGGCTAATGCCTTCTTAGATCCACCTGGATCCACACACCGCAAACTACAAAACGTATCTCCGTTTCAACCTCCGTTTTATAGAGTTCACCCGCTTTAATCGTGACTGCAACGCTTCATATTGAGAGAGCTAAAAATTTTCCCGAAAATAAGCATGAGGTTTCTTCACTAAATCCTGCACTATTGTTTTTTCTCGAAAACGCTTTTCTGAGTTTTAGATGTCGGATTAATACGATCTCCAAAGGTTCGCTTTTGAAGGATAATGATCGGAGTTTGATTTTCATTTGGCCGTGAAAAAGTTAACAAGCTGTTTAATGTCATTTTTTTGTTGAGTTTTTGGAGGTGATTGTTATGATTTTTTTTTTTGTTTTGCCTCTGTTGGTTTCAGAGGAAAACAAATGAAATTTTTTTTTTAAAGAAAATCCGGAAAGAACCATTTTTCTTCATGAGTTGATGTTCATTTCAATATTTGTTATATCAAATATTTTAATTCTTTTTCTATTTGTGATTTTACCGAGAAGATTTAGAAATTTCATGTTCTATTTTATTTCTACTTTATAAGTAGTTACTTCTGTAATGGGCTATTGGGTTTGTTCAATTGGGTCATTTTTTATGATCCAAGAATTTTGCATGTCATTGGTACTGTTAGAGCTTTTCCCGATGCATTTCCATATTATGAGGATTAATTTCAGAATTAATGAGATAAGCCACTAACTAACCATTTTTCTTCATGATGTTCCTTCTGACAGCTATTGTTTGACATATCCATCTTTTCCTACTGCTATAAGCTTTCCAGAAAACTTTCTCCGGTTCTAATTTTGTTTTATATTCCTTGATGCATTAATCATCCACATACCAGTGAATGAATGATGCCCCGCTTCTAAGAGAGTGAAATATACCCAAAGTAATGCTATCAGCAAGTAATTGCACACCATCTGGGCATGCTTATCGCAAAGCACAATTACCTTAAATTTGGAGTTGGGAAGCTAATCGAACCCATGAAGAGAAATGATTAAAAGCTCCTACCTCGTTTAACATTTTCTCTCGAATTTGATATCGCAAAGAGGGCCATTGTATCTTTGATTGTCGTAGGATCCCTTAGACATGGATCCAAATTTTACCCTTTGAAGTCTTGTAATTTCCCTGCCGATGTTCGGGAGGATGCATGCTTATTATGATGATATTGAATGGCAAATATTTCAACTATCCGTGATTCCCGCATTACTCCTTTTTTTAATGTAATCGTAATGCTTCACAAAATGTTTTTACTATAACCATATAGGAAGGGTACAGATAACAAATTTTGAATACCACTCCTCACCTAGAATATTTTTGAATATTTTAGCCTCTTTGCGGTCTTACGTGTTTCCCGTGGGTCCCGAGAATGAGTTCCATTCGAAAATCTCAAAACTACAAGATATCAGTTAGAAAGTATTTTAGACTATTCTTTGAGAAAGTTATTTGATTTAAAAATTTCTCGTTGGATCGAATTTGTTTGAAAATATATTACCTTATATTTTTCACCATGGCTCGAGTCACCGCTTCCACCCGTTTACTTGTCTAGATGTGATCCAATCGTAGTTCCAAGTGCTTTAAGAGCAACTTATTGAAACAAACTGACAAAGATTTTCTCTCTGTAAATTAAAACTTTTAGATGTCATTTAAGAACTGCTCAAGCTATCATCATTAAAAACTTATCAAAAAAGAATGGAATGACGTTGAGGCAAAGATAACCAAGCCTATTAAGAAATATTCAAGACATAAACAAGGAGCCTCTTTAAAGCATGTTAAGAGACAAGGCAATGTTGCCGATTTAAACCAATCTACTAGATCAAGTATCTGGTTCTTATTATACTTCTCACTATTTTGGTCGAGAATGTAAGTTCTTATATAATTCTTTAAGAAGCCATTAAAGATGACTAATAACTAATAAAGCATACAAAATTAGATCCTAAAATTGAGTCCAGTTTTATCATTTCATCCATTAATCTTTCGTTAGGTAAAGTCACATCGCTATCAATCCATCACCTTCTATTATTAAAGATGTTTCAAGAGAATGTGAAAGTATTATTGATATAGAAAGTATCGCACTTGTAGGTATAGTTGATAACAGGATGCACTTCAACTCATGAATAAACACTGTTAATGATGGCACCACGCTTTATCTTCATGATTATCTAATGTGGAGTCTCAAAATGAAATGCAAGCCACTAAAATTTGAACCTTAACCCAGATGATACACCGCACATTGTTTCACTATATTTTTCCTTATTCTTAAAGCTTTCAGATGTTCATTATCCGTGGAGATTCAAAGAGAAAGAAGAATGATTCAACCCAACTTCATTGGTTTAAAGACGGCATGCAACCGAAAATTTGTCATGACAAACAATAGAGCGTATTTGTATATCTTTATGTTTCATTGTAAATCAAACACTGGCTGTCTGAATATTGCAGATGTTGCAATGCCTTATGGCATTGTGAGTTTGAAAGAATTTATAAAAACAAGATATAAAATGACAACTTAGATGTATGAAAGGAACTTTCATATGATTTTCTCCTGTGTATACAAGGAGGCCTACTGATCACTAAAATGATTATTCTCATCCTTCCTTCAAGATAGGGCCTCAGAGCATCTGATGCTTGGCTGCCTCAAGTTCAACCTGCTTACATCTGCTTAGTCAGCATTGTTGGAAACTTTTGAGCTCAAGTTTCTTTCTTTATGAACTTGTTTTGATTTATGGGTCAATTATTATTTATGTTGGTTTTCTTCCACTATATCCATGGTTTTGTATTTAATATAATTTTATAGACATCAAGTATGAACCCATGTTGTTCACCTTATTCATTAGTAACTGATTCGTGATTGGTCATTTAAGCCCTCTAGCTGTATTTCAGTAGTAAATCAATTATTTCTATGTATGTATATATAGATATTATTTCTTTATGTAGTTAACCTTTATGCACCTTTTTTCATCACACAATGTAGGTTTTTTGCGATGAACATGGATATTAATTTACTAATCTATTGAGTCGAGGGAACAAACGTGAGGTGAGTTTAACACTCAATCGCAGAACAACAAGTCAATCTTCACCCAATATCACCACAAATAGAATCAAACCACCAAAAGTTTCGAGGCGGCAACTTTTCAATTGAGGAGGACTTAGTTTTAATCTAAAAGGTATTGGCAAAGGGTTTGGGAGCATTTAAACAAATACAAACCCGAGTCGATTGTAATCTAAATCAAGTTTCTTTGATGAATCATTGTCTACATTTAACTAGCCACCAATAAATTTTATCGCTTTGACCAAATTGAAAGGTTGAATCAAAGGGATCAATTGAGAAAGATGGTATGAGTGTATTTTAATGATATGTGAAAAATATTATTTATGATATAATATTATTGTACAATTTTCTTTTATGATGTAGCATTATTGTATAATTTTTCAGTCTCATGGATGCTACAGTGAGAGAACTACAAATCCTCTTTCATTTGAAATATCATAAATGAGTTACAAGATAGCCCAAAATGGATGGAGGATTCACCTCCAAGAAACAAAAACAAAAGTGGTGTGAACTCCTAGCTCTAATCCTTCAACACCGTAACTGTAAACATAGAAGACAACAGCTGGGGCCTGAGAGGCCAATCGAAGGAAGGTCATAAAGAGAGAGCAAGAAAGTCAAAGAGCAAACTCTCTCAAGACACAATTCAAGTTCAACCTATTTCATGAAATTGTCAAGAAATGAAGGAGGAGAAAAAGATGGCTGAGAAGAAAGTCACTTACATGGAAAATGGTGGTCAAGTTAACAAGAGAAGTAATTGCTTGAATAAGAGAAGGTGGCTATTGAACAAGATAGGGGTACAACTCGAAAATGAAGCTGAGGAACATAAAATAATGTTGATAGATATGCAGTGTCATGCCTCCGATCCAAGCTGAAGATTTTTGCCGCCTCCATATGGAAATCGTGGCAAAGAAATGTAGTTTTTCTTATTCCATCGACTAGCAACTTATGTTATCGACCTCGAGGTATAAATCGAATAAATTGCATTTATACCACATGCAAATCTTTGCGTACTTTCTATATAGGTTTTCAATCCCCAACATAATCATCAACAACATCTCTGGCCGCAACTCCATGTGCAAGCATTCTTATACGCAAGTAGCTATCTTTTTAAAGGAGACAAACCAATGTTTCCAACAAGATCCTTTTTTCGACAAAGTATGGATCATAAACTTCATGTTGATAGAGACGAGCTGTAAAAGTGATCGATTCATTCGAAACCCTCCTTTGAAATAAATTGGGGGATGTAGGCGATGAGCAAAATAACGGCGATAAAGTCTCTCAGCGCCTTCAACTCACTAAAAATAACAGAATGACCTTGAATAGAACCACGATTGTGGAACTATTCTCGCATTGAGTTTCTCCATTGCCATAGCAAAGAACCGCAATATCTCCAACTCATCATCTGAGTCAAAATCACTAAGAATAATCTTCCATTTACCATCATGTCAGCAACAAAGAAATATGAGTTCAATGCTAGTAAAATAAATTGAGCTTATTTTGGGCAATGAGAAGAGGGAGGTCTTATTTATACATTTTTAAAAATATGACCGTTGTAAATATGGCCATTGTAAATATGACCGTTGTAAATATAGTCGTTGTAAATATGATCGTTGAAAAATTTAAAGATTAAAATTTGATGACGTGGCACGACACGTCATCATGATGGCGCTTACGTGTTATGCAATGTGGCATTTTTTAATTATATTATTGAAAGTTAGTTAAAGTTAGTTGAAGTAGTAATCTATTTTGTTGAAAGGAATGAGTAAATTTTAAAAAGCTGTTAATAAATAGTTAATTGAATATTTAAATATATTTTAAGTAGCTATTTTGTTGAGGTTGGAGATACTCACATGTTCTTTGATCCGAGCACTTTGTGCCCAATCGCTGATTTTAGCCATTTCCCAACCGCCATGGGTGGAAATTTCAATTCCCTTTTGAAGTGAAAGAAACAAACAAGTAATCGTGCAGTAATTTGCAAAAAAATGCTTTTCGAAACAAGAATTGCACGCAAAACAATGGAGAGGGAGGTTAAGGATTTTATTAATCTGCTTATGAAAGAGAGCCGCTTTGAATTTTGAAATTCAAAAAAGGGACCGGTCCGTAACGGACAAGGTGACTTTATTTTATTATTACTTATTTTACCGACGCCTTCTAAATTTTCATTATTACCAAAAAGTGGAATACAAATATTGATACGACGCTGCTTTCTCCCTGCTCTTCAACTAACTTCTTTACCCCAAAATTTTAAAATTAAATGATTTTTAACTTTAATGGTGTTAGGACTTCAGATGTAAATTCAGTGACCGTTCTCAAAACCAATGATAACAAGGAAAACGGGAAGAGCACGTTTTATTTGTTTTTCAATTCTTTTGTTATGAAAAATATGAAAAACATATAAAACATTAAATTGGAAAAAAAAAACAATTTTCAGAGAACATCAAAATAAATAATAGTTTTTATGTTTTAAAAACTATTTTCATGAATAGTTTTCAAAGACAATGAGAACAAATAAAATATAAAGAACATATTTAAATTTTTATTTTTTTATTTAAAATATAAAAATACGTAAAACATTAAATTCAAAGATATCAACATTTTTTTAGATAATAACAAAATGTTATTCATCATGCTTTCAAAAAACGTTATTTACAAAAAAAAAGTTCATAAATATAGGATTTAAAATTAGAAAAATTATTCTCGAAAGCTCAGGTTAGATATTTTATTATTAAATATTATCTTTCATAAAGGGCCGAGAAAAACAATTATTGATTTTAAAAAATTTTATTTTTCGCTTTCTTTCCTTGTACTTTTTAACTTTTCCCTATAAACACAACTCTTAAATTCTAAGCACCTTCCATAATGGGTCAAGATAGACTTCAAACAAGAAACGTTTCAAATTTGAATTTGGACTTATAGTGTAACGTATTCACTTATGTGAAGTTTCTTCTGAGCTTCCTAAAGTCTTTAGTTTACTCATAAGAAGAAGACAATCTATCATCATGAGAGAGAAAGAGAGAGAATCTTTTGAATTTTTATTATTCTTCAATAATTATTTAAATTCCACAAAGGGGGTATTGTTACAAGGATGGCAAGACCTATCCAAAATGGATAGAACAAAAGAAGAAATCGAATCAAACATTTGAGTACAGAGAGAGATCAATTCATCTTTAAATGATCTTCAAGACTAATCTACAAAAAAGAAAAAAAATATCACTTAGGTGAGATGGTTAGACCTTATGCTCTCTTTTACCTTAACCAATGGTCTCGAAGTTAGGAACCCTTAGAAAGCAGCCTGCAAGGTTAGAACTTTATCATTTTATGGTCCCTATAGTTAGCAGGAGGATTAGTCTAACATGATATGTCTTAAAAAGAAAAATGAAATGCTTATCAACCCTTCAATTTTTTTTTTTGGTATTAAAGGCCTAAAAATAAAAATTCACTGGTGAATTGGCCTGCTTTTAGGATTCTCTCGGGGCTGGGGTGGAGGCCCATGTAAAGGGAAGTCCGGGGAGAGGTGGATTTCGGGGCAGCCTGCAAAGGGAACTGGAAGGGCCGGAATGATACACGCCGCTGCCGCTGCCAGCTACCTCCGCTTGGATCCTGGGGGAGAGATTCACTGCTCAAGAGCCATGATTTTGAGCCTGGCAGGTAGTCCCTCAAGACCCCGATTCTCTGACCTACCTGCAAATTGTGCATGACAACCGCTTCCCTATGTTAAGTCCTTCTTCTATGGTATTGGTGGTTCCATTGTCCTCTTCATGAATTAATGTTGGGTTTATCTCGTTTGATAGCTCCATCTGTATTTTGTAGCTAGTCATGCTTCGAGGGAGCCATTTCGAGCGCTTCTTCGATCACATCATCGTCTATCAGACATCTCTTAAAACAAGAAACGAATTTCAATGATGAAAGTATATATATGGGCAATGATTTGTTCTTGAATGCTGAAAGCAATAGAGAAGAGATAATCTCTAAACTCAAACAAGTTTGGCAATTGTTACCAAAACAAGTTAGACAACAAAAAAGCAGAAAATATATGATGCTTTTAGAAAATATGATTTTCTTATTCTCAAATAAGGGCAATGATTAGTTCTTGAATGCTGAAAGCAAGAAAGAAGAGATCTCAAACTCAAAAACAATTTTGGTAATTGTTTCAAAAACAAAAACAAAAAAAACAAGTTTGACAACAAAAAAAAAAGCAGAAAATATGATGCTGGGAGCATATATGGAATTTACCTTTACATTGGTCAAGTCTACATGGTGCTCCTCTAGGAAGCTGATGAACTCCATGAAGTTCTCCTCTCGTCAAAGAGCACGGCCATCGTACGGCCTTACTGCCTCAATCTCAAATTGCACGGGAAAATCACGTTAAAGGTGTGTTTGGATGATGATTAATGGCCATGACTGATTGGTATGAAGCATACCTCAAGAACTCCATCATGGGCGACCAATCTTCCAGCTGCAGTGGTAGCTCCTCCAGCGAGAAAACTCGAGCACTGAACAAACTCGTTTCTTCTTCTTTCTCGTTACATACAAATTTCTCGCGGTACTTAGGACAAAAATCCATTTGGAACCCTCTGTGGTATTCACAAGCTCCCCACTGTGCCTGTAGACGAGCTTCCCTTCGTTTACAATCACTTCATATGCTTCCCTCTCTTTCTACAGGCGCGATAGATATAACAGCATTAACAAAGGCGAATCGATTTCATCATTTCTTGCATCAAAATTAACCATTGAAGAGATGTAATGTAGTATAGTGACTATTTGGTTCATGTTTTTTAAAACTGTTCTTGAGAACGGTTTTTTAAAACACAGAGATCTGAAAACTCTTCGCTTCATTGAATTTAGTGTTTTTCAGATTCTCAGAGCTTTTCATATCAAAAAAATCAGAAACCAAACATTGCTTTCTTCCCTTGTTTTCTTGCTTTTGAGAAAAAAAATAGTTTTCAAACAATGTAAATGTAAATAAAAAGTCATATAGTTTTTCATACAAAAATTCATTCAAATGATTTTCTAGAATATAAGAAGGTGTTTATCGATATTAAGGTAGGGAGACAAGAGGTATGTCCAGAATTCTAATTTGAGTATATCGGGTCGTGGTCGAGTACTATGATCAGAGCGTGAGGTAATTTCATGTGTACTTGTCGTTGCACGCTTCGAGCATTTCAAGGTTTACTTTGCCATCACCAACATCCAACCTTCATTTCGCTGCAGGAAGAAGTTAAAATAAAATTCATTCCATTAGAATCAAAACCTGGCCATTAGCGTGCTTTTACCGCAGGAAGAAAGTTGGGAGCCTCGCGCATGGGAATCCATCATAATGTTGAAGTGTAGATCAGGTCCATAGCGATGGCGGATCAATCTATACAACACAAAGGAGTGATTATTAACACAGCTTTCTCCATTTTTCAAATGTTTTCAGTAAGATTTTGAATCTTGAATCAAATGGATTCTAAAACTTTCTCGAGTGACTCAATGATCACTGCAAGAAAATACATTGAATTGGCAAGGTTCGTTGGACTTATCGCTTCTGCCAATGTCTAAGTGCTAGTTTCGAGCATTCTCGCCCTTAGACAAGCCCTTCCTACGACCATGAAAAAAAAAAAAACCAAGATTATATATCATAAAAACAAGTTAAGAATCACAAAGGTTCATAATAAGTGAAAGGAAATGGATTGTTTTACGGTGATACCAACAAAGTACTACCATAGAGTAGTACCTGGCAACCCGAGTCCTTGCTCATGCCCAACGCGAACAAAGAATATGGTTTCCCAATGTTTAATAACGACACAGAGCTTCGCTTCGTTGTTGCAAAGTCCAAGGCCTTCCACTAAACATCAAAGAAAGATTAAAAATCGAAGTTCCAAACCGGAGACTAATTACATTAGCTTAAGCCAAACAGAAAAGAAAATAACAAACTTAGCTCTTCAACAACTACAAAAGACAACCGCAGTTCCTCCTGCTCTAACTTTAAACTTTCGCAACCTAATGCTCGCAAAGATCGCTTCTCGCAAACAAAGCCGTGGAGAGAACAAGATGGCTGGCCTGTATAGTCTTTGTGGTTCGCTTTGTCCATTCATCACCATTTTCCCATGAATTGAAATTCTCTCCACTAAACACGACACTGAATGGAAACAATAGTTTCGAGCTTTAGTCTTTTGATCTCCGGGTCTCCCGAGCTGTATCGATTCTTCGGCGCTAACTACCCCACGTAGAGCCACGAATTAGTTATGCTATCGTGAGTCTCTTTTCTCGCTAAACTCAATAGCCTTAGCATTGTCTCCCCATCATTGGACTTGAAACTGACAGACCTTACTATGATCGTATTCACATTTTTCTCGTGGAACCAACAGACATTTTCCTCATTTATGTCTGGGAAAGATGAAGGAAAGGAAAATGACAATCCCACGGATTCACAAGCAAAGGATTCATCATGACCAACCTGCTTTCACAAGATTGCATATCAATTCAACTAAAACCAAAGAAACATTTATTCACCAATTGATCAAACAAAGAACTCATTCAATTACGCCAAATTAAAATTAAGTTCTCAAATTTCATCAAATTTTACATTTTCCATCTCATTCTAGGTGAAATTTTGTACTCATGAATAAATTCATAACCAACCCGGGCCACAAAACCCCAAAATCTCCAAGTTTCAAACTCACACTCCACAACAAATTTTCCAAATTTAATCCAAACTAGAAAATCAAACGTAAAACAAAAAAAAAAAAAAAAACACCAAAATGAACAATCAAAGAAACAAGAAGATTTTTACCTCAAACCCACAGATATGAGTGTAAAGAAGGTAACTGATTCTACATCACCATCCTCCCCCCATTTATATACCGACCAATTAAAGGGAAAAAGGAACCCACAAAAAATAAAAGCAAAGGAAAAGAAGTCCACATAGACCCATCTCTAATCCAACAAAGACTAGACAAAACGAGTAAACCAAAAGAATAAAAATCACGCAATAATGTAATAGTCATTGTGGAGGTGTTTAATTTTCCCATCAACCAAGAACTTCCTTTGAATGGAAAATAGAAAATAGAAATGGAAAATGGAAATCGTTGTGAAACCAAACAACCTGGGCTTTCCGCTAGAGCCACTCTTGGAAGGACTCTAGAGTTGAAGGGTTCAAATCATTGGAAATAAACACAAGACCGAATATTTTCCTGCGATTTTAACCTCGTTAGGAGTCAATAAAATGCAGCCAAGAAAAAATAATATACAAGGAGATAATCACAAAAACAGAGAGAATTTTAACGTGGAAACCTCCCCAAAGTGAGAAGAGGAAAACCACGGACCTTGTCTGAGTCCACCAACAAATCCACTATAATAATTTAGGTATTAACCTAATTCTAAACTAGTTCAACACCTAGTTTTCAACACAATCGTAAGATAACTCAAGATCCCAAAAACAATGAAATCATCTAAATATAGTGAATAAAACACAGGTATATTCAGCCTCAAATCAAGACAGACATGAAGATCTCACCACCCGAAAACCTGGGTCCTCCGAATTTGATCCGAATAAGAAAACCTTCGTAAAAAATATACCCAAAAACAGATATCTCGTCAGCTTCTTTTTCACAGAAACTGACATTCACGCCCTTTTTTCTCTGGCCGTAAAAGAACCGTTGAAAACTGGGTCATGAACCACACACACCTTCACTTTCGCCTCCTCGTGCTCAGAAGAGAAACCCATAAATTTAATGGGCTTAAGAGGGAAAGGGCCGCCTAAATTGGCCGGGACTCCATTACACCCCCTTCCAGCCCAACATAAGGGGAGATTACACTCTAACATCTCGCTTGAGTCCATGCCTACCGACCAAGACAAAGCTTCAAATTTCTCTCTCCGTAACAACTTTTGCCATCATATCGTAAGGATTAAAACTGTGTGAATCTTCTAAGCTTCATAAGCTTCTTTCAATGACATCTCGTAACCAATGATATCTCACATCAATGTGCTTTGTATGAATGAACACGAAGTATTCTTGCTCAGCGTCCATAGCACTGACCATCACAAAAACACAACATACTCATCTTGCATCAAACCCACTCTCTCGACAAATCTCTTCATCCATAACATCTATTTTGTCAGTCTCGTTGCTGCTATATTCTACCCTCGCAGGTAGACAAAGCGACACACTTCTATAACTTAGACCGCCATGAAACAAATCTCCCGATCAAAAGTGAATAAACACCTGGGTCGATACTTTCTACCATCAAGGTCACCTCGCTATCAAAGATCCTGTGAAACCTTTTAACACTGGTTTTGAACCCCCAAAACTCAAACAATTTTCAAGTACCTCAAATATTTGAAGATCCATTTCACTCGTCCCAATGCTCCTTTCCCGATTTGAGAGAAATCTATCACCGCACTAACAACATGTGCACATCAGCTCAGACAAACCATACAATACATAAGACTCCCATCATTGAGGAGTAAGGAATGTGAGGCCATCTTTTCCTTTCATCCGTTGTAGTAGGGCATAAGCTTCTACTAAGCTTTAGCGACATAGAGGTGTGCTAACCGACTTAGCATCTTCATATTGAACCTTTCAAGCACATTCCAATATACTTTTCCCGTGACAACCACAACTTTTCGCTTTCTATCTCGAGTAATTCGCATACCCAACATTTGTTCATAGTGCCCTAAGTCCTATGTCAAAGGACTTGAACAACCTCTCTTTCAACTCACACCACTTGAATCATTCCCCGCTATTAACATATCATCAACATAAAGTAAAAGAATAATAGTTACCATCTGTAAACTTCCCCGAAATAAACACAATGATCTCGTGATTCGTTCCTCTTATAATCGTGGCTCACCATAAAAGAATCAAACTTTTATACTAATTCGCTGGCGCTTGCTTCACTCCCATAAAGACTTTTTCTTTAATTTGAAACCACGTGCTCCTTACCTTTTACTTCAAACCCTCAGTTGCAGGACATGTAAATTCTTCTTTCAAATCACCATAAAGAAAAGCAACACGATCTAACTGCTCAAGCTCGAGGGTCTAAACTAGCAAACAAACTCAAAACAACTCGATAGAAGACATTTTCACAACCGAGAGAATATCTCATCAAAGCCACACTTTTTCGCCTAAAACCTTTAATACCAAACGAGCTTATACTTCAACAATTTTCCATCACTATCTTTCTCTTCAACTTGAACACCCATTTGTTCCCTTAATGCCTTTTGCTCCTTAGGAAGTTCCACTCAACTTCATAAGTGTCATTCTCTTTAACAAAGAATGCATTTCTTCCTGCATAGCTTTCATCCAGCTTACCTTATCTGCATGAGTCTGTGCTTCTTGAAAATTCTCCTGCTCCCCCATCGCAATCAACACATACTCAAAGGGGGAGGGTACTGGACGATGGACGACCTCCCTGCGGTCCTTCACTGAGGTCTTGAAATGACTTGTCGAGGAGGCTGCTCCCGCTCAATTGATCACTCTTGGCATCCCATCATTTGTCCATCGCCTTCTCAGCTTCATCACTCGCCATCTCGCTTCCCCCATCTATAGTACGCCGCAAAGGAAAATGAATAACCAGAGGATCAATAACACCATCACTGATAGCTTTAACCTTTTCAGTCTTCTCACAATCTGAAATAGTCTGATCTTCATAAAATATCACATCTTTACTTCTGAAAATCTTCTTTTTCACTGGATCCCATAATCTGTATCAAAACTCTTCATTTCCATAGCCAACGAGGATACATGGAAAAGCTTTATCATCAAGCTGACTCGCTTCTTTAGGGACACAGGTAAAAGCCTTGCACTCCAAAAACCTTAAGATTGTAAACAACATCTTTTCCCAGTCCATACCTTCCGAATGTCAAACTCCAAAGGAACCGAGGGAGACCTATTTATCAAGTAACAAGCAAGCACGAATAGCTTCACCAAACACTTTGGGTAGCTTTGCCATTTTTAGCATGCATCTGACCTTCTCAACAATAGTGCGGTTCATCCTCTCTACAACACCATTGTGCTGTGGAGTACCAGGAACTGTCTTCTCATGTCTAATACCATGTGTTGAGCAGTAGTTTCTAAACTCCTTTGATGTATACTCACCTCCATTGTCAGTACGAAGACACTTCAAAAACTTTCCTGTCTCTCTTTCAACTAAGGCATGAAATTTCTGGAAAAACTGATACACTTGATCTTTGGCCTTCAACAGATAAACCCACACCTTTCTTGATGCATCATCAATGAATGTGACAAAATATCTATTTCCACTCAAAAGGACCACAAACATCAGAATAAACCAATTCCAAAATATTAGATTTTCTTTTTGAAGATTTAGAAAAAGAAACTCTATGATGTTTTCCAAATAAACAATAATCACAAGGGTTAAGACTGTTTCCTTTAGTAAAAGGAATGAGAGCCTTTTCGCTAGTATATGTAACCTTTCACTCCATGTGACCTAATCTTTTTGTGCCATAATTGGGAGGAACCATCTTCAGTTGCATTCACCTATCTCCACATATTTTCATTAACTGCCTTGTAAAGTGTGTTTAACCTCGCTTTCTAAGAAATACCAAAGAACCTTTGGTAGTTTCCATTTACCAAGTAATTTAAGTAATTCACATATCCTTCCCCGATCCAAAGCAACTCTAGAAATAAGATTAAGACGTAAGCCAGAACATGCCACACTTTAGAGTCAATGAACAACCAACGTCTCAGATGCAAACATCACCACACTACACCCTGAGTAGCCGGTGTTACTCTTATCTTCACAGCACTAAATTCTCCCTGCCTGTGACGCGATGTGAAGAACTCCTATTAGAGTAACGTGATAAGAGGTCAGATCAATAATCCACTCAACCATTATCTCGTAATTGCAAACATTCTTCATCTCCAAAAATAGAACCGCACATCTTCGCTTCGACAAAGCAGTTGTAGTATTTTTATTTTCATCTTCCTCCGATTTTCGCTTTCTTTCGTTTCCTGCTTTCCAAGCATAACAATTTCTTTTCATATGTCCTTCGTACCACAATGATAACATCTTTCTTCTTTCACTAGACTTTCCTCTAGATTGCGACCGCCTTTGATTTACCACGACCCCTAGGTTCTCTATTTTACCTCTACTTCGTTTTCCGTGATGAGCCTCTGCCTCGTAAGATATTCCTTGTTCCTTCCTTTTCCGCTTCTTATTAAACAAACTGCCTTTACCATATCCATGGTTAAAATGCCATTAGGTTTCGAGTTACTAAGTGAGATAACTAGAGTATCCCAACTATCCGCAGAACTCAAAAGTACAAATGCTTGCAACTCATCTTCAATCTTCACTTCATAGCATTTAACCGGTTCACCAACCTTGAAAGTCAATGTGTGCTCATTTTATACTTCGGGATTTAATAAATTCTAATCAAAGTATTTTATTCTATGCGCCTTCGTTCTATTACGATTCTAATTTTTCCAAAGCTCAAGAGCATTAGTCTCCTGGACACGTGATGAAACACACTTTGTCTACCCGACCTGGCCCGATTAGGAGCTACCTGCTTTTCTATGCACACTTCCATTCTACTCGACATATCTTTAGGTTTACTTTTATCCCCATCAATAGGCTCATATAAATCCTTGCAATAAAGAATATCTTCCATTCTTGGCTTCCAGATAGAATAATTAGACGAGGTTAGTCTAATCATACAGTTCCGAAGATTCCTCCATTTTTAAACCAACACCAACCACAATACCAATGCAATAGAACCTGGCTCTGATACCACTTGTTGGGAAATAAACACAAGACTGAATATTTTTTTCTTTTGTTGATTTAACCTGTTAAGAGTCAATAAAATGCAGCCAAGAAAAATAATATGCCAAGGAGATAATCACAAAAAACAGAGAATTTAACGTGGAAACCTCCCCTAAAGTGAGAAGAGGAAACCACTGACCGTTGTCATCCACCCAAGAGTCCACTATAATAATTTAGGTATAGAACCTAGACTGTAAACTAGGGTTCAACACCTAGTTTTCAACACAATCGTGGTTGCACTCAAGATCCCAAAACAATGAAATCATCTAAAACATAGTGAATAAAATAATAGGTATATCTAGCCTCAAATCAAGACAGATTGATGAAGATCTCACCAAAACTCAGTCCCTCTCACTGATCTCGAATAAGAAAACCTTCAGAAAATATACCCAAAAATAGATTATCCGGGCTGCCTCTTTTCTCGCAAACCGGGATTATCCGCCGTCCTTTTTTTTTCTCAAGGTAAAAGAACTCCGCGAAAAACTCGCCGAACCACATAGCTTCACGCCTTTCCTCGCTTTATTATAAAACCTATGTAATTCCACTCGCTTAAGAGGGAAAGTGGCCGCCTAAATTTGGCCGGGACCCACATTACACAAATTCCAGAGAGAGAGAGAGAGAGAGAGCCAAAGAGAGAAAGCCCCGCGATTTTCCCCAAAGAACTTTCCATGAAAGATCAAAGCCTGAAAGAAAACTAATAAACTCGACCGAAAAAACAAAAGGGCGTGATCCCAAATCTTCAAACACTTGCATTTTCTCCATCATTCCGATATGACAATTTGCTTATCCGTCTTCACTCTTCAAGAACGACATTGCCCTGAAATCAATGCCAACAAACAAACACTTAGTCATACATCATCTTAGTTCTTTACTCCGTGGACGGAAAAAATGCGATAATGATTTTTTTTTAAGGAAAACTATTTATTATCGCTCAATTTATTTGAAAACTTACTTATTAAAAGCACAAAACTAAGTACTTGATCAAAAAGATTAGAAAAATAAAAAGAAAAATATCGTATATATGATTCAACAAATCTTAATGCAAACTGATAACATTACGTGCAAGATCATACCTAATATATATGGTGTTATCCAGTTGAGATTTGTATTATGAATGTTAAACCTTTATTAAATATTTGTTATTTTATCAAATATTTTTTAAATTAATAACCTTAAATATGAACTCAAACATATTTGAGGTCATACTAATACATATGATAGCATCTAAGGTTTACTAATGCTATACTTAAGGCTTATTGAATCTTTATTAAATGTTTTGTTATATTTATCAAATATTTTTAAATTAAGTAGACCTGATTTTAGTTTCATGTCTTTGTTTATAATTTTTAAATAAATTAAAAATGGGATCACAATATAATTTTTCCTTTTAATTATTATATTAAATATAATAATATTTTTAATCGTAAAGGTCCATTCTTCTTATTATATTCTTTATTTAATAGTACATTTAATTTTGACTTTATATTAAATATAAAAAAATAATATGAGTGGTTTAATTTACCTGGTTTTTACTCTAAGGACCAAATCAATGAGAAAGCAACAATTTTTTATAAAAACATATTATGGTAGCTCAAGTTAATCATTTACTTAAATTTTGTTTTGTAAGCAAGGAAAAGTCTATGTTTGAAAAAGACCCTTTGAAGACACCAAAAGAAAAAAAAATGAATAATAATTCTAATTATCTATCATGAGTGTCCTATAAACATAAAACGGATAATATTTATATAATTACATCGAGTTTTTTGAGCTCAAAACATATAATATCTATGTGATTTAATCGAATCATTAAATCATAATACTATATTATAATACCTGTAAATGAGCATAAAAGCAATACTTATACAAGTGTATTAATTCAAAATTGAATAAATAAAAAGAAAAAAACTTGCGTTGCCAGTTTTTTATATTTGATATTATTATTATTATCTCAATAAAATTATAAAAAGGCTTTCAATTTCTAGTGTAATTTATAATTTTTTATTAAATGTATATATTCCTTAAATTAAGAACTTTTCAGTTAATAAAATGTTTTTATGTTTAATGAAATCATGATTCTATACTTTTTCTTTTTTTTTTTTTACTTTAAAACAATAATGCTACATGTAAATGTTATATAATATAACAATCTTAAGTTTCAAAGAAGTCGAAACAAAAATAATTTCTTATCAAATATATAAATTCTTTTGGATGAACAATTTGCACAAAAAAGGTGTTTCTCGTGGTTTAATGCAATAAATGATCAAATCCTCAATTTTATTTTATTTTTTCATTTATTTTGACTGAGAAAGAAATATGTCCCGTGAGTAAAATGTAGTAAATCCAAATTATTTTAACTATTTTCCAAGTCAATAAATAAGAAATAATTAATGTTACACATGAATTGTCTTATCCCAATTCTCACGTATCACTAAATAAAGTTTTTTTTGTTTAAAAAAAAAAAAAATTTGTTCTTACATCGTGACATTTTTCAAACAAACAAATTTCAAAATTAATCAAACCCAACCAAATAAATAAATCAATATTAAAAGGGAAAAAGTAAAGGGTTTGTTTGGTTCCTATTTTTTAAAATTGTTATTGAGAATAATTTTTGAAAACAGCTGAATAGAACAATTTTTTAAAATATGTTAACATCGCTTTTGCTTTAGAAAATTGTCTGTTAACTAAATCTAGTGTTTTATGTGTTTTTGTGTTTTTCTCAGAAGAAAAGAACGTTTTCTTGTCTTTCTTTATTTTTCATAAACCAAAAAAGCAATTTTCAAAACTTTAACAAAGTGGCCCTAGAGCATGTTTGATTCGTGTTTTAAAATCAAGTTTGCTTTGAAAACACAAACACTAAACGAAAATAATAATAACTCGGTGGACGCCCTAAAACCTGGGTCCGTTTTGACTATCCGTCAACCCGCAAAATACAAGTGAGGTCAGCACTATTACTTCAGTACCGGCGAGTCTCCTTTGTACGGGGAGCCTACCATTTACAACTCGAGATGCATCGTCTCAAACACCAATATATACAATGTATATCCAATACAAACACTGGGCCCATAAACAAAGACTAATGTACATGCCAACTATGAAACCAACTATATACCCAATAGTTACAAGAGTTAGTATTTTCACTTCTTAAACACTATTACATATATTAAATGAAAAGCATTCTAATGTTATGTATACAACGACACCAAAGCCACATCCCTACTTTCTTCACAATAAATCTCTAGACGAACCGTCTCCCTCCACGCCCCCGCACTGCAAAGGGGATCCCACGCACCGGTGAGCTAAAGCTCAAGCAGGACCCGCCCCTGGCTGCCACCACCACCTAAGTGCAAAGCAATGTTCCAGCAACACATCCAAGCAAATGCATGATCCTATACTAATGTCTACATGACTAACTCCGCATCCCGAGTCCTCACTCGACTCTCCCACACTCGCCAAGCCTTGTATGAGAATTATTGTTTTTAAAGACAACCCTCCGAGCGTGTATATGAGCATCAATCGGGCCGCCTCCGACGATTGATATATTAACTGCTTGTGGACTACCCTCCGATGAATATCAAATTCGGGCCGCCCGACGATTGATATTTTTAGTTTGTGGACTACTCCTCCGATAATTAATATTTAACTACCCGAACCATTTTCTAGACTCATCTCATGCACTAATCCTATATTCCTAGGATGTTCCAAAGGCATATGGAATACTGTAAGGGCAATTCCAACACGTTATAAATTATCATCTCAAACATCAAAATTAGTCAGCTGGGCTAATAATGGTCAAACACTGTGCGCATTTAATTTAAATCAATTAGACCAAACACTCGTCAAAAATATATATTTTAGAATGCTTCTAAGAATAGTGAAACCCTGCTACTATCTCCTTTAAAAACTATGAATCAACCCGCTCACTTTGTGAACTCCTGAACTAATTCGCCATTCCCTGCCCAATGCATACTAAACAAGCATCTAATACACAACGATAGACACCAAACAGCCTATAATGTGGGAGCAGCCACTGCCAAGCCTTTTCCTTTCTGGGGTATCTACCACCAACGCCTGGGATTCGATCAAACGGCCCTCACCCGCCTATTCAACCGGGAAACATTAGTAAAACATTAAATGGGGAGTAAAACTGGTGAGAGAAAATCCCACTCTGGAGTTTGTCAAATCCTCGCAACTGGGTCCACACGTATGCCTACTCGTGAGAATCGCCTTCGCCCGTCAAATCCAATCTGGCCCGATTGCCCGGATTCAGAGAGAAGGAAGACCTTCTCTCTCTAAAACCATTCTTCTATCCACTGCATCTCCTTCCCAACTTTTACGCTTTTGGCTCGTTAAATGGAGAAGATGAGTCATGCTCACTATTTCGCCTTCTAGTTACTTAAACATTTGCAAATGACGCATTCCTTTTTTCTCAGATTTGATATTCCAGACTATCTCACTGCCTATTTTAATCATTTCTCTACTCACCACTTCGGCGGCACATGAGTACGTGTTATATGTGACTGTCAGATCGGTAATCGCTTTACTCAAGACCGGCCGATGCCTCGAAAAACGTGCCGACTACAACTGTCTCGGAAAATTACGAAATTTTACGTGCTAGCTAGATTTCATGAGACGATTCCAACGGTGAAATCCGTTTTGTCATCCGAGATCTAGAGAATAAATTTCGGATTTTTAACCGAAATTACAATTTTGTAATCAAAATTACGATTTTGCCCTTATTCCGTAATCGAATTTCTGGTCTTACATCTCCCCTTCCTGAAGAAGAATTTTGCCTAAATTCAGTGACAACACTAATAATTACATGCATATGCAACGCGCACTCTATCATGCATGTAACTAGCCATTTAAATCTCAAACGACTAAACCACGTACCTTCATCCCTAAACAAGAAGGGATATATGGGCCCGCATAGTGTCCTCGCTGTCCATGTATACTCCTCCACCCACAAAGGCCGCTACAAGACTCACTAAATTTCACGGTCTTGCACGCAAAAACCCGACACGGCTATCCAAATGCACACTGTCCCTCCTCAAGGTCCCATCGTCAACCTCAATCGTCCCCAATCCACCACACGGGTCGGATCCGGAGCATATTCCTGAGATGGGGACGTGAAATACCTCGTGGACACCTCGACATGTCAAGGAGAATAACCGGTGACGTGCATTAGTGCCTATCCCTCTCGAAAGCATCTCTAAAGGCCCACAACCCAGCGCAGCTTCCCGCCACTTAACCGATCACTCCTCCCTTAGGCATCCCCTTCAAGAAACGCATCACTAACTCAACTCTAAGGGTCGACGTCAAGACATTAGCATACTTCCTGGGCCTGAGCCGTGAGAAGACGCTATCGGGATTGCTTTCCACCTTAGGATTAACGACTCCCTTCAAGGCTTTCGCCCAACACACTCTAATCAAGCCATTTTCCTGCATCGAAGCTAAGAGTCTTCATTGAACGTAGTCTCAAAGACAAACTCGACTCACACTCACCACGAGTGGTGAATGAACATACCGTGCACATAAACGTAATGATGCCCTACTATGACAACTAACCTGGCCCACCATGACCGTAACCAGATCTCTCACTATAATCCTGAACCCATCGTGTCAACTCTCACCCTACATCTTAGGAAGAACATCTATACTTACTTCTCTAAAGGCCTCTTAAATCCTCCTAAGCCCAATCCATCGTCGTGGCTCCGTATGACAACCCTAATCTAGGTTCACTACATCGACAACCCGATGTCACAACTCCTTCCGTCTTGCTTCGACATCACGCCAACCAATGTGTCTACCACCCTAAAGTCCATCACGCTCCACTCGCAACTCGATCCGTCCCCGACTTCAATTCACACTCCGCCTCCGCCCATCTCACTGCTTTGGTCGTTGAGAGTGCTTGTATAGCACCTTAAACCCGAAACCTGTTCTCTAACCCACACACTAGGGAGCGTGAGAATGAATCACAGAAACTCTCCCGTCTACGCCTAATCGGGACCGTGCCGCCCCAAAGTCTCGATCCCCGTCGGGGAAACCTCACTCATGCTCAATCCTCGCCCTAGTCCCGAAACTAAGCAAGGAAATGTAGTCTTAGTGCTCTTCCCGAATCCAGAGAAAGTCGATCCTCCCCGCTACCAACACCCGTATCCCGAGTGTTCCAAGTATCCTTAATTTCTCTCTCGATGGTCAGGGCCGTCCCAACCATGGAGTCCATATCCCGTAGGCGAAATCCTATAATCCTGCCCCGAATGGACAACTTCAGCCCATTCTCGAATCTCTTGTGATACCCAACCAATCCCAAGAAACTACGTATCTCGAAGATTGACATCTCGGCTTCCTAACTCATCACTACCTCAACCTCCTTCTAGGGTCGACCGACACTCCCGATGCTAACACCACGTGTCCCAAAATCTCACCCTCGCAGCCAAACTCGTGACCGGATCGAACTTAGCATACAGCTGATGGTCTCTCAACAACTGTAAGATGATCCTCAAATGATACTCATGCTCCCACTCTGACTGGGAGTAGATAAAGATGTCATCCACGAAGACAACGACAAACTGATCTAGATAGGGTTGGAACATCCTATGAATGAGATCCATGAATGCTGCTAACGATTCGCCAATCCAAAAGCGGCATCATCGTGAACTCATAGTGCCCATAACGCCCTAAACGCCGCCTTTAGGGATATCTCGTCTCCTAACCTCAATTTATGGTAAATCAAAGGTGAAGGTCTATCTCGAGCAGACTCGCGCCCCTCAACCGATCAAACAAATCGTCAATCCAGCAATGGGTACCCGATTTCGATCGTGAACCCCGCTCAACTGCTCAGAAGCCACGGCCGGGGCCGAAGGGTCTCGCCCTCTTCTTCGCAAATATAACCTGAGCGCCCCATGGTGAAGTGCTCCTGGCCCACGAACCTCTTGTCCAAGAGCTCCTTTAACTCGGACTCGAGTTCCCGTATCTCAACTGTGCCATCCTCCGCGGAGTCATAGAGATGGGGTGAAATACCCGGTGTAACTCAATACCGGGGTCTACATCCTTAAGTGTGGAGGTAGTCCAGTAGCTCATCTGAAAACATCCACATATTCGCACAATACTGAGGTAGATCCAAGTCCGACTTCCTCATCCTCTAGGGTAAGTCCTCAGCCAACCCGCTTAACCGTCCCTCGACACTTGGACTCGTGTACCGTCCGGCAAAATGTCATGGATTGTTCCCTGAAATACCATAATGAGATTTACCACCCCACAGATAGCGGTGAATCCCTCCGCTTCCTCACAATCGATAACGACCCTGTAAGCTATCAGCCAATCCATCCTCAGGATGACATCGAACTTTGACATGTCCATGATCCTCAGGTCCACTGTGAGTAGAGTCCTTGAGATTTCTAACTCGCAACCTCGACATATCGTCCCTATTCTCGCCCTAATCCCTAGGGGAGACTCACGTACAACGGCTCCTCTAAGATCTCTAGAGGTCCTTGCCCATTTCCACCACATTCGGGGCCTCTACCCTCTAGCCAGGAACGCAGCCTAGTCTATCCTCGGGTCGTGGTCGTGGTAATTCCATAGCCTAACACTTTCTCTGCTTCGTACAACCCAACGGTCTACCAATTACCTGACATCTTTTCCCTCGTGAATGTCGGAGGATGATGCGCCCCAAACCTCCGGGGCTACTTAGGACTTCCGACCACCGCTATGCGAGCTTGTGCACAGCGCCTTTAACACCTTACTTCGCCAGCTCCAAATCGATCAGTGTCGGCCGGCTGGTCAATTGTCGATGGTGCCTGACCATTGCCCCGTGGACGTCCGCTATGTCCTTGTCCTCTACTAGCCATCTACTTATGTCAAATGGCACGTAATCTATGAAATTTTCTATTTCAACAATTAGCAATGCACATGTCGACATTAATAGACTTGACAACCATGAACTAACCTGTCATTTCCTAAGTGGTGTTAAATCTCCAATCCACCCAATTTATTTATTTCCAAGAAGGTTCTATGTTTCTTGTTCATTTCCACTAAGATCCAAATCCTAAGGTCAGAATTCCATAACCTTAGCATCTCTTCCCATACGTATTGCTAACTACGCATATAATTTTTTTGCGTAACTACCATGCAATCACGATTTCAATTGGTAGTTAACCAGCATTTAGTTGTTCCCCGAGGCATGAACACATCCCCAGACACCAATCATACAATATAACTCAGTTGTACGCAATCAATTTCGCGTTTAAAATATTGTTTTCAACGAAATTTTATTTTCAAAAATTTTAATTTTGAAAATTTTATTTCTCGAAAATTTTATCAAAATTTATTTGATTTTGATAAGGATATAGAAATGGGTCAAGCGTTTAATCACAAACGAGAGCACGGGGTCCAGGCCCCGCCCGTGTCCTCCCACAAGAAATTTCAAACAGAGGCCCAACTCATTAGGCCCAAAACATGGATTCGAAAGAACAGGGAGGCCCATGCTCGGCCAGTCAACCCATATCCTCCCAAATAACAGAAGATAAAATATTCCCTAAAAGATATCCTCCAATCAAGTCCTATTATAAAGGAAAGAAAAAGCAATAGAAGACCATCAGTTGGACATTCTCCAATAAAGAAGGAGGATTATTCGAATAAACTCTTTTGACTAACCCATCTAAGTTCCATACAACTATATGAGGAAACATACTTCCAATGGAAAGGACTCGCCATCAGCCCAATGACGGACACCATTGTAAATACAAAGCCGCTTCCACCACCGAAAGGTACGCCAATACGAGGCAATCTAAGTATTTCTCTTCTCTCGTAAGAATCAAATTTAGGCATCTGAGCGGCCACTCCGCGAAGCCCTCGCCGGCCCTTCTCCTTCCGTTCTTCAGAGAGTAGCTACATCCAGAACCAAATTCGACTGAAGAAATTCCTCCCCACTCCCAGCCCGACGACGTACCCGCCCCGCTGACCATCTGAGATAAGAGTCCTCGTGATCAAGAGCCCAGACGATCCCAGATCCTCCGGGGCCCATCACCTAAGAATGTTTTGGTCCAAATTCTAAATGACTCTACACGCTCTGCACCCCAGCCCAGCTGGAAAAGCAGATCATCATGCTGTATGGAACGACTATTCTTACACGAACATAACTCTGATTTCGCTGACGATGGTATCAACTAGAACACGAAAGTGTGAGCAACGCTTAATCCCTAAGGATGCCAGACCCACCAGGAGATACAGATAGCAGGCCGCCAGGACCAGCCGAAGCGGTCCAAGCCAACACAAACGAAGTGGAAGCGCTCCGCCTCGTTAACCAACGTTTGGTAGAAGAGGAGAACAACCTCACCGCATAAATACAAGACCCCCGAGAAGGCGATGCACTCCGAAGGTCACAACGCTCCTCCACTGAGGACAAAGACGGCTATGACATTCCTCGAACACCGGGCAGAGGCGGAATCTAGCCGCCGTGAGAGGGCACGACCTAATAACTAGCCTTAGGGAAGAAAGCCGAGCAGTACACAGAGGACGTGGCGAGAACGCGGAACCACAACATCCCCACTGCATACTGGGCAGAGAGCGATATGGAGCATGGGGGGTGACTCAGGACCTCCAACAAGAGCTTAAGCCAGCAAGGAGGTGTTACATGCACCCTGCACACCACGGATACCTGTGCAAAGAACAGACCACCTTTCACCCTCGAGTATGCAACTACCCGCTCCCGCCAAATTCAGATGCCCCAAGTAGAATCGCTCGATGGCGCCAAGATCCAAAAGATCATCTCAATACCTACAAGAATCGATGGAGTTGCATGGGTATCCGCATCCCGCTCGGCAGGCATTCGCCACCACCTTAAAAGGCTCCAATATGGCCCGGTTCACCGTAATCCCCTCTCAAACGATTTCCTCGTTCGAGAATTCATCAATCGCGTCAGCCTCCCACTCACTCCAGCTAGGACATACACAGAAGCCTGAGCTACCATCCGTCGAGCATCAAGCAGAAAACACAGAGAATCGAAGTCATATGTACAACGGTTTAATGCCAGTCCCAAGATAGATACCCGACGAAAAGTTCGCTGTCACGGCCTTCATAGCGGGGTTGGGAGGCACCAAAGCACCGATGTTCCCTCTATCTCAAAGAACCCTGTTAACGATGGCCGAGGTCCTCGCCAAATAAAATACATAAATGGAGAAGAGGCCTCCCGTCAAAAGGAAAGTTCTTCCGCTAGCAAAAAGACAACCGAGAAGCGATGGGGACGGAGCCCCAAGAGGCAAGGCGACCAGAGAAAATCTCCGGGGGCAGAGCAGGAGCGATCTCCTAAAAGACGAGGAAATCTTAGGGACCGCTCTGGCCCGTCGCAGTCCGGAAGATGACACGCTATCTGGCCTCAGCACTTCACCCCTCGACACCCCCCAAGTGTCGCAAGCTCCCGCATGAAGTACCTAAACGAGCAATCTAAGGTGGCCAGACGTATGAAATCAAATCCCGCTACCGCAGATAACTCCAAGTACCGTGAGTTCCACAAGGACTACGGGTGATCGCACCGACAACCTGTGATACGCTGAGAAGAGAGATGGTATCCGATATGAAACATGAGAGCCCACGCTGCTTTCAGTGATCTCGAACCAAGCCTCAAGACTAGACCCAGAACTGGGACCAGTCTCGGGCCCGCCACCACCACCTTGCCGACGACGACCAAGATCAAAGAACTCGGGGAAATCCACGTGATCTCGTGGAGGATTTGCCGGAGGAGGAGAATCTGGGGCTCGCCTAAGGCCCACTTACTAAAGATAAGATCGTACTGGGGAGGCATAACAAGATCTAAAATACCGCGAGTCGACACACCACTCATCACATTCTCTCGATTCGCACTTGAAGGGTGTCAAGACTTACGACGACCCACTGGTAATCCGCGCAATTGTGGCAAATACAACGGTCCATCGGGTCCTAGTAGACAATGGGAGCTCGGCCGACATCATTTTTGCATCGGCCTTCGACAAAATGGGAATTGGAAGAGAAAAGCTAGAACCTGTTAACACTCATCTCCGGGGGTTCTCAGGAGAAAAGGTGTTGCCATTGGGGTCGATCCAACTGGTGCTAACCTTGGGGGAACCCCCTTGCCAAGCAACGACGACAGCAAGGTTTCTCATAGTGGACGCTCATTCAGCCTATAACATGTTGCTGGGCAGACCCTCTCTCAACGCGATAAAAGCCATCCCTCAAAGATACCAATTCGGTTATTAAATTTATTGGCAATCCGTTGGACGGTTCGAGGGAATCAGCGAGTGGCACGAGAATGCTATACCGCCTCTATGAAACAAAACGGTCGATAATGTGGAGTACGGGTGAGTCATGACATGCGTGGACGGCGTCCACTTACCGAGCCCCCAAGAGCTGAGCCAGAATCTGATGACGACCTGAGCATCTTGCCTATATCGGCTCCAAACTAGCAGAAGGCCTCAAAGGCCCCCTCACGCAGTTCCTAAGACAGAACAGGGACATCTTCGCATGGAAGCAGCCACATGAGTGGCATCGACCCCCGCAGCTTCACTCATAAGTCGAACACCAACCCGTCTCACGTTTGGCCAAGCAAAAAGCGCAGTTTCGCACCAGAGACAAAGGCCATCAACGAAGAGGTCGCAAGCTCCTCCGCTGTGGGCAATCGTGGAGGTAGAATACCCGTAATGGCCGGCCAATGTTGTGCCTGGCCAAGAAAGCAAATGGCAAATGGCGCTCCGTATTGATTTCACCGATATAAACAAAGTATGCCCAAAGGATACCTTCCCCGTCAGATCGAATCTTTATTGTAGATGCAACTACAGCCATGAGCTCCTTAGCTTCCAGCGGATGCGTTCCTCCCGCTATAATCGACGCGATGACCCTAAAGGGACCAGAGAAGACGCCATTCATCACAAGACAGGGACCCACTGCTATCTGCAATGCCGTTGGGCTTAAGAATGCTGGGCAACCTACCGAGGGCAGGTGAACCGGATGTTTCAAAAGCAGATAGGTACAACAATGGAGGTATACATAGACGACATAGCCGGGTAAAACCGCCATACCCGTCTCCACATCGCCACCTCTCCGAGACATTCCGCATCCTAAGGGATTATAACATGAAGTCGAACTGCGAAATGATAGCCGGGCAAGCGCCGGAAAATTTATGGGCTTCATAGTCAACCATTGTGGAACAAGCAAACCCTGATAAGATAAAAGCATTGCCGACATGCCATCACCGGGTCCGATGAAGCAACGGCTAACGGAGGATCGCAAATAAGCTCCATTCGTGTCCAGGCAAGTGACAAGTGCTAACCTTTCTTCCAAGTCTTGAAAAAAGCCTTCAATGGACGAAATGTGGTGCCAAGGCCAGAGGCCTCAAAATATACTCAGCTCGCCACCCATTCTAGTAAGCTCCTAGAAGGAGAAATCCTTACACCGTGATTGGCAAGATCATTTTTTCAACTAGCGTGCTCAAGGGAGATGGCGGAACTGGTACAACACTGGGCCTACCATCAGCCGAGCCCCGAGGGGAGCCAGGAGGTATCCAAAATGGAAAAATTAATATTAGCTCAAGCATCGCTGCTCCTGACTCTTTGGCCCTTATTTCCAAAGCTCACACCATAAAGTCCCGACCGAATACCCATGAAGGTGTGTTACATACGCAGGTCTCGGGAGGCTGGATGAAATGGGCCAGAGCTGAAAGTGAATTGACATTCAGACAAACCAAAAACAAATATAAAGGACGTATCCTAAATTCGATTTCACATGGAGTTCACCCAAGAGAGCTTACCAGCCCACCCAATCAAGGGACTCCACCTCCCATGGAAGCTCTGTGGATGGAGCTCAAATGCACAAGGAAGCGGAGTTGTGCTTAATCCCGACCTCACCGTAAGGTATAGACATTGAGTATGCGCTGTGTTTAGTCCACGCCCAACAACGAGGCCGAGTACGAGGCCTGCACAAAGGTGCCTCAACCTCGCTCATTCATTGGGAGGTCAACAGCGAGGTCTATAGCGACTCCCAACTGGTGGTCAGACAGATTGAAGACACATACGAGGCCAAAAGTGAGAAAATGATTCTGTATCTTCGCAAAGTCCGCGATTTATTAAAAGCTTGTACTGGGCTTCAGATCCAAGACGTCCCGTAATCCGAGAATTCCCGTAAGCCACGCCAGTAAAATCGCGATTTCGCCGGTGAAGACATTGGGAATCGGGACGCCATCGACACTTTGCAGCTCCCTCCGTTGAGATCTCTTCACGCATATTAGTCGCTACAATGGGTCTGCACTTAAACCGGATGGACCCTATTTGGATTACATTAATGACTGACCCTACTGCACGAATCCCAAGGAAGCCGCTAAGATAAGTGAGTGAGAGATCCTCCAGTTTACTCAATCACAAGGGAGCCTCTACAAACGAGGATTCTTCTACACCCTTCCAAATGTATCACAGAGAAGACACCGAATATGTAAGCAAGAGAAGTACAAAGGCATATGGAACCATATCTGTGGCTCGAACGCTGGGCCTAAAAATTTCTTGAGGCGTATACTACGCCCACAATGCTCAAAGACGCAACCAACCCGTCAAAAGATGCAGACCCAATAACACGCTTAAAATATCACGCCTCCCAGCCAGCCTCTCCGACATCAATCACCAGCTCCCGCCCTTCCAAAGAAGTGGGCCGACATATTAGGCTCCCGCCCACGGGCAGCGCCAATGTAAATTTATAATCACAGACTATTTCACCAAGTGGGCGGAGGCCGAGCCCTTAGCCACAATCACAGAGCAGAAGATACGCAACTTCGTATGGCGAGCAATCATATGTAGATTTGCGTCCCAAGGCCTTGATCTCATAATCTAAAATACCGACAACGCAAAATTCAGGGACTTTTGTGCCGAGCTCGGAATTAAAAATTACTATTCTTCGCCAGCTCACCCACAGTCAAATGGACAAGCCGAAGTTACCATCAGAACCCTCAAAACCGCCCTGAAAACCAAGCTGGAAGAGCTGAAGGGGAGTTGGGTCGAATACCTCCCTGAAGTACTATGGGCCTATCTGACGGTACGTGTCGCTGAACCCTGAAACTCCATTTGCCCTAATGGGTAATGTGGCTACCGGTTGAGTAAAGTCTCCCGTGACCCGAGCTAGCCTCTAAGAACAAAACGATGAGGCCCCTGGTCTCAATTTAGAACTCCCCGACTTTAGCTTGAGCAAGTTCAACAAATAAGATGCAGGAATACCAAAGGAAGTCCGCTTAGGCACCTGCAACAAGAGAGTCAGCCTAGAAGCATGCCCAGGGATCGGTCTTAAGCACATCCGCAAGGAAAATCTAGCACATGGGAAGAAATTTACCGAGGGCCCTTATATTGTATCTCGAGTCGCCAGACCAGGCAATTATGAGCTCCAAACAGAGGAAGGAAAATTTTTACAGCATACATGGAATGCGGAACATCTTAAGCGCTTTTATCAAGAGTTCTCACAAGAAGGCCTCATATCTATAAAGACGAGTACGTAAAGTAATCAAGTTGTTTATTTGGACGTCTCAAACAGGCTCGCATGTAAAAATAAATATATATACACAATGGAAATTTCAGAAATAAAAGTGCATCTTTATTTCAAGTCATGGTTGGATACAATCAATATGTCCCATTACATCATAGAAAGCATACAAAGACAAGCAGCCTCTCCATGCACTCAAGACAAGCACACCCAAAAAAAAAAAAAAAAAAAATAAGGAGGAGAAGAGGAGAAAAAGATGGGGACAGAGGAGAGAGAAAGAAGAAGAAGCAGATGTGAAAGCTGTGGAAAGAAGAAAAGAAAAGAAAAGAGAAGAGGTATAGCAGAAAGAG
The DNA here is from genome assembly GCA_016808115.1 of Tetrastigma voinierianum. Taxonomy (NCBI): domain Eukaryota; kingdom Viridiplantae; phylum Streptophyta; class Magnoliopsida; order Vitales; family Vitaceae; genus Tetrastigma; species Tetrastigma voinierianum. The sequence goes on along the minus strand of JAEQBH010006315.1, from coordinate 66,546 downwards.
AGGAAAGAAGAAAAGAATGAGGAGTGAGGTGCAAGGGAGGCACCATTCCCCCACTCCTAGGGCGCATCCCCTAGCCAAGAGCCAGGAATAAATACGTCCCATAGAGGGAAACTATGAAAAACACAACTCCCACACGAGAAATTCAGAAAAGCATGTCCAAGAGGCGTAAAAGAAACCCTAACGATAAACTGAACATCAAGCATCCATCTTCTCAAACTTCATCCGCCCAAGATGGTGCGTAACCCTAAAGAGCGAAGACACAAAGGCATTAACCCTATTTATAGAGAAAGCGCTCAAGGCAAACACAAACTGCTCCAAATCTCCCATCAATCAAGATTAAAAGCGCCTACATCTTCCCAATAATCGAGGATAGACTTAAACGCCCCTCATAAAGCGCCTTCATAATGAAGCGCCTTTTCCCTACAAGACGGATCTCACACGAAATCCGCCCTTCACATCAGGCTTCTCGGTCCGCAACACCATGAACCCAATCGTCAATCCGACGAGCCTCTTCAATACAAAAGTGCACGAGCTCCCTCTACTTATCAGACGAGCCCCCACTGGGGATTTCAAATGCACGGCTCCCCACAAGTCTCATTGACGTAGCTCTCCCTTCAACACAAAGTGACAGCTCCTCTGATTTATCGTGATCGTTCCCTTCACCAGATTTCACGCACGCTCCTCCCACAAGTCCCCATCGACGAGCCTCCTTCACAACACAGTGTATCGAGCCCTCTATTTGATATCAAAAGTAGAGGGGGATGAGCCCTCACTCGACTTCAAACGACGGGGCTCCTCCCCATTGTTCATTGACTAGCTCTCTTCAACACAAAGACAAGTTCTCTATTTATCAGATCGAGCCTTCACTTATATTTCGCTACTCGCATTTTCCTGCTCCCCTACAGTTCCTGCACTTATCACGATCTCTCCTTCAATATAGGCGCACGAGCCTCTACTTATCGTGTGATCAGCTCCTTCACTGATTAAACAGACAATCTCCCCACAAGTCCTCATCTTCACAGCCTCCTTCAACACAAAGACGAGCCTCCTCTATTTATCCTGATCGAGCCCTTCACGATTTCGCAGCGACGAGCTTCCTCTCCCTACAAGTCTCATTTACGAGCTCTTCAACACGTGCGGCATTTAGCTCTCTTATTGACAAAGATCAGCCCTTCACTGATTTACATGGCTGGCCTTCCTACAAGTCTCATTGACGAAGCTCTCCTTCAACACAAAGTGCACGAGCTCCCTCTATTTATTTGTGACGAGCCCTTCACCGTATTTCCACGCCGCATCTGCCTCCCTACAAGTCCCATCGACGAAGCCTCCTTCAATACAAAAGTGCATAAGCTCCTCTACTTATCGACGAGCCCCCACTGCACTGCAAACGCACGCCTCCTCCCCACAAGTCCCATCACGAGCTCTCCTTCAACACAAAAGTGTACTGAGCTCCCTATTGTCAGGCTGGCCCTTCACTCAGACCCTCACACAACAGCCTCCCTAAGTCTCATTGACGAGCTCTCCTTCAATACAAAGCGTGACGAGCTCCCTCTACGATACTGCAGACAAGCCCTTCACTCGTATCTCAAACAGACCGGCCTCCCCACACACAAGTCCCATCACGAGCCTCCTTCAACACAAAGCGCACGAGCTCCCCATCGCATCGCACAATCCCCACCCGATCCCACGACGGGCTCCCTACAAGTCCTTACCGACGAGCCTCCTTTCAACACAAAGTGCACGCCCTATTTATCGACGAGCCCTTCACCGTACTTCTGCAACAGACGGCCCTTCCCTACAAGTCTCATCGACGGCTCTCCTTCAACACAAAGTGCACGAGTTCTCTATTTGCACGTGACGAGAGCCCTTCACAAGATTTCCTCTCACAGACGGCCTCCCATGTCTCTACTGACGAAGCCGCCTTTTCAATACAAAGTACTTAGCTCTCTGTATTTATCAGACGAGCCCTCCACCGCATTTCAAATGTATCTGCCTTCCCCACAAGTCTCACATTGAGCTCTCCTTCAACATGTGCGCACGAGCTCCCATTTATCAGCAGGCGAGCCCTTCACTACCACACGCACGGCCCTCCTGTCCCACACGAGCCTCCTCCCACACAGCAAGACGAGCCCCCACTCTATCAGAGAGGATCTAGAGCCCTTCACCCGCACTTCAAACAGACTGCTCCTCCCCACAAGTCCTTATCGACGAGCCTCCTTCCAACACAGTGCACGAGCTCCCTATTTGACATCAAAGACGAGCCCTCACCTGTATTTCTCACTGCATCGCCCTCCTACAAGTCCCCATTGACGTAGCTCTCCTTCAACACAAAAGTGCGCACGAGCTCTCTATTTATCGTGACGAAGCCTCTATCAGATTTCAATGCATGCCCTCCCCACAAGTCCCATTGACGAGCTCTCTTCAACACAGTACGAGCTCCTCTATTTATCAGACGAGCCCTTCACTGAGGTTTCGCTACGCACTGCCTCCCTACAAAGTTCCCCACTGACAGTTTCCCTTTTTCAATACAAAGTGTGACAGCCTTCTTCACTTATCGTGACGTTTTAGAGCCTCTTTCACGACAAAACAGACGGCCTCCTCCCACAAGTCTCATTGACGAAGCTCTCCTTCAACACAGTGCACGTGAGCGAGCTCCCTCTATTTATCAGACGAGCCCTTCACTGTATTTCACACGTGACGGGCCTCCTGGCAAGTCCTCTAATAGTTTCGACGAGCTCTCCTTCAATACAAAGTGTGACAGCTCTCAGACAAAAAGACGAGCCCTTCACTCAGATTACATAGATCGCCCCTACAAGTCTCATTGATGAGTTTCCTTCAATACAGTGTGCAGACATTCTCTATTTTTATCAGACAGCCCTTCATCAGACTTCCTGTCGTAATGCCCTCCCCACAAGTTTTCAGCACCGACGAGCTCTCTCACGCCATCAGCAGACGAGCTCCTCTGATGACGACGAGCCCTTCATCGTATTTCAATGCATCTGCTCCTCCCTACAAGTCTCTGCATTGACGAAGCTCTTCAATGCAGATTGAGTTCTCATTATCAGACGGCCGCTCATCGTATTTGCCACGACAAGCCCCTTATAAGTTCACATCCGACGAGCTCTCCTTAACATTGTGACGAGCTCCTCTACTCTGACCAGGACGAGCCCTTCCACCGTACCCCTGCCAAACGCACGGGCTCCTCCCCACAAGTCTCATCGACGAGCTCTCCTTTCAAACAGCAATGAGCCCTCTATTTATCCCCGGATGAGCCCTTCTAATCAGACTTTTCAAACAGACTTGGCTCCTCCTCACAGTCTCACTGACGAGCTCTCCTTTCAACACAAAGTGCGACGAGCTCCTATTTATCAGACGAGCCCTTCACCAGACTTCACACACGGCTCCTCCCTACTGTCCTTACTGACGAGCCTCCTTCAATATGCAGACGAGCTCCTCTACTTATCGTGACTGAGCCCCCTTCACCGCATTCAAACAGACCTGCCCTCCCCACAAGCCCCACTGACGAGCTCTCCCTTCCAACACAGCACGAGCTCCCCATTCCATCAAAGACAGGCCCTTCACCAGAGACTCACGCACCCGGCTCCTCCCTACAAGTCCCACCCTGACGAGCTCTCCTTCAATACAGCACGAGCCCCCATTTATCAGACGGCCCTTCAATCGTACTCCACGCACCTGCCTCCCTACAAGTCTCATTAACTAGCCTCCCTTCAATACAAAGTGCACAGAGCTCCTCTACTTATCAGACGAGCCCTTTCAACAGATCAAAACAATGCCCCTCCCCACAAGTCTCATTGATCAGCCTCCTTCAACACAGGCGGATCGAGCGCCCCCATTAATGTGACGATCCCTTCACTGCACTTCACGTACGGGCTCCCTCCTACAAGTCTCATCGACGAGCCTTCCAATTACAGCAGACGAGCTCTATTTATCAGACGAGCCCTTCATCAGATTTCATACGTATCAAGCTTTCTCCTTACAAGTCTCATCGACAGCTCTCCCTTCACATGTGCAGACGAGCTCCTATTTCTATCAGACGAGCCCTTCTTTAATCAGATTCAAATGTACGGCTCCTCCCTAGCAAGTTCATTGACGAGCTCTCCCTTCAACACAAAAGTGCATTCTATTTATCAGACTGAGCCCTTCACTGTATCACAATGCATCGCCCTCCCTACAAGTCTCTTTACTCGACGAGCTCTCCTTCAACACAGCAGACGAGTTCTCTATTTATCATTTAGCCCTTCATCAGATTTCAAATGTGATCTGCTCCTCTCTATTAAGTCTCATTGACGAGCTCTCCTTCAATACAGCAGACGAGTTCTCTATTTATCAGACTTAGCCCTTCACTCGTATCTGAAATCGTACCTGCCCCCTACAAGTTCATTGACGAGCTCTCCCTTCAACACAGACAGCCTCACATTTATCAGACGAGCCCTTTATCAGATTTCCAAACAGACGCCCCCATCGTCTTATCGACGAACTTTTTTGAGACACTCTCCTCCCGATGCGTGTAATCAAGCCTTAATCAACCACGCACGCTGGCAAACCCCCGCCTTGATACACTCCAACATGAAGCCTCCCGATCTCCATATCACTCATCTCTCCGAGGCATTCCGCATCCCGAGGAATTGCAACATAAGTCAACCCGGCTAATATACTTTCCAAGGTATCAACCTGAAATTGGCTCATATTTAACCACAGGGCTTAATCCACAAATAAAGCATCAAGCCGACATGCCGTCTCTTCAGAATAAATGAGGTCCAAATGACGACAGAAGGGTTGTAGCTTTGGGCTCTGCTCAGATCCGCAGCGAGTGATAAAATGCCTACTTCTTCTTCCAAGTTCTAAAGAAAGCCTTCACAAAAAATGCGAAGAAGCATTCATGGCATTAAAAACATACTTAAGCCTCCTCCCATTCTAAGAGAGTCCTCATGAGAACTCCTACTTTTATACCTTAGTCAGACGGATTTCAACTGCATAAAGATCATCCGATACAAGGAGCGAGTCCAAGACCCATGATTTCACTCACTGTTCGGGAGGAGCTTGAGAGAGGTAAACCCGAGAATGGAAAAGTGACTCCCAAGCACATTATCAAGATGAGGCAAATATACAGTCTCAACCTCGCCCCACACAGGCCTAATTAAATTAGAGGTCCCAGTTGACTCCCAATTGCGGTCGCATCAAGATACATACGAGGCCAAAAGTGAGACGTATGGTTATATATCTCCAAAAGGTCCTGTACTTGCTAAAAAAGTTGTATTGGTCTCTGGGTCAAGCACGTCCCACGTAGAATACTCCAAGCCGACGCCTCGCGAAATCCAGCCACTACTTTTGCGAGAAGATCTTGCTGGTCAACGCTCGTCGGTATCACCCAGCGTAACCTCCTGGTCGACCCTTACAACATGGAGGTCGCCCCAATAGGATCTGCGCCGAACTGGATGGACCCTATTTGGGATTATATCAATGACTCGAACCTTACCGCACGAATCCGAAAGAAGCGGCTAAGATACTGGGTGAGGCTTTCCGTGCTCTACTCAATCACAAAGGAAGCCTTTACAAGCGAGGATTCTTCGCACCTTCCCCAATGGTAGAGAGGACACCGAATAATGCACAGAGAGGTACACTAAGGCATATGTGGGAACCATCTGAGCACGAACGTTTAGCCGGAAAAAATCTCGAGACAGTGGATACCATCGCCCACGATACTTAAAGATGCGACCGACTTTAGTCAAGAATGCAGACCGCCAGAGCATGCTAAAATATCACGTCCCGTCAACCCTTGACGCAATTATCACCCAATTCTTCCCAAAGAAGTGGGGTTGGAGATATTGGGATCTCTGCCCACAAGTGTACAATGCAAATTCATATAATTCATTTAATGATTATTTCACTGGGCTGGAAGAATGCAGCCCTTAGCCACGATTACGTAACGTAAGATACGCAACTTTGTGTGGCGAGTCATTATATGCGTGTCTCTGTGATCCCAAGAGCCCTAGTATTTACAACGGAAAACGCTCGACAACACCAATTCAGTGGATTTTTGTGCCGAGCCTCGGAACAAAAATTACTCTGGCTTATCAAAGACACCCGCAACTAAACGACAGGCTGAGGTCACCATCGTAACCCTTAAAGTCGCCTTAAAAACTAAGCCGAAGATCTTAAAGGAAGTTGGGTAGAATACCTCCCGAGGGGTACAGGGCCTACAGACGACGCAGGTTTCAAGAACTTGGGAGACCCTGATGTCTTAGCCTTTAAGTACGTACAAAGAGCTCCGCTGAGGTTGAATAAAATCTCTGTAGTCGAGTTATCGCTGAGGAACAAATGACGAGGCCCTCGTCCGAACTTGGAACCCGATGAAAACGTGGAGTGTGTTCAACAACAAGCATTAAGAGTACCAAAGGAAGACAACCAGTACTACAACCGGGAGGGTCAAGCCCAGGTTACATGCCCGTGATCTGTCCCAGCTTATGCCGCAAGGAAGAATCCAACGTACGGGAAACTAGCGCCCTAACTCTGTGAAGGTCCTGGCATAATGTTCGAGTCGCCGACTGTGCAATTATGAGCTCCAAATGCAGGGAGAGGAAAATCTTACAACATACATGGAACGCTGAGCACCTCAAGCGCTTACCAAGAGGGCACCGGTTTATATTAAATCTATCAATCTTATATGACGAGCCTGCATACGCTAATTTAGTATCGCAAACAGTTCGAGGAACATACGCAATGAGAAAATTCATAAAAATAAAAGTCTCTCTTTATTCCAAATGAATCATATTCGGTTACAATCAGTTGTGTCCTTGATTACATCTCGGAAAACACTCAATACAGGCAATTGCCAAAAGAAAAGAAAGAGAAAAAGCATTTTAGACAAATGAAAGACAGACAAAGAAAAAGAGGGGTGTGGATAGGAAAAGAAAAGAGAAAAAGATGGAGACAAATCTGAGAAAGACAAAAAAAAAAAAAAAAAAAAAAAGAAGGTATGAGAAAGCCATGGAATAAGAAAGAAGAGAGGAAAGAAAAGAGTGGGAAGAGAAGAGGGAAAGGAGGAGGAAGAAGATAAAGAAAATTGCAGCGCGGCGCAAAGGATGCACCACCCCCTCCGAACGCATCCCCTAGCAAAAAGCTAGGGAACAACATGACTCCCATAAAGGGGAGACTAGGGAAAAACACAACTCCCACATATGAAGACCCAGAAAGGCTGATCCAAAGACATCAGAGGAACTCCTGTGAGCCGAACGCCGAGCATACATCCCGCAAATCCCATCCACCCGTAGCTAATCTCCAAAGGCATAAGATACAGAGGCAACGGAGCCACCATTTATAAGGAGGTCAAAGCGCTCGAAACACACGCAATCGTTCTGCATTCTCCATAACCGCATTAATGGGGCTGATCACCATCTTTCGAGGATACGCGAGGCTAGCTCGGGCTTCACCAGAGCCCGCACACCGAAAATACCATAACACGCCGCTTCACTTTGACGAGCTCACCTTACTCCGCATGTGCCACGCCGCTCCTCGTGAGCCGACCACCAAAGATCGCCACTCTGGGCCCCAGGCGCCCGGAGCCACCGCTTCACTTTGACGAGCCTACCTACTCCCGCACTGTGCCACGCCGTCTCAGAGTCGCCTAACCGCCAGCCATCGCCACTCTGGGCCCCAATACCGTGAGCCACGTCACTTTCCCGACGAGCTCTTCCCATCTGGCACAAAGATGGACGAGCTCTAATCGTATTATGCTCATTATGACGAGCCTTCCCATCACACAAATACGGACGAGCTCTACTTTGGCTAATTACTCCCGGCGAGCTCATCCCATCACTCGAAGATGGACGAGCTCTATCTACAAATAGCCTATCATCCTGACGAGCTCTTCCCAACAGCTCCACCTGACGAGCTCCTATTACTTAGTATGGACGAGCTCTATCTTACACCAGTCTATCTGACGAGCTCTTCCCAAATGAAATTTCACCACAGTCCCTAACTTACACGGACGAGCTCTACAAAGAATTCCACCTCGACGCAGCTCTTCCAACAAATTCTACCCGACGAGCTCTTATTATTTTTAGATGGACGTAGCTCTACAAAGAGCTCAACTGACGAAAGCTCTTCCCAACAAATTCTAATTCCTCGACGAGCTCCTATTACTTACATGGACGAGTTTCAGCTCTCACCTCGACGAGTTTTCCTTCCTAACAAACAGTAATACCTGACGAGCTCCTATAACTTACATGGACGAGCTCTTACAAAGAATTTCCACTGACGAGCTCTTTCCACACTCTACCCGACGAGTCTTCTATTACTTATATACGGACGAGCTCTACAAAGAAATTAACCGACGAGCTCTTCCCAACAAATCTACCCGACGAAATTCTATTAATGACATGGATTCAGCTCTTACAGTTAGTTTCACCGACGAGCCTTTCCTAACAAATACCCGACGAGCTCCTATTACTCATTGAAGGATCGAGCCTCTGCGCTAGCCTACCCGACAGCTCTTCCCAACTCTACCCGACGAGCTCCTAGACATTTACATGGACGAGCTCTTATGCAGCCTAACTAACGAAGCTCTTCCTAACAAATTTACCGACGAGTCCCTATTACCGACATGGACGAAGCTCTACAAGATTTCCACCCGACGAGCTCTTCCCACAATACCCTCGACGAGCTCCTATATTACTCACAGGACGAGCTCTATACAGCCTACCCGACGAAGCTCTTCCTAACAAATTTACCCGACGAGCCCCTATTACTAATACATGGACGAGCTCTACAAGAGCTTCCACCCGACGAGCTCTTCCCAACAGCCTTTCACCACGAGCTCCTATTATCGACATGGAGGAGCTCTACAGTTTACCCGACGAGCTCTTCCCAACAAATTTACCGACGAGTCTCTATTACTTATACGCCGACGAGCTCTTACAAAGAAATTAACTGACGAGCTCTTCCCAACAGCTCTACCTGACGAGCCCCTATTACTGACATGGACGAGCTTACAAAGAAATTTCCACCGACGAGCTCTTCCTAATACCGTACCATTGTTCTTGCCATCGACATGGATGAGCTCTACAAGCAGTTTACCCACGAGCTCTTCCCAACAGCCTCTACTCGACGAGCTCCCTATTACTTACGGATGAGCTCTTACGTTAGTTTCACCTGACGTAGCCTTCCCAATGTGCCGAATTCGACGAGCTCCCATACGCCTCGACTGCTCTTCCAGCTTCACTGACGAGCCCCACTCAACAAGATACATTGAAAAGCTCTTCCCACCAACAATTTCCAAAGACGAGCCCGTCGCCTCCCAAGATTTACCACTCCTGCCCACAACGCCACACACAGCTGAAGGACCAGGTCAACACCCGCAAATCAGACATCGAAGGCCACAGCCCAACTAACAGCCCACCCACTCCAACTACATGAGTGGGGGAACTGAGCCGCCCAACAGATAGTATGCAAAACTCAAACAATACGCCTAAACCATCGAGACTTCCAAATCAAAGTTACGTGATCAGAAAAAGAATAAAAGCATCTCGCTTAGAACACAAAGCTTCAAAAAATGGGTATATATTGAAAAGAAGGCTACATTGTGCATCAGCCCTCGTGCCCAACAAAAAAAGAGGGAGGTCGACATCAGAAAGCATAAATAAGTCCAAATCTAGACATCGTATCGCATGAAGAATAAGAAGGAAGCTCCGTAGGCACAGCTTCCGAGAATAATTGTGACGTAAGACCCTCCGCCCCTCACTGAAGGTCGCTGGAATTCAGATCTCGAGTACGCCCGAACGCCTTCCTGAAAGCGAGCCACCCGTGGCCCACCGAGCACCAGCTTAATCTCGCGCAATTGTTTGATAACCTCGCCTCCAGCAACCATGCCGACCGCCGATGAAGATCCGCTACAGAAACTACCATCTGGCCACTCAGCCGCCTTGATAAATGTACAACTCTAAGACTCACGACACGAGCGCTTCCAAAGAACGCCTTGCCCTCCAAGCCTCGCACAAGCAATTTCGGTTGTCTTTCTTTTGGCACTTCCAAATCACGGTGAACTCCGCTGCGCCCACTGAAGATCTCACAGACGCCTGGAGGTGATAAGCTCCTCCCCTAACCATTCAAGCTCATTTTGGATAAATCTTAACCCCTCCCGAGTCTCGACTCAATCACCCAAATGCAAGAACCCGGAGCTCACCCCTTTAACCTCCCGAGACTCGCCCTCAGCCTTCGTCAAACTGCTCCGAACCTCGTTCTCTCTATTCTCTGCCCGAGCGCGAGCCGATGAAGTGTGCTTAAGATCAGACTTAAGTCGCTCTATTTCTTCGACAATCACGCGCCGTTTCGCAACTCTACTGCCTCGTAAGAGAGAGAAGCCACTCGCTTTATAAATTCACTTCACATGTTTTTCGCTCACATTTTATCACAGTCTTCAAACGAGGGTGCTCGCATGTCGATACATGCATATACATTTCAAAGACAGAACAAGCATGGAATAAACATACTACGGATTCTACCGGGCTAACTCGAAAAGACAACGCTAAGGTTTCATCAACCGGTACCTCACCCCCAATATCGACTCGAGAATGGAGGAGACGCATTTACCGCAAGTCCTAAGACTAGAGAGCAAAGAAGCCCGAGTGCAACTGTGATTTCTCGGGCTGATTTCTTTTTTTTCGGCCCGCCATCCCCGAGGAGGTGACTCGCATTGTCGGCTTGATTCCATACTAAGAATAGGCGAGCCACTGCCGCAGGCGACGGGGTTTCACTTTGAAAGACCCTTTGCCTTGACGATGCTTAGGGAAGTTAATAAGGTCAAGTCGAGGCGACGACCCCCGCCTCCGCCGCGCGGGCAGAGAAGAGGGGGACACGCCCCATGCCTCCGAGCTCGCCGTGGCGACGATACTCTCCGTCCCGAACAGGGAGAAGGAGAAAGCACCCCATCTCGCTGACCTTGGCCGGAATCGACCGGTCCTCGTGGAGCCCAGCTTTTTCCTCTTCGCACTACTTCTGGCTCTAGGGCGTCGCCCCCAAATGAACTAAAATCTTCTCCCTAAGTAGGAGGGCGCGGTGGGCCCAAAGGAAAACACTCCAAGGGTAGAAAGGGACGGGGGCCTCAAAACAGTAGAACGTGCAGGCAACAAATTAGAAGAGCTAGGAATGTTCGACTTTACTCACCCGCATAGAACCCATATATTCTCCAATGCTAGAGCCACAAAGAAGATCTTCGTCGGGCCGAGGTCAAGGACACATTCCGGAAGCATAAGTGAAAGCGAGGTCGGTGTTCGATCGCTTTGTACAAATCTAAACCAAAAATAATGCAACACTACGAAGATTATCAGTGGATGACTCTAATTTGCCCCCCGGGCACACCTGTGGTATCATCCCCTGGTCACGAGTCATACTCCCAGCTGAACCACTAACGAAGAAATATCAGCTCTTTCCATGACCGGTGAAGTAGCGGCATCCGAGATCACTCGTGAGGAGACCCAGAACGCCTGGAAAAATAAATAAAACCCTCTGTAGTGGCCATTGGACTGAAAATATGGAGGAACAGAGCCACATTGTACACCAAAGCCTCGTCCTAAAAGACTCAATAAACGAAACTAAATACTCCCAACCATTGGGAGCCAACTGGAAGGGCAGATGTTGCATTGTCAAGAACCCTTTTATGAAGGGATGCAAGGAAAGCGAAGGTCGTGATGAAAAGCAACTTCAAAAAAGGTACTATACTGTGCACCTGAGGCAAAGGTAAAGGTCAAACATCCCGGGTCCATACTCTGACACCGTGAAGAGGCCGATAACGCCTCAAAGAAAAGTAGATTCAAAATGAAGGACCAACCCTACTAGGCTCCACCTTCACAGATGCTGGGACAGCGTCCCGAGGAAGTCCGACTCTTAGGATATCTGATCGTGCGATCTTCTTTTACCTTTACCCAAGGGAAGGAGGCGCTCGTGAGCGTGCTGGCGCTTTCAAATGGATCACAAAAGTCAAGCTGGAATGCCTCTTCACCAAGTTCGGACCATCAACGTAAGAATCATCACGATACGCAAAGAGGAAGAACGACATTCGGACCTATGACGTAGGCAAACAAGACAAACAAAATCCGTGACGAACGAACTTTAGAGCCCGTCAGTGATCAACTAAAGAAACACGATAAGACGGGACGCCGGCCCGTGAATTTAGCGAAAGCGCTTTAAAAGGACCCAACACTAAACAGACAAAGAACAATCCAGAACGAAATACAGGAACGCCAAGAAATATAAAGACAAAAGGGAGGAATTATGAGGCAAAGGAAGTCGAACTGAAAGGTCACAAGAACATGTTTGAAGGAGTATGAAACATGTTACTTAATCTCGAAGAGCCATCATTAACGCACCATGTGTAATGTAAAGGCTTAAGTAGAAGTTAATTAATCCACATCTAAAGCAAAGGGGAATAAATAAACTGCTGCAGATATTCACAGCCCCGCTCTACGCAAATTGCATACATGGTCGGGGTAACCTCCATAGGATACGTAAATGGGCCAGGTAATTCATCCGTACCCAAAGGAGCTGGTGAAGACCATACCCCGTCCGTGTCCAGACATAGCACCTTCTTAAATGAGGCCCACCATTGTGCTCCAAAACATGGATTTGGAAAATAGGGAGGCCCATACTCACTACCAAACCATATCTTCACAAATAACGAAGATAGAATATTCCCTAAAAGACGTCCTGGTCGTCCAATCAGGTCCGCTATAAAGGGAAGAAAAGCAAATTAAGACCATCAAAGTGATAATTCACCAACAAGGAAGGAGGATTATCTAAATAAACTCCTTTAATTAATCCATCGCTAAATCTATACTAACTACATGAGGAAACCTATCCTCCAAAGGAAGAACCCTTGAATCATCTTCAAATTGGATGAATATCCAACATAAACACAAGGCCAATCTAACATCAAAGGTACGCGAATTTCAGCTATAGAACGGGTTCTCTTATTTCCTCCGAAAGAATCGACTGAGATCGGCTACCGCGGCCCCCAAGCCGAATTCTTCCTCCGATACTTACTGTGGAGCCGCACCCGATCCTATAATCCATCGGGCCTGGCCCAACCCAACGACCTAACGCAAGCTCCAAATTCCCGCTCCGCCGGGAATGTGCATCATCATAATTAAATTTTATAGAAACTAAGCATAGCTTAATACAATAATAATTTTATTATTATTATTATTTTCTAATGCTTTTTTTTTAAAAACTAACACACCAAAATTAAAAGGATCAATGAAATTAAAATAAATATCAATGTATTAGAAGAACTTAATACAAAATAAAGACAAATTTTATGTATTATATGATATATCTTTTTTAGTTTATAAAATATCTTTTGTAAAATGCTTTATATTCTTAAGATTTTAAATTGAGTTTAGATAAAAGATCGTAACTATTATTGTAGTTATATCAAATATTTTTTTTCTAAATTTTATTTAGAATTTAATATTAATGAAAAAAAAACCCGTAGTTAACAATAATGGTGTCTCGTTTGCTTATTGATTTATAAAATGTACCCACTTAAATCAACTAATTACAAAAAAATAAAATTACATCTCATATTTCTTCAAATTTTAAGCGAGTCAAATAATTTTTTTAATTGAAGATAATCCAACATTACAAAGAGGTTAATTATAAAAACTTAAGAGATAGCTAGGATTAGTTTAAGGTCTTGGGGTTTACCTAATGATCACTCATTAACTCAAGGTTATTATAAGATTAGTCGAGGGTATACAAACTATACAAACCCAACCAATATCCACGCTATCAAAAGAAAATTATTAAATACTTTGAACAAGCTTAAAGCCAAAATAATTCATTATTTAAAAACAAATACATATGTATTACATTTTCAAAAATATTGACCAAACTAATCTTTCTATGATTTGAAAATCGGTCATTTAACTACTTCGCTTTAAAAATTAACTTTAAAACCACGATTGATAAATACACAAAGTTAAGGTTAATTTTCAAAATCACAGTTAGAGAATGGTTTTAAAAATAAAAACTAATTGAAGGATTATTTAAAAAGAAAAAAATTACTTTGTTATCAAACTCGCTTGAACCCATTAAAAAAAGATCCATGATCCATGGGCCATGGAATTGAAATTTTGAAGTCACATTTCTTCTTGTAACATGATTAGGTAGTAAGTAGGGATGTATGTCATTATGAAGTGGCGTGAATATGTATAGTATAGGCCATAGGGCGTCAACCTAGGTCAAGAAAACACACTCCAATTGAGTTTAATGTTACTTACCGTTGTCTCTTTCCCATTCATTCTTCTTTCTCTTTAAACATTTGAACAAAACAAATAGATTCATTTATTGCTGCGCTTACATTATACTAATGTTTTTCTACGATATTGTTCCTATTTTTATTAATACTTTCGTGAGTATTTTGTTTTCAACTTAATATATATATATATATATATATATATATATATATATATATATATATATATATATATAGTCTCTTTCCCATTCATTCCTTCATAAACATAAGGAACAAACAAATAAAGTCTATTTATTGTTGCCGCTTACATTATAATAATGTTTTTCACGACACTTACTTTATACTTTCACGAGTATATATATATATATATATATATATATATATATATATATATATATTCTTTTCCCATTCATTCTTCCTATAAACACATGAACAAACAAATAGGTTCATTTATTGTTGCGCTTTTACATTATACTAACAAGCTTTTTCATTTATATTGTCTTTATATATATATTATGAAATGGTACAGGTAGATTTTGATAAATATACAAACATCAACATTTCTCATTTTGTAGATTTTTTATGACAATTTATTCTTGGCTGACATGATTACAAGAGATTTCCTTATAATAAGATTAGAAGTCTCATGTTCTTTTAAAACTAAAACAAATATTTGAAGGAAACAAACCCGTAAAGATAAACACACTAGAAAGGTGATCCGAGTCCAACAATAACGTTGTGTCCTTAAGACGACTTTGGCTCCTCAACTTGTACCGAGGATAATGGACAATCGCCTCCCAGATATAACGGACCCTGCCTTCAAGTGGTAAGGATCGAGGACCCCAATGAAGGCAACTTGCGTAACAATGGCACAAAATGAATGATATGCAAAGTGGAAATGAGGAGAATATTTTGTATATATTAAAAATGTGGAAAACGAGTAGCACAACCTGTGAAGTGTCTCCACGAACAGACATGTCGGTTCGAAAAGGTATGAACCAAGCAAAGTATCTGTTTGATGAGGGACACATCTTTTCATTCATTTAAGGAATTTGTGGATACCAAAGTCCCAACAATCCCCCACATGAATGAAAAGTTCCGAGCATCAATACTCGCATGAGATGCAAAGTGCAATTATTCCACGAAACGTTGTATCAGGATAAGTAGTCCGGAGACTTTGAACTTTCCTTAGTGAGTTTATCTGGATTTCATCACAACGAAGACTTGATGTCATTGAACCCACACCTTCGTAAGCCTGTACAATAGAAATCACACAACTATTTCTCGAACAAAATCAGTCCCACCGTTGTGTCTGCTTGGGCCATGAACACCGCCCGGGTCTCACGAGTGTTTTCGAGAATTTACTTTGCAATTCTCACATAAAGCGACCCTCACTTAACACTCACAGGTGATTTCTCGAACATATGGTTTCATAATCATTAAGTTTTTGCTTAACCTTCACATATTAATACCGTTTCTTATCCTGTGAATGGGTAAAACAAATTTGATGCCAAGATCGGCACCGCCTTCATAACTTAGTCATTCCTTCGGAACTCCAGATCCCGATCTCTAGTCAATCTTGTAGGGTGTCCGCTATGATGACTTGTCAGGCCTTAAACCCATTCCCCTTGATGTTTTTGCAACCATCTCTCTAGGTAGGCATTTTGTCAATGGATCCAAGTAATATTATCTTTGACTTCGTATAGTCAATGGTGATAATTCCACTAGAAAGAAGTTGTCTTATCAGGCTGCTGTCAGTCGACGATGTGTCAGACTTCACTGCTATACATGACATTCCTGCTCCTTCCTATTGCCGCTTGACTATCACAATGTATACATAAATAAACGAGTACGGTTTAGCCAATGGTTTAGACAATGTATACACAAATATCCGTTGTCCACTCCTAGAAAGGCATTTCGCCACTAAAATGTAGATTGTCAAAGTGTGGATGCATATAGTGATGCTGACTGGGCTGAATAGATGACAGACGATCTACTTCGGGATATTTCACCTTTGTAGGTGGTAATCTCAAGCATGGAGAAGCAAGAAGCGTAATGTTGTTGCATGTCTGCCGCAGAGGCTGGATTTAAGGGTATGACACTGAATATGTGGATTGCGGGCTAAGACTTCTATTGATGGATTTGGGCTATGCGCATAGACAGCAGGTCGGCTTTATTGTGATAATAAAGCGGCATGTGATGTGCTTTCATGTCCCGGTCTGACATGATCGTACAAAGCATGCGGAGGTGAGCCAGTTCTTCATTAAGGAGGAGAAATTGGATGAGAAAGAATTGCTCAGGAGTTGCCTAAGATTCGATCGAAGATCGAATTGGTTGATATCCTCACCAAAGTTGTTTCAAGTCTCAGTGTTCTCGAAGTTTTTGGGCAAGTTAGGCATGTGTGACATCTATGCACCTGCTTTCAAGAAGTGTTACGATATTGGATTAATAGTCAAAGATTCTTTATTGTAATTCTTTCCCTATTACTATAATATTATTTCCTAGTTTAAAGAGATTTCTACATTAGGCAAATAACTTAATTATAAGATAACTTGATTATGGTCCTCTAATATCTCTATAAATATGTACATGTAAGGAATCTGATTTATTATGAATAAAAAATATTCTTCTACATTGGACGTAATCCAGTGCATTCTATCCAAGTACTTTATAATTGGTAGATCCATGAGAGCTTAGCTTCAGTAAATTATAGAACCAGCACTGCTTCTTACTGTATCACCATTAGGATTGCCGTGTTTCATCATGCTTTATGGCCCGGTATCCTCCATTAAGGCCTTGGATAAGGAGGAGGAGCATACTTGGAGGTTCTGTAGCTTTGATTGGATGCCTTGAGATTCATGTAGTTAGGTTTGTTCATATGATTCTCCTCTACAATCTCCATGGGCTGTGTTGGTAGACTAAGGACATACACAACTTGATTCAATCAATTCCAATGCAACGAAGCAGTTCCACGACTCTGCCAAATCTATTATACAAATCAAACTCTTTCAATTATTTGATAAACTAAACTAAACCTGAAATCTATGGCCGTTGACAAAAAGACTCGAGAGAAATTAACACGAATTATTCAACAAGTGGTTTTGAAGCTTTTTATTACAGAGGAGGAGGAGTGATTACAATCAACTATTGTAAGGCAATAATCATTGGCAAGTGATCAAATTGATCTTGCCTAGCACCAAAGGTATTCATACAACTCAATCTCGATGAGCATAGAGTGCATATTCACTACATTTGAATTCACATAGTCAAGACTATCAATCCATAATTTTTTATGCGTAATTATTGTCCCTTTCTATCTCCTTGTCTCTCTTCACCCCACGAGTACCAAATTCCTTTGAATTGTTCCTTATAAATATGTTGAACCCCTCTGCCTTCTTCAACATATTAGCTTCCATCCTTTCCCTCTCTTTTTCTCTAAGAATGAAAGCACCTCTTCATCTCTTTTAATTTTGCTCATCATAGAAGGACTTTATTATTTGTGTTCAATAGCCTTTCATTAACCTCTTTCTCTCCTTTCCATTTCTTCTCCATTCCTCAATCTACATTTGAGTATTTGTTCCCAACTGTTGTTCCTTCTTGAAGTCGACCTCCAGGAAACTCCTCTCACTGATGTAGCTCCATCTCTTTTCTATCTCTTCCATTTCCTGCCACATTCATTTCCAACATCTCCATATGATTGTTTCCAAAACCATAACAAAGAAACAAGTTTGACAACAAAAGAATGAGGGGAAAATGTAGTGCTTCTAGAAAATATGATTGGCCTTGTTCTCAAATATGGGCAATGGTTGTTCCTTGAATCTTTTGAAGCAATAAGAAGAGATCTAAAACTCAAAACAAAACAAGTTTTTTATGTGGTTTCAAAACCATAACTAAGCCAAAGAAATAAGTTTGACAACAAAAAAAAAAAAAGAAGAAAATGTGATGCTTAGAAGTATGATTTGCTTGTTCTCAAATATGGGCAATGATTTGTTCTTGAGTGCTGAAAGCAAGAAAGAAGAGATCTCAAACTAAAAACAAGTTTCTGACTACAAAAAAAAGCAGAAAATGTGATGCTTCTAGAAACTATGATTTGCTTTGTTCTCAAATATTGGCAATGATTTGTTGAGTCTTTGAAAAGAAAGAAGAGATCTGAGCTAAAACAAGTTTATGACAAAAAAAAAAAAAAAAAAAACGAGAAAATCTGATGTAAAAACTATGATGTGCTTGTTCTCAAATATGGGCAATGATTTGCTCTTGAGTGGAAGGGATCTTTTGTGGGCAAAAAGAGGAAAAAGCTGTGGAATTCTATTCCTTTGTATAATTTTTGGATAGTGCGGAAAGAGAGAAATCGAATAGCTTTTAAAGATGGGATGGTAGCTGGACAGAGATTAAAATATTCTTTTGTCTAGAATTTATGGAGAATTTGGAATAGGGTGTTCTTAGGTGAAGAGGTGCATTCCATCTTAGATTTTTCGGAATGGATGGCCTCTATGTAAAAAGGTGGTGAGGTTTTCCCCCTTTCCTCTTTTGCTTTTTGGCTGCCTGTGAATTTCCTGTCCTGTATACTTTGTGGTTGTTTTGTTCCGTTCCTTATTTTTTCTGGTCAATATATTACTTTTACCGATCCAAAAAAAGAATAAGGAATAAGGATTATAGAAGCTTGATAAAGACAAATAAATGCAACCATTTAAGAGAAATCGCCCCTTTTCTAAACAAGGTTGATTGGCTCCCCACCCTTTTCTAAACAAGGTTGATTGGCTCCCCACCCCTAATATGCAGCAAGCTTTAAAATCAAATTGTTGCAGAAATTTGGCTCCACATACCAAATATGAAAAGGAATAGAAGAATACTTGGTTTGCAAATCAAACTTCCTTATTCTCTTAAAACCTAACCCCTCACCAGCAAATCCCACAAAAAAGAAAATAATAAAATTGCATTATTAAAATATGTGTTTATATATTATCAAAAATTATGAATATAACAACTATAAGTTTTGGTGTAAATGTAATTAGCTGGGCGGCAAGGTAATGGTCTTTTTAAAAACAATCTCTGGATATGTTTATTTAGATGTAAAAACAAAGTAGAGGGATAAGTAAAAATGGTTTCTTGGTCCAGAGATAAATATAAAGGGTTTCTCTTAGTTTGCAATTATATATGAGACCTTTCCATTGAAACAACTCCGCCTTGCATGGCATATTTGCGGAGTAAAGTATAACAAGAACATTGAAGAGTGGCCTCTAAGAGTGGAGCAAATGGAAATCGAGATTTGAAATTGAAGAGATAAAACATCACGGCCAATGCAGTGTGGCTTGATATTGTTTGTAATTTAGTTCGATAAAAAGGGTGTTTGTAATTTGGTTTAGTTGTGGACGTTGTCCTCACAATCGGCTTCCAGTCTTGTTAATGCATTGAAACTTCTTGACCTATCAAGACAAGTGATACGGGTGTGACATATGCGGACTTATTCCAATTGGCTGGTGCTCTACGCCATGGAGGTCTTACTTAATCTTCCTTTGGAGTCAAGTCAATATTAATTAAATTGTCAAGCTAGTAAAAAAATGAATCCTGATTCTTCAAAATTTCGGGGCTAGTGGACCCAAAATCCCATAAAGTATGGAAGGGTGGATGTCTCGAACACAGACGATTACTTGAAAAGAAGGAACTCACGGTAAGTTAGCGTGAAGAAAGAGAGATCTCAAACTCCGAAACAAAACAAGTTTGGTAATTGTTTCCCAAAACCAAAACAATAAAAACAAGTTTGACAACAAAAAAAATGAAAATATATATGATGATTCTAAATTGATCTCTTAGAATAGGAAGCGCTTTCAATTCATTATATATATGAGAGATGGAATAGAAATTGCTCTCTCCCTCTTGATAGCTCCTTCTTGCCGCATTTGCAATTTGGTTCTTACTTGCTCCACGGTTCCCCTCCCATCACACCATCCTTCCTGGAAATTCCCAATACTCAAAACAAAAACAAAAAACAAAAAATAAAAACTTGAAATTAAAAATTGAATTAACTTGACCATTATAATACCTGCGCACGCTATGGGATCGGGCGGAGTTTGGCGAAGTCTGGTATATTATGCTACGAGGAGATGTTCACGGGCCAGGCCATGGCAGGCTTGAACTCAGACGAGTGTCACGCATCTGCCGGAGAGTCAGCGCCGCGCTTTCGGGCCTGCCGGCCCCGGGACTATGGCACAGGAAGCCTCGCTGCAGGCTCTCGAGGCCTTCGGTGCTCTTTACTGCAATTTTCCATTAACTCAAATTAACTAATTAACTAAATTGTAAAAATAGGTAATAGAGCGGAGAAAAAAGAAGCCATTTACGAAGTCCTCGGGTATCTGAATTCGAATCGCGGCCCATTCTTTGCGAACCACCACAAATCAGCAGGATAAGCTCGAGCAGCGGCCACGATGGCGAAGAACCCATCACCAGCCGCCACTGCAGAATCGGACTCCTCAGATGTCGCCATGTTCTTTCCTCTCAACTTCGGACCCCCCGAAGAACTCCTCGACAACCTCCATTTTCTCTTCCCGTTTCCACCACCCACTTTCTAAAAAGCACGCCAGAAGAAACCAAATCAAACAAAAACAAAAAAAAAACAACTAAAACGAATGAAAACCCTGATGGAACTCACGGTCTTTGATCGAGCTTTTTTTGCAATCAATGATTTTGCTTGGAGTTCCACTGAACTTGGCCATAGTGGAAATTTGAATTCCGTTGTTTTAAATGAAAGGAAACAAACAAGCGGGAAAATTCTTTTCAAATACAAAAGAAAAACCTCCATTCTAAAATACAAACTCCTAAGTAGTTATATAGCCACTATGGGAGATCCAGCATGGATGGTTATCCAATGGGCAATAATGGGGTGGACAGTTATGAGTCGTCCATAATTCCCAGCATAACGCTCACGTCGATTGCGGTATAACGCTTGTGGTGATTAATGGGGTGTTCACGGAAGGCAAAACAATGGAGAGAAGGGAGGTGATTAATGGGATTTAGCTGCAGAATGGCAAAACAATGGAGAGAAAGGAGGTTATGAAATAAAGAGTCGTTTGAATTTTGAAATTAAAAAAGAGGAGGTTATGTAATAAGGCGTGTAACGGAAGATGACTATTTTATTAGTTGCCTCTTAATCTTAATGTGGCACTCTAAATTTTCATTATACAAAAGTAGAATACAAATATTGAATCACGATCTTTTTTTATCCTGTCTTCATCTAACTTACCAAAAATTTTAAAATAAATGTTTCGTAACTTTAATAGTAAGAGGGACTTTGAGATAGAAATTTAGTAACTCTTTGGTTACCCCTTTTTAAAATTGTTCTATATTCCTAAAATCAATGAGAACAAGAAACACGTTTGTTTTTCAGTTTTTTGTTTTTCAAAACATAAAAAACACATAAAACACTAAATTAAGATAAAAATATCAATTTTGAGGAGAACACGAGATAAATAGTGTTCTTTGTGTTTTCAACAAGAGAACAAAAAATATATATATAGAAAACACGTTTGGTTCTTAAATTTTTTTTTAATTCCGAGGAACACGAAAACATTAAATTCAAAGAGCAATAACATATTTTAGAATACCAAAATTGTATTCTCTTTGTTTTCAAAAGCCCATTCTTTACAAAAAAAGTTCATAGATTAAAATTAGAAAATATTCATTCGAGCTAGGTTTGGATATTTTATTATTAAATGTTATATTTTCATAAAGGGCTAAGAAAAAACCAATTATTTATTTTAAATAAATTATTATTTAAGTGAATACATCACACCATAACTTTTTCCCCTACAGAGCACAACTCTTAAATTCTAAGCACCTTCCATAATGGGAATTCGATGTGACCTCAAAGCAACGTTTCAAAATTGAATTTGGACTTATGGTGTGATGTATTCACTGGAAACTGACCTTCAAGACTAATCTACAAAAAAGAAAAAAAATCACTTAGGTGAGATGGTTAGGTCTTATGTTCTTTTAAACCAATGGTCTCGGATTGAACCACGAGAAAGTAGTTGTGTTCTATGTTAGGCAAGCCTTCGTTTCTTATATATGGTCCCTATAGACTAGTATGAAAGTTAGTCGAATATGATATGTCTTAAAAAGTGCTTTTTGTGTGTATATGGATCCATCTCAAAACACATTATGGTCAGACAAAGAAAAAGAAAAAAAGAAATGGTATCGGCCGCCCTTTTCTTTTGTATATAAGGCCTAATAAAAAATTTTTAAATGAAATGGTATCAACCCTTCACCCTTTCTTTTTTTTTTTTTTTTTTTTAAATATGTAAGGCCTGAAAAAACAAATTACAAAAGAACCTTCCTTGGTGAATTGGCAGCTCTGTTGCAAGATTCTTGGGCTAGGGAGGCCAAAGTAGTAAAGTCTGGGGGAGAGGTGGATTTTGGGGGGTAGGCCTTGGTGAAGAATTAGAAGAGTACGGAATGATATTCACTATTTGCTTTGGCATAAGGCTACTCCTCACGGCGGCTTGATCATGGGGAGAGAGATTCCTTGCTCAAGAGCCATGATTTTTGAGCTGCGGCGTAGTCCCTCGAGACCAGATTCTCGGGCCGACCACAGTAGTGCAGAGTGTGACAAGCCAGTTTCCCTATGTTGATCCTTCTTCTATATGGTATTGGAGGTTCCATTGTCCTCTTCATGAATTAATGTTAGTTTTGCCTCACCTTGATAACTCCATTTGTATTTTAGAGCTAGTCATGGCACCCCAAAACCGGGGTCTACCGTGTGTGCGTCAACCTGCGGAAACACATGTGTCACCATGCCAGAGACATGTCAATCAAATCAGCCAATAAGACCCATCATCCATACTCGTCCATATGGTTACAGACCATACATTTCTATAGATCAAGGATTATTACATCACTTCTAATACAAAACATATGCCAAAACTAGTTCGTTCTAATATACACAAAACAGAATCAAGGCCACGGTTCGGCCGACCATGTCCGGCCTCCCAGGGCGTAAATGCACTGTACCTGTCACATGCACGAAAGGGTCCACGGCGGGAGTGAGCTAACGCCAGGTAGGGATAAATCCTATAGGGCTATTTCCCACCTAGGTGCACATGTAAATGATCATTTCACGGTCGAACCCGACAACGATCTATGCATACATGTTATCTATCATGGAAAAATCTACATGCCATATGAGACGACACTCTACATGCCCAAAGTACGGGTCAACCTCCGACCCACCACCCAAAATGCAAGTGCCAATAGAATCGATCACGAGTCAGTTTGACTCTCATCCTCTCACAACCCGTAGTCTGTGATGCTGTTTAATCGTTTCATGTCTTTTTGGAAAGCAGAACTTTTCGGGGTCTCACCGCGGGTCTCTTACACCCTCAGGCATTTTCGGAGCTTTCCCATGAGTGGATCACATTTGTCTAACGAGGTTTCAGGCTTTTCACACGAGGGGTATCTCTATCCCCTACTTGCTACTCCCGACACATTTCATTTTCATTTCGTTTAACAACGTGAACTCGATTGGACTTCGTCCCATTCCCGAAGCCCACGATTCAACACCCAAGCGCGATTACCAAATGATACCATGTCGCACTCTCATGTAATGTGGTGTTACCGCACACCAATGCAATGCAATTTTATATCACTTTGCCTCAAACCCATGACCAATGTATGAGACCTCAACATGGACATTCAACAGTACACTTTGTGTGCTATGAACCTCCATGTTTAATGCATACAACATTTCATATATTCGGTTCAACTGTCAATGAACATGCAGTCATGTTAATATTCCACACGTTCAAATCGGTACATCACATAAGCATGCACTTCATCTTTTCTATATCATTCGGTTCATTCATATCAACATCTACCAGCATGTATTAACATAATTCCACCATTACTTGATGATAATTCCCATAACTCATATTCCCAGCTGAGACATAGTATGTCAATCATATAGCTGCTACATGCGAAGTGGCCGTATTCGAAACCTGACACATTACAACCCAATGTTTTGAAACACCCATATTGATAACAATTACTCAGTTTTTCGCACAGATGCTTGAGCACCTATTTCCAACTGAATGACTATGGCTAGATTCTAGACTCCATGAACTTTCCATAGAGTCCAAGAACACCCCAGTCGGAGTTCGGACGGAAAAGTTATGGCACACAAACAACCTGAAATTTAAAACCCCGAGAGAAAATCCTGCATATTAACCATGCAAGCAATGATACCTAAACCTTTGATTTTCTTTCGGTCCTAAGAACCCAGAAAAATTCTGCATGTTAACCATGCAAGCAATGATACACCAAACTGATTTTTCTTTGATCAAAACCCGATAGATTCAACATGTTTAGTCATGCATGAAAGCCAGGGAAGTCGGCATGTTTTCATGAATACAATAATAAACCAAACTGAATTTCTTCGGTCAAAACCAATTATTCTATGTGATCATGCATACAATAATACAAGCTAGGTTTTCTTTGAGTCAAAAACCCAAGCATTCTACGTATTATTCATGTGATGAAAAATTTGCATGTTTTCCTTTTAATATCTACAAAACTGGTTTCTTTGATCTAAAACCCAAAGATTCTACATGTTAGTCATGCATGGCCAGGAAATTCTGCATGTTTTTCATTCATACAGTAATACACCAAATTGGATTTCTTCAGTATAAGCGAACAATTCTGCATGTTAGTCATGCATACAATAATACACGAACTGAGTTTTCAGTCCCACAAAAACCAAAAAAAAAACAGCATGTACAACATCACAAATTCCAGTCTTCAAACCCAGAAAATTCAGCAAGTACAACATCACAAATTCAGTCTTAAAACCAGAAGATTCATGTTATCTCTAAATTCAGCATGTTATTCATTCAAACAATCACATAGCAAACTCAACGAATGTCATTTCCATATTTAACAGGAAATAACCAAGGAAAGATCCCTCACCTCTTGTAGTGTGTGGGATAAATTTAGGTCCTCAAACTAGCAACAATGGAGGAGGATTTGCAGCTCCTCCTCCGTTCTCCTTCTTTTCTTCCTTTTTCTGGTTTCCCTTTGCTTTCCTTCTCTTCTCTCTCTTTTATGATTTTCCCTCTCTTCCTCTCTAGGACCCCAGTCTAACCAGCGGAAGAACCCCTTCAGTTCTGATTTCTCCACTACACAGACCAATTCTCATGGTGCTTGACATGGTACGGCTGTAAGCCAGTGTCATATGCCAAGCCATGCACCAACTACTTCCCACTAATTTGCATGCATTCTAGGAGTATGACACTTGGCCACTTAGGTGCAGCGTTCCCAATCCTTGTGCCCATGTGGCATGCACTCTTGTGCAATGTGCCACAGTTTGCTCGTCAGGCCTCGTAAGTAAAATCCATTTGTCTCGGAATTCAGCGTGGTTGTTTGGTTCTACTAGATTTCGAGATGATTCTAATGGCGTGATCCGTTTCATCATCTGAAGTGCAGAAAAATCTAGGGTTTTGTTTATCTTAGATCGAGCAAAATTCTAGATTGGCTCATTTCAAAAGGAAAAAATAATAATAATAATACTCTTTTCAGGGTTTCACAAGTCATTCTTCTTAGAGAGTGTTTGAAGCGTGGATCGTCATCGTCTCACGCATCTCTGCGAGAAAACGAAAAACAATATCAGTGGGAAGTATATATATATAGAATGATTTGATTCTTGAATCTTTGAGAAAGCAAGAGAGATGAGATGATCTCAAACTCAGAAACAAGTTTAGTGGTATTTCTTAGAAATAGTTTAACAATAAAAAAGCGGAAAATATATGAGTGCTTCTAGAAAATATGATTTCTTGTTCTCAAATAAAGCGCAATGATTAGTTCTTGAGTACTGAAAGCGAGAAGAGAGATCTCAGGCTTCAAAAACAAGTTTAGTAAATTATTTAAAACCAAAACAATAAAAACAAGTTTGACAAAAAAAGAAAAAAAAAACAAAATATGATGTTGGGGGCATATATGGAATTTACCTTTACATTGGTCGAGTCTCATGGTGCTCCATCTACTCAGGAAGTGATGAACTCCATGAAGTTCTCATACGTTGGGTGATAATGGCCTTGTATGGCCATATTGCTGACAATTACCTGGAAAATCACGTTAAAGGTGTGTTTGGATGATTAATGGCCATGGCCCAGTTCAAGTATGAATCATACCTCGAACTCCGTCATGAAGCTGACAGTCTTCAGTACCCAGTGGTAGCTCCTCGTGATCTTGAAACTTGCCTTTCTTCTTTTACGCTCACATTACATATTGTTGTTGAGTATTTTTATCATCAACACTTATATACTAGGGGTTATTTCTCTATTCGATTTGTAATTTGTAATTCTTCTGCCCTCTTCATAGTAAGTTTTCTCCTTTATCTATAGTTTTTTCCCGTAAGTTTCGTATAAATATGGTGTTTTCTTTTTTCATATTTATTATTGTGTCGTGAATTCAACAATTGTCGCGTTTCATATGCTTTGACCTTAATAAATCATGATGGTTGTAAATACGCAAGATAAGTCCATATATATATATATATATATATATATATATATATATATATATATATATACTCTTATAAAACTTTTAATAAATAAAATTACAATCATAATGTAATACATAACATTCTACTTGATGTACATATGTTTCACATCTCTCATAAGGCTTTTTTTTTTTTTTTTTTTTGAAGCATGATATCAGATTATCTCCTTACACATTTTCTTTGTGTTCTTAATATAGGCTTTTATTTGTGAAACAGTCTTTGTCTATGAAGTTGGTTTAAAATAGACAATCAAAAGTTGTTGTAAAACCATCTCTTGCAAGAGTCATCTAGAAAATGTCACTTTTCGAATTAAAATGCCCTTGAAAGTGCAAGATAAATCCCTACATGATAACGGGCATTCTCTCATCCATCAAATTATAACTAGGGGTGTAAATAGAAACAAAGCTACTCGAACTTAGTCATAGAATACTCAATTTGGCTCAAAGTTCGGTGGGTTTTAATCCAGTTTGTCAGTCGAGTTTGAATTATCACAATGCGATTGGAATTAGCACATTAGTTTAATTGGGCTGGAGTTATTGGTGGAGTCGAACTCGAGTCGATTTCAAATCGAGTCGAGTATAATTATTTATTAATTTTTAATTGATTCGAGTTTTGTTGAATCGAGTTTGAGTAACTAAAACTATTTCTGAGTTACATTCAAACATACGAAAAAAAAGTTTGATCGAGTTTGAGTCTAGTATGAGCTTTGAGTTTTTATCAGATTGAGTTCGTGTTTGACCTTTGTATCAATTAGCTCGACTCGATTACACCTGAATTATAACTATATCCTTAGGTAGAATTTTTCTGAAATCCATCTTTTTGTATCTTTTCAGATTTAAAAAAAAATGTTAGTTTTGCAAATAAGTTTTGAATTTGTCCCTTTAAGCTATTATCCCTTTATATATTTGATCTTTGTTTGTGAATATGTAGAATACAAATAGAATGTTATATATTTGGATGGGGTTACTATGATATTCTATTTCAAAAAATGTAAAAAGTTTACTCATCCTTCATGCTAATTTACAAGACTACGTTTGGAACGAAAAATACTAAGGAAAGAAAAACTAAGAAAAATAATTTTCTCATGTTTAATTTCAATGTGAAAAATATAAAAGAAAAATCAAATATAATCATAATTTGATATATTTTAAATTTCTTATTCTTTGTAT
Organism: Tetrastigma voinierianum; assembly: GCA_016808115.1. Classification (NCBI taxonomy): domain Eukaryota; kingdom Viridiplantae; phylum Streptophyta; class Magnoliopsida; order Vitales; family Vitaceae; genus Tetrastigma; species Tetrastigma voinierianum. The sequence continues at coordinate 38,564 of JAEQBH010006315.1, read as the reverse complement.
AATAGAGATAAACAAATAAAATAAGGTTGAATAAATATATATAATTAATTTGTAAGTTTAAACTATTTTTTATTTTCCTATAAATTTATTTCCTTCCACTTTCTCTATATTTTCTTTTTACTACTTTTTCAGATATAGGTGGCTTGGTCGGGTGTCTGGTGAAATTTGGGCTGATCCGACATTGGTAGAGCAGAAATCGAGCTTGGCAAAATTGGCCCTTGTTTTCCAGGCCTAAAATATAACCTTGGCCGGCCAGCCACAAAATCAATGAGATTCGGGCCAAAATTGCCTTATAAAGGCAAATTTTTAGTGACGGACCCGGCAAGGCTAATTTGGCACAGTTTTGGGTGATAAATTAATGACCTGCCACCCCAATTCGGGTGGGCCAGAAATTTGCCCCAATGGAATTAGAGCGAAATTTCACCTCTACTTTAAGGTTCTAGCAGGGCCTAACTTTTGTATAAGCATTGTAAAAATCATGAAGATTCTTGGGTTCGGAAAATGATATCTATATTGTTATTAGTTCATTGGTAGCAAAGACTGAAAAATAAATATATTATCATTGCCCATATTTGAGAACAAGCACATCATAGTTTCCAGAAGCATCACATTTTGTGTTTTTTTTTTTTTTTTTTTTTGTCAGAAACTTGTTTATGAGTTTGAGATCTCTTCTTTCTTTTCAGCACTCAAGAACAAATCATTGCCAATATTTGAGAACAAAGCAAATCATAGTTTCTAGAAGCATCACATTTTATGTTTTTTTTTTTGTTGTCAGAAACTTGTTTTTGAGTTTGAGATCTCTTCTTTCTTGCTTTCACCACTCAAGAACAAATCATTGCCCATATTTGAGAACAAGCAAAACTTACTTTCTACAAGCATCACATTTTCTTTTTTTTTTTTTGTCAAACTTATTTTCATTGTTATGGTTTGGAAACCATTACCCAAAGCTTGTTTTGTTTGAGTTTGAGATCTCTTCTTTATTATTCAGCATTCAAGAACAAATCATTGCCCATGTTGAGAACGAGGCCCGATCATATTTTCTATAAACATCACATTTTACCTTTTTCTTATCAAACTTGTTTTCTTTGTTATAGTTTTGGAAACAATGCCTGGAGATGTTGGAATCAATGTAGAAATGGAAAGGAATGAAAGAGATGGGAGCTACATCGGAAGAAAGAGAGGAGTTTACAGGCTGAGTTAGGAAGAAAGGAACAACCGGTGGGAACAAATACTCAAACGAGAGGATGAGGAATGGAAAGAAGAAATGGAAAGGGAGAGAAAGGAGGCAATGAAAAGTTTGAACACAACAATAAAGTCCTTCTATGATGTTGACGACCTGAAAGAGATGAAGAGGAGGAATGCTTTCATTCTTAGAAAAGAAAGGAATGGATGGAAATCTAATATGTTGAAGAGGCGGAGAGTTGAGATATGACTATAAAGGCAAATTCAGGAATTTGGAAAGATCATGGTGAAGAGAGACAAGAAGGAGATGAAAGGGACAATAATTCTGGACAAAATTATGGATTATTAGTCTTGACCATGTGAATTCAAATATGTGAACATGCACTCTATGCTCCTTTGAATTAGAGTTGTATGAATACCCTTGGTGCTAAGTAGATCGGTGTCACTTTGGCCAATGATTATTGCCTCATAATAGTTGATTGCCAATCCACTCCTCCTCCTCTTAATAAAAAGCTCAAAACCACTTGTTGAATAATTACGTGTTAATTTCTACGAGTCTTTTTGTCAGCGGTTTCACTAGATTGTGGTTTAGTTTAGTTTATCAAATAATTGAAATAGTTTGATTGTATAATGGATTTGGTAGGAGAAATTTGTGGCTTGTTTGGTTGCATTGAATTGATTGAATCAAGTTGTGTATGTCCTTTAGTCTACTAACACAGCCATGGAGATTGTAGAGAGGGGAGAATCATATGAACAAACCCTGACTACCTTGGATCTCACAGAATCAATCAAGCTAAGCGAAACCCTCAAGTATGCTTCCTCCTCCTTCTCGAGGCCTTTGTGGAGGATACTCGATTCTGATTACAAATGAAATCAGGCAATCTCTAATGGTGTCTGAGGCTTGATTGCTGGTTCTTATACCCCGTCGATTAAGCTGCAAGGATCTTTACTCACCATAGCAATTGGATAGAATGAATTGGATTAAGTCGACGGAGAAGAATATTTTTATTCATAATAAATACGTATCTTTACATGGCACATATTTATAGAGATATTAGAATCCCTACAATCAAGCTATTCCTATAATTAAGTTATTTGCCTGACAGAGGAAATCTCTGGTAGGAAATGACCTATTGTAATAGGAAAGAATTACAATAAAGAATCTTTATTATTAATCCAATATCGCAGCACTCCCCTCAAGTTGGTATAGATGTCCCCGTACCTAACGCCCCAAAACTTGAGAACACTCGACTTGAAAACTGACTTTGGTGAGGATATCAACCCGATTGATCTTGGATCGAATCTTAGGCAACTTCGATAATTTTCTCATCAATTTCTCCTTAATGAAGAATCTGTCACCTCGATAGGATCGCAATAAGTCCATGTTGTCACGGGATTTTGAGCAATATCACATGCTTCTTTATTATCACAATAAAGTAGAATCGGTTGCCTATCTGGATATTAGATCATCGATAGAGTCTTAGCCGTAATGCCTCACATATTCAGTGTCATACCATAGAATTCCTTTGTAAACGAGCGTTACATGACGTGCTTCTTACTTCTCCGTATGCTTGAGATTACCACCTACAAGGTGAAATATCCACGAAATGAATCGTCATCATCTATTGCTTCAACCCGATCAACGCTCCCGTATATCATCCACGCTTTGACAATCTACATTTTTAGTGAACAAAATGCCCTTTCTAGGAGCGGACTTCAGATACCTTAAAATGCGCATAACTTGCATTCATATGTTATTCTCCAAGATTATGCATAAATTGGCTAACAATCCTCAATGCATAGGCAAGATCTGGCCTAGTGTGGGCTAAGTACATCAATCTTCAACGACCTTTGATATCTCCTTTATCCACTTGGGCACGATTAGTCTCTGACACATAACTTCAATCCTTCTTCTCTTTGGTGTATCGGCTAGTTGACATCTTTGACATACTAGTTTCCCTCTGACAAATCTAAAGCATATTTTCTTTGAAACCCAGAAAATCCCTTTATCAGTCGAGACACTTGATCCCGAAAATATTTCAAGTGATCGAGGTCTTTCATTTTAGATTCGCTTGACAAGTAACTTTGTAGAGCCTTCCTTCCATAGTCATTTCACGAAACCACCATGCCATCAACATACACAATAAGGCGTGTCAGCGTAAAATTGAACAAATTACCCGGGTTTCTTTATATGAATCAGCGATTAAATTGTAATAAACTTCGAGAAAAATGGATTAAAAATCAAATGAGTTTTTAGACTCATCAATAGCATCGATACCCACGCGATGCGCGGCATACTAAAAGACACATCGCAATGCGCGGTGTCAACTTGTTCTTGGCGTTTGCGAAGATGTACGAAATCTTTACCTGACCCGAGGCGTAGGGTGGTAATTTTGAATGCATTTGGAGCAACAATTGCTTCAATGAGGAGCTTGGGATGGTGTCAGAATCCAATAGTGTTGGAAGGTACCGGTTGATCAAATATCTTTGCAAAGGTAAGTCGTGTCCCGATAGGATAAAGGCATATGTGCCCATCATTAAACCGCAGACTGACCTCAACCAAGTGGCGATTTTTCGCTCCGCCACCCGTTATGTTGGGGTGTAGATAAATAGTTTGATGAATGATATGTGGGCTTCAAATCTGCTTCAATTCAAAACTTCGAATATTCACCTCCATTGTCCTTCTTGCGAACTTGAACTGTGCATTGTACGACTCTAATTCATTTATGAAAATTTTGAAATAACAAGTTTGCTTCGCTTTGGACTTCATCAAACATACCCAAGTCATCCACAGTACAATCATCAATAAAAGTAACAAACCCGATGCGATCCGTCGAAGTAGCAAATTTAGATGGGCCCCCGAACATGAATGTATGATCATAAAAGGCTGGACTTTTGTTGAAGTTAATGGGAGCGAAACTATGATGGCTTTTGCGGGATTCCTGAAACATCACATTGAAACTAGAGACATCAAAGTTTGCAAATAAACTAGGAAATAATTTCTTTATGTAACCAAAAGAAGCATACTTATACGTCGATGCCATAACCATATCTCGGATTCCTTCTTTTCAGAACCCCCGATCTTTAAAGCAGCCTTGACTTCTGTCTTAACTTTTAGACACAAAAGTCCAAATAATATAGCTTCCCTCGCCCTAACACTGGCAATCCATTTGCCTTATCAGGATGTCCTTAAATACCTGATATTCAGGCTAAAAATGACAACCTGAATAAGAGGCGGTGGTTATTTTAGAAAGCGACAGATTATAGTTGAAGAACTGACAGCGGAATCTAAATTCGAGTGTTAGTGAGGACAAGGATCCTTCCCCAATAATCGGAGTGAGTGCCAGTAGCGTTAAAATGAGAATGTTGTGAGGAAGATTTAAGAGGTGAAACTTGTCTAGAATCAAATGTCATATGATCAGTAGCACAAATCCAATTATCCATGCACTATTAGAAACAAGTGTATAAATATTTAAAACCTTGCAACATTACTGCTGTAACGCCAATCTGAGGACTTTCACAGCTATCATCCTGCGTCTTTGTTTCAACAATTGCGATAGTAGAGGCCTTATTGTAATTCTTCTTCCAGAATCAGCTGTGATCCCACCATTCTGGATATCCCACAAGTTCATAGCATCGACTTTTTGTTTCACGAGTTTGATCACGGTGAGTGCATTTGTATGATGATTTTTCTCCACCATTAGAGTCTTAGGATGGACGGGCCTTTTTTGGTCTTGTTGTTGTTGAGAGACTAGTTTTATTAGTAGTTAAGTCACCATGGCTAAAGCTTGAATTTTCCGAGTTGTCCATTATTACATCACCCACGCGTCGAACATCTTCATGACCGAACTAGTGCATAACACTCTTCTAATTCAAGGATAGGATCCTTCTTCAAGATTTTGCCGCACTTGCACCGAAATCACCCTCTAATCGAAAGAAAGATATGCACCCTTTGTCGTTGAATCGATTTTGATAGGATTGCAATATTTGTCTCATCCACCATGACCACCTTATCACAGTTATCAGCTCCTTTGAAGATTTGTTGATTCTCCATAATATATAAGTGGTTTGCCATTTTGTTTTGCAAAGAAAGCCCTCTGGTTCAAGGTAAAAACATGTCATTCATCTGCTCCATCATAAAAGGCTTTAGACAGAGCTTTCCAAATATCTTGTGCGGTGGGTAAGCGAATGTATCGCTTCATAATCTCCGAGGACATAGACATCAACAACGATCTTTTAACCTTATGATTATCTGAATACCACTTTTCATAGCCTTCATCTTTCTCCTTAGGTGGCGACCAGTGTGCCACGAATGAAGAAAGTTTCTCCTTCTCGGCAATTTGAATCTCTAACATTTGAGACCCTTGGATCATAGTTGGTCTCATTCCAATACAATTCGGGTGAATGATGAACCTTCATGTTGAATAATGATGGGAGTAGATTTGGTGTGAGCGTTTGAATCGACTTGCTCATGGTTTTAAAGTTGAAGAATGATTTAGGGTTTCGTGGCTTTGATACCAACTTGTAAGATAGAAGAATATTTTTATTCATAATAAATCACGTATCTTTACATGTACATAGAGATATTAAATCCTGCAATCAAGCTATTCACATAATTAGGATTATTTTCCTAACGAGACAAATATCCTACAAACTAGGAAGAATATAATAGTAATAGGAAAGAATTACAATAGATAATCTTTGACTATTAATCAAGAATATCGCAACTTGAAGCGAGTGCTAGTTCTTATACCCCATCAGTTATGCTCTGCAGAATCTTTACCCTGAGCAGTGTGGATAGAATGAATTGGATTAAGTCAAAAATTATCTGTTACAGTTAGACAATCAAATGGGCAACTCCTTGTTGTCTTGATTATATACCTAAAAAAATCGAATTGGAAAAAGTCATGGGGCTGTGTTTGTGTTTGAGGGTATATAGTTTTGGTTTTGGATTATGGATTTTATATTACTTTGTTTACACATCCATTAATGTGGCCTAAAATAGAATATGAACTTGTTTTCCATGTTTGGATTGGTGTGAATGAATCGGTGTAAGATTGATTTGAGAGTTAATCATCTTGTTTCCTTAATTTCTACAAATCTTAATTATTATATAGGGCTTGAGCGGGTTTTTTTTCATTTTTCCATGATATATTTATTTTCAGTCTTTGCTTCCATAATATATTTATTTTCGATCTTTGCTACCAATGAACTAATCTTTGAACATTATAGATATTGTCTTTTCGAACCTAAGAATCTTCATGATTTTTACAATGTATACAAAGTTAGGATCGGTTCAGAACTTCAGTAGGAGAAATTTGGCTCGACCCATTGGGCTAGCTTGGCCCACCCGGAATTAGGGCTGGGCCATTAATTCATTGACCCGAAAAAACCAGGCCAAATTAGGCCTTATCGATCCCGTCATAAAATTTTGCCTTTATAAGGCAATTTAGCTGAGCTAGCTTTGGATTTTGTGGGTGCAGTAGTACGCTATATTTTAGGCCTGAAAAAACAAGGCCAATTTTGGCCAAGCTCGATTCAGTTCGACTGATGTTGGCTCGACCCGGCCTCAACCCGTACACCGAGTAAACACCTATATCGGAGAGAGTAGTAAAGAAAATATAGAGAAAAAGAGGAAGGAAATAAAATTTATAGGAAAATAAAATAGAGTTTAAACAATAAATTAATTATATATATTTTATTCAAGCTTATTTTATTTGTTTATCTCTATTATATAAAGAATAAAATTTAAAAATATATCAAATTATGATTATATTTGATTTTCTTTTATATTTTCACATTGAAACATGAAAGAATTATTTTTCTTAGTTTTTTTCTTTTTCGGGTTCAAGCGGGCAAGAAAGGAGGTGTGCATACATAGTATTATAAACTTCTTACATTTTCGAAATAGAATATCATAGTAACCCCCCCCATCCAAATATAACATTCTATTTGTATTCTACATATTCGACAAATTGTAAGTCAAATATATAAAGGGATAATAGTTTAAAGGAATGATTCAAAACTTGTTGCAAAACTAACATTATTTTTTTAAATCTAAAGAGGATGTACAAAGATAGCATTTCAGGAAAAATTCGACTAAGGATATAGTTATGGTCGAGGTGCTGTCAGTCGATCTAATGGAAATGCAGGTGTCAAGCACGAACTGATCGATAAAAAAACTCCAAAGCTCATACCCCAGGCTCAAACTCGATCAAACTTTTTTTTCGGATGTTTGGAACTGGCTTCGAAATAATTCGAGTTACTCAAACTCGACTCAACAAAACTTGAATCAATTAAAAATTAATAAATAATTATACTCGACTCGATTGAAAATCATTTCAGATTCGACTCAATTAATAAAACGACAAAGCTCGAATTAAATCGATTGGGTATTGTAATACTCGAACTTCGACGACAAACTACTCCAAGCCTGACTTCCGAATTCTAAATTAAATTTTGAAGTATATTCTGTGATCAGTTAAGGTAGAAACTACTTATTACACTTTAGTTATAATTTGTTGGATGAGAGGAATGCGTTATCGTAGGGTTTATCTTTTGCACTTTCGGGCATTTTAAATTCGAAAAGTGACATTTTCTGGATAACTCTTGCAGAGATTAGTTTTACAAATAACTTTTGGATTTGTCTATTTTAAACCAACTTCTCATGAAATAGGCCAGAAGTTTCCTGAATAAAAGCTCATATTAAAGAACCTGAAGAAAATGTGGTAATATGAGATAATTCGATATCATGCTTAATTAAAGCCTTTATGAGATGTGGAACATATGTAACATCAAGTAGAATGTTATGTTTTACATTAAGGTGATTGTAATTTTATTTATTAAAAAGTTTATAATGCTATATATATATATATATATATGGACTTATCTTGAGTATTTACAACCATCATGATTTATTAAAGGTCAAAGCATAGCCAAATCCTACACAATTGTTGAATTCAATGACCTGATAATAAAATATGAAAAAAAAACACCATATTTACATAGAAAACCCTTACGGGAAAAACTATAGACAAGGAAAACTTCACTATGAATATAAGAATAATTACAAATTACAGCGAATAGAGAAATAACCACTAGTATATATGTTGATATGATAAAAATACTTTCAGGAAACGGCCTGTATGTAGCGAGAAAGAAGAAAGGCAAGTTTATTTTTTTCCATTTGGAGCTACCAACTATGAAATTTGGAAGGCGGTTGCCCACGTGATGGAGTTACGGAGGTATGATTCGTACAATCAGTCATGGCCGTTAATCATCATCCCGAACACACCTTTAACGTGATTTTCGTGCAATTTGGTCGAGGCAATATGGCCATACGTTGGCCATTATCACCCAGCAGGAGGAGAACTTCATGGAGTTCTTCGGCTTCCTAGAGTAGAACCATGTAGACTTGACCAATGTAATTAAATTCCATATATGCTGACATCATATTTTTGCTTTTTTTTTCTTTTTTTTTGTCAAACTTGTTTTTATTGTTTTGGTTTTTGGAAACAATTACCAAACTTGTTTTTGAGTTTGAGATCTCTTCTTTCCTGCTTTTAGTATAGACTAATCATTGCGCTTGTTGAAACAGAAAATCATATTTTCTAGAAGCATCATATATTTTCTTCTTTTTGTTGTCAAACTTATTTTGGTAACAATTACCAAACTTGTTTGAGTTTGAATCCATCCTCTTCTCTCTTGCTTTACGGCATTCAAGAACCAAATCATTCCATATATATACTCTATCATTAAAGGTTGTTTCTCGTTTTCTACGAGATGTCACGGTAAACGATGACGATCAACGCTCAAAATGGCTCCCTCGAAGCATGACTTGTGAAGCAGGGAAGCGTATTATTATTATTTTTTCTTGAAATGGCGAATCGGTAATTTCTTGGCCGAATGGTACAAACAAACCTAGATTTTCTCTGGACCTCCAGATGACTGAGAAGCGGATCACGCCGTTAGAATCATCTCGCAAAATCTAGTTGAACCAAACAAATTACGTCGAATTATGAGACAATCGGATTTTTACGTATTTCGAGGCCGGACGAGCCAATCAGGGGGTGACACGTGGCACGAGAGTGCATGCCACATGGCACCAGGATTTGGGAACACTTGGCACCTAAATGGCCAAGTGTCATACTCCTAGAATGCATGCAAATTAGTGGGAAGTAGTTGGTGCATGGCTTGGCATGGGTGACACTTGCCATGGCTTGTACCATGTGTCAAGCACCATGAGAATTGGTCTTGTGTAGTGGAGAAATCAGAACTGAAGGGGTTCTTCCGCTGGTTAGATCAGTCCTAGAGAGGAAAATCATAAAAGAGAGAAGAGAAGGAAAGCAAAGGGAAACCAGAAAAAAGGAAGAAAGGAAGGAGAAAGGAGGAGGAGCTGATCCTCCATTGTTTGCTCGTTTGGAGGACTAAAATTTGATCCCACACCTTCTGAGAAATTGAGGATCTTTCCTCTTCGTTATTTCCTTGTTTGGGGCCATGGAAATGGCATTTGGTTGAGATTTGCTATGTGATTGTTTGAATGAATAACATGCTGGTTGTGATGTTGTCCATGCTGAATTTCTCTGGGTATTAAGACTGAATTTGTGATGTTGTACTAGCTGAATTTTCTAGGTTTGAAGACTGAATTTCTGATGTTGTATCTTTGTTTTTTGGTTTAGGACTGAAGAACTCAGTTTGGTGTATTATTGTATGCATGACTAACATGCAGAATGTTCTGGGTTTTAGACTGAAGAAATCAATTTGGTGTATTGTATGAATGAAAAACATGCAGAATTTTCCTGGGCTTTCATGCATGTTAACATGTAGAATCTTTTGGGTTTTTAGATCAAAGAAAACTCAGTTTGAAGTTATTGTATGCATAGAAAAACATGCAGAATTTTCTGGGCATCCATGCATGGCTAACATGCAGAATGTTTTGGGTTTTTAGATCAAAGAAAACTCAGTTTGGTGTATTATTGTATGCATGACTAACATGCAGAATATTCTGGGTTTTAGACTGAAGAATTCAGTTTGGTGTATTATTGTATGCATGAAAACATGCGAATTTCACAGGCTTTCATGCATGACTAACATGTTAGATCTATTGGGTTTTTTAGATCAAAGAAAAATCAGTTTGGTGTATCATTGCTTGCATGGTTAACATGCAGAATTCTTTCTCGGGTTCTTGAATGAGAAGAAAATCAGTTTGGTGTATCATTGCTTTTTGTTTAACATGCAGGATTTTCTGGGTTTTAGCCACACAGTTTGTTTAGGCCATAACTTTTCCGTCCGAACTCCGATTTGGAGTGTTCTTGGACTCTATATGGAAGTTCATGGGTCAGAATCTAGCCATAAGCCATTCAGGTTGAAATAGGTGCTCACATCTGTGCCGAAAAACTGAGTAATTGTTATCAATATGGAGTGTTTCAAAAACATTGGGTTATGTAATGTGTTGTGCTTGAACATGGCCACTTCTTGGCATGTAGCGAGGCTATATGATTGACATACTGTGTCTCAGCTTAGGAATATTAGTTATGGCAGTACTTGCCTAAAGTAATGAGTAGGAATTATGTTAATACATGCTTGAAGGGATGTGTTGATATGAATGAACTAATGATAGAAAGATGTAGAGCATGCTTATGTGATGTGCGATTGAATGTGGAATATTAACATGGCGCATGTTTATTTGATGTTGAACTGAATATATGAAATGTTCTATGCATTAGACATGAGTGTTCATAGCACACACAAAGTGTACGGTGTAGAATGTCCATGTAGAGGTCTTCATACATTGGTCATGGGTTTGAGTGCAGTGACACAAATTGCATTGCATTGGTGTGCGGTAACACCACATTACATGAGAGTGCGTACACGGTACTGATTTGGCAGCGTTTGGTGTTGAATCGTGTGGGCTTGGGAATGGGACGAAGTCGGTGGAGTTCCACGGCGTTAAGCAGCGAAAAATGAAATGTGTCGGGCGTAGCAAGTGGGGATAGATACCCCCTCGGGTGAAAAGCTTCGGCTTGGTTAATGACATATCACCGTTGAACCGAAAAATGTCGGTGTAAGAGACCGCGGTGAGACCCGAAAAGTTACATTTGCCCAGACACGAGAAAGCGATTAAATAAATATCACATAGACTACGCGGGTTGTGAGGTGAGTCGAAGCCGACTCGATCTTACGATTTCCCATTGGCACTTGCATTGGGTGGTGGGTCGGAGTTGACCCGGTACTTAGGGCTTGTAAATTAATAGTCTCATACATGCATGTAGATTTTCCATGATAGGATAGCATTATATGCCTGTGATTGGTTGTTGGTTTATTGTAAATGATCATTTACATGTGCACCTAAGTGGGAAATAGCCCTTATAAGTTTATCCCTGCAGGCGTTAGCTCACCTGTCGTGGGACCCCCCCTTTGGTGCAGCGGGACCGGTACGGACGGACGCTCCTTAGATGCGGGATCATAGAGCGGGGCCAAGCGTAACTGATTCTTGTTTTGTGTATATATAAGAGCGAACTAGTTTTTTAATATATGTTTTGTATTAGAAGTGATTTAATAACTCTTGAGTCTATGAAATGTAATAGTCTTGTAACCATATGAATGATATGGATGATGGGCCCTATTGGGTCATTTTCCTCATGTATGGGTCTCATGATATGAGACACACACGAGGTTTTAAGCCCGGGGTTGACGGTGGTCAACGGGACCCCCGGGTTTTGGGGTGTCACATGACTAGCTCTAAAAATACAAATGGAGCTATCAAGCAGGAGGCAAAACCAACATTAATTCATGAAGAGGACAATGGAACCACCAATACCATATAGAAGAAGGCCTGAACATAGGGAAACGGTTGTCGTGCACCTTGATACCCGGGCGTCCAGGAATGGGTGCTGGGGACTCACATTGTGAGGCTCAAATCATGGCTCTTGAGCAAGTGAATCTCTCCCCATGATCAGCGGGAGGGTAGCCTTTGGCGGCGATGCTTGATAATATCATTCCAGCCCTTCCAATTCCTTCACCAGGCTGCCCCAAGGAATCCTCTTTTGGACACACTACTTGGGCCTCCTGGCCAAGATCTAAACATAGCCCGATTCACCAAGTGAAGGTTCTTTTGTAATATTTTTTTAGGCCTTACATATTAAAAGAAAAGAAAAAAAGGGTGAAGGGTTGATACCATTTCATTTAAAATTTTTTTATTGGCCCTTATAGACGAAAGAAAAAGGGGTGAAGAGGCGATACCATTTCTTTTTCTTTTTTTCTTTTGTCGGACCATAATGTGTTTTGAGCGGATCATATACACACAAAGCGCTTTTAAGACATATCATATTCAGACTAATCCCCACCAATAGTCTATAGGGACCATATATAAAACGTCTTTGTTCTAACATAGAACATATTTGCTTTCGGGGGTTCTTCCGAGACCATTGGTTAAGTTAAGAACATAAGACCTAACCATCTCACCTAGTGATTTTTTCTTTTTGTAGATTAGTCTTGAAGGTCATTTAAGTGAATACATCTCACCATAAGTCCCGAATTCAATTTTGAAGCGGTTCTTGTTTGAGGTCATCTTGAACCCATTATGGAAGGTGCTTAGAATTTAAGAGTTGTGTTTGGTAGGGGGAAAAAGTTATGGTGTGATGTATTCACTTAAATAATAATTATTTAAAATAAATAATTATTTTTCTTAGCCCTTTTATGAAAATATAAATAATTTAATAATAAAAATATCGACGAAGCTCGGGAATGATTATTTTCTAATTTTAAATCCTATGAACTTTTTTTTTGTAAAAACGAGTTTTTGAGAAAACAAAGAGAATACGAATTTTATTCTCTAAAAATATGTTATTATTGCTCTTTGAATTTAATGTTTTTACATTGTTCCTCAGGAATAAAATAATTTAGAACCAAGCGTGTTTTCTATATATATTTTTGTTCTCCTTGTTTGAAAACACAAAAATTTACACTATTTCTCTCGTTCTCTGAAAATTGATATTTTATCTTAATTTAGTGTTTTATGTGTTTTTATGTTTGAAAAACAAAAAGCCGAAAAACAAACGTGTTTCTTGTTCTCATTGATTTTAGGAATATAGAAACGGTTTTAAAAAGGGGTAACCAAGAGTTACTAGAAATTTCTATCTCAAAGTCCCTCTTACTATTAAAGTTCTGAAACATTTATTTTAAAATTTTTTGGTAAGTTAGATGAAAACGGGATAAAAAAGATCGTATCCAATATTTTTGTATTCTACTTTTTGGTAATAATGAAAATTTAGAGCAGCGTCATTAAGATTAAAAGGCAACTAATAATAAAATAGAGTCATCTTCTCCGTTACACGGCTCTTTATTACATAACCTCCCTTTTTTTAATTTCAAATTGAAGCGGCTCTTTATTTCATAACCTCCTTTCTCTCCATTGTTTGCCATTTGAAAGCACCCTTAATCACCTCCCTTAATCCTTACTCCCTTTCTCCATTGTTTTGCCTTGGCTTACCCCATTAATCACCACAAGCGTTATACCTGTCAGCGTGGCGTTATCTTTGAGAATTATGGGCCCGACTCCTGTATCCACCCATTATTGCCCATTGGATAACCATCCACTGCGATCTCCCACATTAATATATAACTACTTAGGAGTTTGTATTTTAGAATGGAGGTTTTTTCTTTTTGTATTTGAAAAAATTTTTACTGCTTGTTTGTTTCTTTCATTTCAAAACAACGGAATTATGAAATTTCCACTCATGGGAACATTCGGGAAGCGGCTAAAATCGTGGTTGGGGAAAAAACCGGATCAAAGACCCGCGTGAGTTAGATTTACGGTTTTCATTACATTTTTAGTTGTTTTTTTGTTTTTGTTTTTGTTTTTGGTTGGTTTCTTGTGTTTTAGAAAGTGGGTGGTGGAAAGAGAAGAGAAAAATGGAGGTTGTGGAGGTCTTCGGCGAAGTTGAGAGGAAAGAACGTGGCGACATGCGGAGTCAGGTCTGTAGTGGCGGTGGTGATGGGTTCTTAGCCCTTGTGACCGTCGTTGCTCAAGCTCATCCCGAGGATTTGAAGGTGGTTCGCAAGAATGGGATCACGTTAAGCATTTTAGACAGCTTCGAGGATACGGTAAATGGGTTTCTTTTTCTCTACTCTATTACTCATATTTTTACATAATTTAGTTAATTAGTTAATTTGGGTTAATGGGAAAATTCTGCAGTGAGAAGAGCACGGGGCCCTTGAGAGCTCTGGTGAGAGCAGTTCATAGTCGGGGCCGGCAGGTCAGCGAGCGGCGGTGACTCCGGTCGTGGGGCACTTTCGTCAGTTCAAGCCCCAGAGTCATGCTTTCGGTCGTGAACATCTCCTCGGAGCGGAATATACGGGACCATCTTGAAACATGATCCTTCGCGACGAGAGGTATTATAATGGGCGCTAATTCAATTTTTAATTTCAAGTTTTTGTTTTTGTTTTTTGTTTTTGTTGCAGTGTGTTGGGAATTTCGGGGAAGGATGGTGTGATGGGAGGAACCGTGGGTGAGAGGGGAGAAAGCAATTTCCTATTCCATCTCTCGGAAAGGTATAATGAATTGAAACGGTTTCTATTCTAAGAGATCAATTTCTAAAATCATCATATATATTTTATGCCTTTTTTTTTTTTTTGTCAAGCTTGTTTTTATTGTTTTAGTTTTGGAAACAGTGCAGACTTGTTTTTTGAGTTTGAGATCTCTTCTTTCACAGTTAACTTTACGGGAAGCCTCCGCCTGGCTGGGCCTTGTTGGATTACAGATCCACCTTTCCATACTTTATGGGGATTTTGGGTCCACCGGCCTCACGAAATTTTGAAGAATCGGATTCATTTTTTTTTACTAGCTTTACAATTTTTTAATTAATATTGACTTGACTCTAAGGAAGATTAAGCAAGACCTCCACGGCGGTAACATAGCCAAGTGGAATAGAGTGCGCATATGTCACACGAATACTTGTCTTTGATAAATTTGAAGAAGTTTGATGCATTAACAAGACTGAGAGAAGCGGATTGTAGGGACAGCGTCTGTCGACCAAACCAAATTACAAACAATCTCTTTTATCGAACCCAATTACAAATGATATCGAGCCATTACCTGCATTGGCCGCATGTTTTATCTCAATTTCAAATCTCAGACTTCCATTTGCTCCACCTCTTAGAGGCCACTCTTCCAATGTTCTTGTTATACGTACCCGCATCATGCCATGCAATGGAGTTGTTTCAATGAAAGTCTCATATAATTAAGCAGCCAAGAGAAACCCTTTATATTTATCTCTGGACGAGAAACCATTTTTACTTATCCCTACACTTTGTTTTTACATCTAAATAAACATATCCTGATTGTTTTTTTAAAAGACCATTACCTTCTTTCCTTGACTAATTACATTTACATTAAAACTTATAGTTGTTATATTCATGTTAATTTTGATAATATATAAGCACATATTTTAATCATCGATTTTATTATTATTTTTTTTTTGTGGGCGTTGTAGGTGGGTTAGGTTTTAAGAGAATAAGGAAGTTTGATTTGTAAACCAGTGATACTTCTATTCCTTTTCATATTAGGTGACTGATAATCTAAAAACTCTGCTGAGATATGTTCTATTATTTAATTGGTTTGATAAGCAATAGGTGAACTTTGGTATGTAGGTAATTTGCACGCAATTTGATTTTAAAGCTTGCTATTAGGGGTGGGAGCAGTGACCTTGTTTAGAAAAGGGGCGATTTCTCTTAAGTGGTTGCATTTATTTGTCTTTATCAAGCTTCTATAATCCTTATTCCTTATTCTTTTTTTTTTTGGATCGGTAAAAGTAATATATTGATCAGAAAAAATAAGGAACGGAACAAAACAGCCACAAAGTATACAGGACAGGAAATTCACAGGCAGCCAAAAAGCAAAAGAGGAAAGGGGGAAAACCTCACCACCTTTTTTACACCAGAGGCCATCCATTCGAAAAATCTAGATGGAATGCACCTCTTCACCTAAGAACACCTATTCGGCTCCATGGATTCTAGACAAAAGAATATTTTAATCTCTGTCCATCTACCATCAATCTTTAAAAGCTATTCGATTTCTCTCTTTCCACAATATCAAAAATTATACAAAGGAATACAATTCCCGGCTTTTTCCTCTTTTGCCCACAAGATCCCTTCCACTCAAGAGCAAATCATTGCCCATGTTGAGAACAAGCACATCATATAGTTTCGAAGCATCATGATTTTACATTTTTTTTTTTTTTTGTCGAAACTTGTTTTTTTGAGTTTGAATCTCTTCTTTCTTTTTCGGCACTAAAGAACAAATCATTGCCAATGTTGAGAACAAAGCAAATCATAGTTTCTAGAAGCATCATTTTCTGTTTTTTTGTTTTTGAGTTTGGGTCTTCTTCTTTTGCTTTGTGTTTCCAAAGACAAATGTTTACTGTTGAGAGCAAACCGTCATGCTTTCTAGAAGCATCACGTTTTCTTCTTCTTTTTTGTTGTCGAGCTTATTTTCATTGTTATGGTTTGAAACCATTACCAAAACTGTTTTGTTTTTGAGTTTGAGATCTCTTCTTTGCTTTAGCTCGGTGAGAACAAATCGTGCCCCATGTTGAGTGAGCCCGATCATATTTTCTAGAAGCATCACGATTTTATGCCCTTTTTTTGTTGTCAAACTTGTTTTCTTTGTTATGGTTTGGAAACAATCATATATGGAGATATTGGAATCAATGTGGCGAAATGGAAAGAGATAGAAAAGAGATGGGAGCTACGTCGGAAGAAAAGAGAGGAGTTTCTAGAAGTGAAGCTTCGGAAGAAAGGAACAGCGTGAGACAAATACGAATAGAGGGATGAGAATGAAGAAGAAATGGAATGGAAAGAGCAATGAAAAATTTGAACACAACAATAAAGTCCTTCTATGATGAAGCGAATTTGAAAGGAGATGAAGGAATTAACATTCTTAGAAAAGGAAATGATGGAAGCTAATATATTGAAGAAAACGAGGAGTTCAAATATATTTATAAGGAACAATTCAAGGAATTTGGAAAGATCATGGTAAAGAGAGACAAAGGAGATTAGAAAGGGACAATAATTACAGTTGAAAATTATGGATTGATAGTCTTGACCATGTGGTCCAAATGTAATGAACATGCACTCTATGCTCACTAAAATTGAAAGTTGTATGAATACCCACAGTGCTAGAGCAAGATCAGTTGGTCACTTTGGCCAATTATTATTGCCCTCACTTAATAGTTCATTGTAATCACTCCTCCTCCTCTTAATAAAAAGCTCAAAACCACTTGTTGAATAGTTCTGTGTTAATTTCTCTTAGTCTTTTGTCAACGGTTTCATAGATTGTGGTTTAGTTTAGTTTATCAAATAATTGAAATAGTTTGATTTGTATAATGGATTTAGTATTATTTGTGAAATTGTTTGGTTGCATTAGATTAGTTGAATCAAGTTGTGTATGTCCTTTAGTCTACCAAACCTGACCATGGAGGTGTAGAGAGGAGAATCATATGAACAAACCCGACTCATGAATCTCACGAGAATCAATCAAAGCTAAGCAGAAACCCTCCAAGTATGCTCCTCCTTTACTCAGAAGGCCTTTAATGGAGGATACCGATTCTGATTACAAATGAAATCAAAGGCAATCTCTAATGACGTCTGGCTTGATCTTTGGTTCTTATACCCCGTCGATTAAGCTGCGCAGGATCTTTACCCCACCATAGCAATTGGATTAAGTCAGCCAGAGAAAGAATATTTTTATTCATAACCATCTGTATCTTTACATGCACATATTTATAGAGATATTAGAGATCCTACAATCAAGTTATTCCTATAATTAAGTTATTTACTACGAGAGAAATCTCTCTAAACTAGGAAATATTACAATAGCTAATGGAAAAGATTACAATAAGAATCTTTGACTATTAATCAATATGTAACACTCCCCCTCAAGTTGGTGCATATGATGTCACTCATGCCTAACTTGCCCCAAAAAACCCCCAAGGGAACACTTCGACTTGAAAGCAACTTTGGTGAGGATATCAACCAGGGTTGATCTTCGGATCGAAATCTTAGAGCAACTCGATAATTTTCTCATCAAATTTCTCCTTAATGAAGAATGCAAATCTACCTCAGATCTTTAATACGATCATGTTATGCGGATTTTGAAACAATATCACATATTTGCTTTATTATCACAATAAAACCCGATCGGTTGCCTATGCGAGATAGCTGAATCCATCAATGAAATGTTAGCCACAATGCCTCACATATTCCAAGTGTCATACCCTTAAATTCGCCTGTGCGCTTGAACGTGCAACAACATTCTGCTTCTTGCTTCTCCATGTAGCAGTTACCTACAAAGGTGAAATATCCCGAAGTAGATCGTCTGTCATCTATTGCTTCAGCCCGATCAGTCGCTATAGCCATCCACACTTTGACAATCTACATTTTAGTGAACAAAATGCCCTTTCTAGGAAGCCGGACTTGAATGCCTTAAATGTATACTTGCATTCATATGTTATTCTCCAAGATTATGCATAAAGCTGGCTAACAATCCTCGATGCATAGGAAGATGGCCTAGTGTGAAATTAAGTACATCGATCTTCAACGCGACTGATATCTCCCTTTATCACGGGCTGATTAGTCTCGACACATAACTTCAATCCTTCTTCTCTTTGGTGTATCATTAGTTGACATCTTGACATACTAGTTTCCTACAACAAATCCTAAGCGTATTTTCTTTGAAACGAAAATCCCTTTATCAGTCGAGACACTTGATCGAAAAATATTTCAAGTGATCGGGAACTTTCATTTTGGTCGCTTGACAAGTAACTGTAGAGCCTTATTCCATCAAAGGTCATTTCACGAAACCACCATGCCATCAACATACACAATAGAGCGTGATCAACATAAAATTGAACAAATTACCCAGGTTTCTTTATATGAATCAACAATTAACTTGTAATAAACTCAAAAAAATGGATTAAAGTGATGAGTTTTTAGACTCATCAATATCGGTACCTTTTGATGCGACATACCACTAAAAAGACACATGTGATAGCGAGGTGTATCCAGCGATCTTATTGTGTTTATGAAGATGTCTGAATGCTACGTGAGCGTGAGGTGGTAAGTTTGGAATGGTGGGCAACAATTCTTCAATGAGGCACAGGATGGTGTCCGTAAATCAATAGTGTTGGAAGGTACTCGAGGTTGATCGAATATATCTTGCAAAGGTAAGTGCGTGTCCCGATAGGATAAAGGCATATGTGCTTATCAGTAAACACGAGACTGACTCAATGATGAGTTTTCGCTCCCGCCACCCCATTATGTTGGGGTGTATCGGAACAAGTAGTTTGATGAATGATATCATGGGCTTCCAAATACCGCTTCAATTCAAAACTCAAATATTCACCTCCATTGTCACTGCGCAGAACTTGAACCTGTGCATTGTACTGACTACAAACCATTTTATGAAAATTTTGAAATAACAAGTTTACTTCACTTTTAGACTTCATCAAACATACCCAAGTCATCATGGTACAATCATCAATAAAAGTAACAAACCAATGCAATCCATCCGAATGCAAATTTAGATGGGCCCCGAACATGCAATGTATGATCATAAAGGAAATGGACTTTTGTTCAAAGTTAATGGAAACGAAACATGATGGCTTTGCAAGTTCACAAACATCACATTGGAAACTAGAGACATCGAAAGTTTACCAAATAAACTAGGAAATAATTTCTTTATGTAACCAAAGAAGCCTTTATACGTCGATGCCATAACCATATCTCGGATTTTCCCTTTCTTTTTTTTTTAGAGACCCCGATCTTTAAAGCAGCGCGCTCATGTAACTTTAGACACCAAAGAATTAAATATCATAAAGCTTCCTAGCCTAACACACAACCAATCGTTGCACCATCGGATGTCGCCAAATACACAATATTAGGCTAAAAAGTAACCTGAGAATAAAGCGTGGTTATTTTAGAAGCGACAAAGATTATAGTTGAAGAGAACGACCAAAACATAATCTAAATTCAAGGTGTTAGTGAGGGACAAGGATCCTTCCCCCATAATCGGAATTGAGGTACCGCTGGCAGTGGAAACAGAATGTTGTGAGGAAGATTTAAGAGGTGAAACTTGTCTAGAATCAAATGTCATATGATCAGTAGCACGAGAATCAATTATCCATGCATAGTAGAAACAGTGTCTAAATATTTAAAACCTTACCAACATTACTGCTTCTTTGCTGCATGTGCGAGGACTTTTCACCGCTATCATCCTCTACGTCTTTGTTTCAACAATTGCAGCAGTAGAGGCCTTCTTGTAATTCTTCTTCCAAGAATCACGGCTATGATCCCACCATTCTGGATATCCCACAAGTTCATAGCATCTACTTTTTGTTTCACCAGTTTGATCACAGTGAGTGCATTTGTATGATGATTTGTCTCCACCATTAGAAGTCTTAGGATGGACGAGCCTTTTTTGGTCTTGTTGTTGTTGAGGAGACTAGTTTTTATTAGACCGGTTCCGAGTCACCATGGCTAAAGCTTCAGAATTTTCCAGTTGTCCGTACATCACTGTATTGAACATCTTCATGACCAGACAATTACTTCAACACTCTTCTAATTCAGGATAGGATCCTTCTTCAAGATTTTTCCGCGCACTTGCTCAAAAATCACCCTCTAATCAACGAAGAATATGCACCCTTTATCACATTCAGACGATTTTGATAGGATGCAATATTTGACTCATCCACCATGACCACCTTATCACGATTATCAACTCCTTGAAGATTTGATTAGGTTCTCCATAATATATAGAAGTGAGTTTTGCCATTTTGTTTGCAAAGAAAGCCCTACGGTTCAAAGGTAAAAACACATCATTCATCTGCTCCATCATAAAAGGCTTTTTGAAGTGAGCTTTCCAAATATCTTGTCGCATTAGGTAGCGAATGCTGCTAGCTTCATAATCTCAGGAACATAGACATCAACCACGATCTTTTAGCCTTCTGATTATCCTAGAATACCACTTTTCGCAGCGCCGTCTTTCTCCTTAGGTGGCGGCTTGATGTGCCACGAATGAAAGATTTCTCACTTCTCGTGATTTGAATCCTCCCAACATTTGAGACCACGAGATCCTTGGTGGTCTCATTGTTATAATTCTGAATTGAATGATGAACCTTCATGTTGAACAATGATGGGGAGTAGATTTGGTGCCAGACGTTTGAGAATCGGCTTGCTCGTAGTTTAAGGATTCAAGAAGAATGATTTAGGGTTTCGTGGCTTTGATGCAACTTGTAAAGATAGAGAAGAGTATTTTTTATTCATAATAAATGTATCTTTACATGTATGTTATAGAGATATTAGAGATCCACCTTGATCAAAGCTATTCCTATAATTAAGTTATTTTCCTAGCAGACGAATATCTACAAACTAGGAAGAATATAATATTAATAGGAAAGAATTACAATAGATAATCTTTGACTATTAATCAAATATCGCAACAACAAGAAGCAGTGCTGGTTCTTATACCCCATCAGTTATGCTCTGCAAGGATCTTTACCCACCTGAGCAATTGGATAGAATGAATTGGATTAAGTCCAAAAATTATCTGTTCTGATTGGAATTAATCAAATGGGCAACTCCTTGTTGTCTTGATTATATACCTAAAAAATCAGTGAATTGGAAAAAGTCATGGGGAGGAACTGATTGTGTTTTAGGGTATATAGTTTTGGTTTTGGATTATGGATTTTTATGTACTTTGTTTACCACGACCATTAATGTGGCCCGCAAAATAAGAGATATGAACTTGTTTTCCATGTTTGGATTGGTGTGAATGAATCGGTGTAGATTGTTTGAAAGTTAATGCTATTGTTTCCTTAATTTACAAATCTTAATTATTATATAGGGCTTGAGCGGGCTTTTTCATTTTCCATGATATATTTATTTTGGAGTCTTTGCTTCCATAATATATTTATTTTGGAGTCTTTGCTACTGATAGACAATGCTAAACAATATAGATATTGTCTTTTTAGAGACCTAAGTCTTCATGATTTTACAATGCTTATACAAAGTTAGGCTCGGTTTAGAACTTCAGAGAAAGTAAGAGGTGGAAATTTTGGCTCGACCCATTGGGCTATTTGGCCACCGAATTAAGTAGGGCCGTGGTACGACGAGAAAAACCGGGCAGGTGGGTCTTGCTCGGTCAGTCGCCAAAATTTTGCCTTTATAAGGCAATTTGGCGGGCAAAAGCGGATTTTGTGGCTGGCCGGAGCTGCTATATTTGGAAGCAGAAAAAACAAGGCCAATTTTGACCAAGCTCGATTTCGGTTCGGCCCAATGTTAGCTCATTGACTTAGCCCGTACACCAGTGCCACCTACTCGGAAAGTAGTAAAAAAAAAAAGAAAATATAGAGAAAAGTGGAAGGAAATAAAATCTATAGGAAAATAAAAATAGGTTTTCAAATTAATATATTAATTATATATATTTATTCAAGCTTATTTTATTTGTTTTATCTCTATTATATAAAGAATAAGAAATTTAAAATATATCAAATTATGATTATATTTGATTTTCTTTTATATTTTCACATTAGAAATTAAACATGAAAATTATTTTTTCTTAGTTTTCTTTCCTTAGTATTTTCGGGTTCCAAACGGGCAAGAACTGATGCATATATTATTATAAACTTTTTACATTTTGAAATAGAATATCATAGTAACCCCGTCGAATACTGCAACATTCTGTTGTATTCTACATATTCGACAAATTGTAGATCAAATATATAAAGGGATAATAGTTTAAAGGGACAATTCAAAACTTATTTTCCAAAACTAACATTATTTTTTTAAGTAAAGGATGTACAAAAGATATGGCATTTCGAAAAAATTCCAAGCTAAGGATATAGTTAATTGAAGGTGTATCCAGTCGATCTAATCGTCTGATTAATCGAGCACGAACTCGATTGATAAAAAAACTCAAAGCTCATACTAGACTCAAACTCGATCAATCTTTTTTCAGATGTTTGGAACTCAACTCAGGAAATAGTCGAGTTACTCAAACTCGACTCAACAAAAATTGAATCAATTAAAAATTAATAAATAATTTATCTCGACTCGATTTGGAAATCGACTCGAGTTCGACTCCAATTAATAAAGCAGCCAAAACTCGATTAAACTAACAAGCATCTCGGGTGGGTAGTGCTCGAACTACGACTTGACAAACTACTCAAGCCCAGCTCGAACTACGAGTCAAATTTGAGGTATTCTATGATCCAAGTTGAGTAGCTACTATTTACACCCTAGTTATAATTTGATGGATGAGAAGAATGCTAGTTATCATGTGAGTTTATCTTTTACTTTGAGGAGCATTTTAATTCGAAAAGTGACATTTTCTAGATGACTCTTGCAAGAGATTAGTTTTACAAATAACTTTTGGATTTGTCTATTTTAAACCAACTTCTCATAGACAAAGACCGAAGTTTCACAAATAAAAGCTCATATTAAGAACCTGAAAGAAAATATGTGTATGGAATGAATTTCGATATCATGCTTCAAAAAAAAAAAAAAAGCCTTTATGAGATGTGGAACATATGTAACATCAAGTAGAATGTTATGTTTTACATTAAGGTGATTGTAATTTTGTTATTAAAAGTTTATAATGCTATATATATATATATATATATATGGACTTATCTTAGTATTTTAACCATCATGATTTATTAAGGTCAAAGCATATGAAATCTACACAATTGTTGAATTCAATGACCTGATAATAAAATATGAAAAAAAAAAAAACACAAATTTACATGAAAACCCTTACGAGGAAAAACTATAGACAAAGGAAGAAAACTTCACTATGAATATAAGAATAATTACAAAGTACAACGGAATAGAGAAATAACCACTAGTATATATGTTGATATGATAAAAATACTTTCGAACAATATGTATGTATCGGAAAGAAGAAAGCTGAGTTCGGCGCTCATTTGGAAGGCTACCACTTGCAGTGAAGTGGTTGCCCATGATGGAGTTACGGAGGTATGATTCGCCTGTCAGTCATGGCCATTAATCATCATCCAAACCACACCTTTGCGTGATTTCCCATGCTTTTTTTGCAATTTGGTCCGACCCGATATGGCCGTACGTTAGCCATTATCACCCGACGAGGAGAACTTCATGGAGTTCATCCAGCTTCCTAAGTAGAGGAGCACTATGTAGACTTGACCAATGTAAAGGTAAATTCCATATATGCTGACATCATATTTTTGCTTTTTTTTCTTTTTTGTCAAACTGTTTTTATTGTTTTGGTTTGGAAACAATTGCAGGCTTGTTTTGAGTTTGAGATCTCTTTCCTGCTTTTAGTACTCAAGAACTAATCATTCACGCTTGTTTGAAACAGAAAATCATATTTTCTAGAAGCATCATATATTTTCTTCTTTTTGTTGTCAAACTTATTTTGGTAACAATTAAACTTGTTTTGAGTTTGAGATCATCTCTTCTCTTGCTGACATTCAAGAACAAATCATTCCCCATATATATACTCATCATTAAGGTTGTTTCTCGTTTTCTCTGAGGAGATTAATGCGTGGGCGATGTGATCAATCATCAAAATGGCTCCCTCGAAGCATGACTTGTGAAACCCGGGAAAAGCGTATTATTATTATTATTTTTTTCTTCTGAAAATGAGCGAATCGGTAATTCTTGTCGGGACGATTTAAACAAAACCACTAGATTTTTCTCTAGACCTCGGATAATGAAACTGATCACGCCATTGTTAGAATCATCTCGCGAAATCTAGTAGAACGAACAAACTACGTCGAATTAGAGACAATCGGTTTTCACGTATTTAAGTAGGATGAGCCAATCGGGGTGACACGTGGAACGAGTGCATGCCACGTGGCACCAGGCTTGGGGAACACTTGGCACCTAAATGGCCAAGTGTCATACTCCTAGAATGCATGCAAATTAGTGGGAAGTAGTTGGTGCATGGCTTGGCATGTGTGACACTTGCCATGGCTTGTACCATGTGTCAAGCACCATGAGAATTGGTCTTGTGTAGTAGAGGAAATCAGAGACTGAAGGGGTTCTTCGCTGGATTAGATCAGTCCTAGAGAGAAGGAAAATCATAAAGAGAGAAGAGAAGGAAAGCAAAGGGATACCAGAAAAAAGGAAGAAAGGAAGGAGAAAGGAGGAGGAGCTACAAATCCTCCATTGTTGCTAGTTTGGAGGACCCAAATTTGATCCCACACACTACAAGAGGTGAGGGATCTTTCCTCTTTGGTTATTTCCTTGTTTGGGGCCCATGGAAATGGCATTTGGTTGAGTTGCTATGTGATTGTTTGAATGAATAACATGCTGGTTGTGATGTTGTCCATGCTGGATTTTCTGGAGTATTAAGACTGAATTTGTGATGTTGTACTTGCTGAATTTCTGGGTTTGAAGACTGAGATTTGTGATGTTGTACATGCTGTTTTTTGGTTTTTAGGACTGAAAACTCAGTTTGGTGTATTATTATGCATGACTAACATGCAGAATGTTCTGGGTTTTTAGACTAGAAGAAATCAATTTGGTGTATTATTGTATGAATGAAAAACATGCAGAATTTCCTGGGTTTTCATACTTGACACAACATGTAGAATCTTTTGGGTTTTAGATCAAAAAACTCAGTTTGAGGTATTATTGTATGCATGAAAAACATGCAAGAATTCTGGGCATCCATGCATGACTAACATGTAAGAATGTTTTGGGTTTTTAGATCAAGAAAACTCCGTTTGGTGTATTATTGTGTGCATGACTAACATGCAGAATGTTCTGGGTTTTTAGACTGAAGAAATTCAGTTTGGTGTATTGTGTATGCATGAAAAACATCTTAGGAATTTCTGGGCTTTCATGCATGACTAACATGTTGAATCCCTAATGGGTTTTTAGATCAAGAAAAATCAGTTTGGTGTATCATTGCTTGCATGGTTAACATGCAGAATTTTTCTGGGTTCTTAGACCGAAAGAAAATCAGTTTGGTGTATCATTGCTTGCATGGTTAACGTGCAGGATTTTCTGGGTTTAATACTGGTTGTTTAGGCCATAACTTTAGTCGAACTCGATTTGGGTGTTCTTGGACTCATGGAAAGTTCATGGAGTCAGAATCTAGCCATAAGCCATTCAATTGAAATGAGTGCTCATGCCGAAAAACTGAGTAATTAGTATCCAATATGGGTGTTTCAAAAACATTGGGTTGTAATGTGTTGTGTGCTTGAACATGGCCACTTCTTGGCATGTAGCGAGCTATATGATTGACATACTGTCATCTAGCAGGAATGAGTTATGGCAGTACTTGCCTAAGTAATGAATTAGAATTATGTTAATACATGCTTGAGATGTGTTGATATGAATGGCGGAATGATAGAAAAGATGTAAGAGCATGCTTATGTGATGTGCGATTTGAATGTGTGGAATATTAACATGGCTTGCATGTTTGTTGATGTTGAGCTGAATATATGAAATGTTCTATGCATTAGACATGAGTGTTCATAGCACACACAAAGTGTACGGTGTAGAATGTCCATGTAGGGGTCTTCATACATTGGTCATGGGTTTGATGCAGTGGCTTCTGAGTGCATTGCATTGGTGTACGGTAACACCACATTACATGAGAGTGCGTACGGTATTGATTTAGCCTTTGCGTTTGGTGTTGAATCGTGTGGGCTTAGAATGGGAGCGAAGTCAATTGGAGTTCCACGGCGTTAAGCAGCGAAAAATGAAATGTGTCGGCGCATTAGCAAGTAGGGGTCGATACCTCGGGTGAAAAGCACGAAAACTGGTTAGACGGCATATCCACTTGGTGAAAGCCGAAAAATGTCGGAGGGTGTAAGGGCCAGCGGTGAGACCCCGAAGGATTACATTTGCCCCGAAAAGACACGAAAGCGATTAAATAAATATCCATAGACGCTACGGGTTGTGAGATGAGAGTGAGCCCGACCGATCTTGATTTCCCATTGGCACTTGCATTGGGTGGTGGGTCGGAGGAGTTGACGGGTGCCCAGGGCTTGTAGAGTGTCGTCTCATACATGCATGTAGATTTTTCCATGATAGGATAACGTATATGCACAGATTGGTTGTTGGTTTGACTGTGAAGTGATCATTTACATGTGCACCTAAGTGGGAAATAGCCCTTATAGGATTTATCCCTACTGGGCGTTAGCTCACCCACGTCATTGGACCCCTTTGGTACAAGGGACGGAGTACGAGGCGGGCCAAGCAGCTCATAGATGCCGGGATCTGGAAGCGGGCGAGCTGTGTATGATTCTTGTTTGTGTATATATAGAGCAGACTAGTTTTAATATATGTTTTGTATTAAGTGATTTAATAACTCTTGGATTATAGAAATGTATGGTCTTGTAACCATATGAACGAGTATGGATGATGGGCCCTATTGGGTCATTTTACTCATGTATGGGTCTCATGATATGAGACACACAGGTTTCCGCAGGTTGACGGTGGTCAACGGGACCCCCGAGTTTTGGGGTGTCACATGACTAAGCTCTGTATCTGAATGGAGCTATCGAGCGGGAGGCCAGAAACCAACATTAATTCATGGAAGAGGACAATGGAACCACGATACCATAGAAGGACTGAAAATAGGGAAGCGGTTGTCGTGCACCTTATGACTACCCGGGGGACGGTCAGAATCGGAGGTCTTGAGGGACTAATTCTTGAGCTCAAATCGTAGCTCTTGGCGAAGTGAATCTCTCCCCACAGTCAGAAGCCGGGAGGAATTAGCCTTTGTGATATGATGGCCTCCATTCCCGGCCCTTCCAATTCCTTCACCCAGGCTGCCCCCAAAAATCCACCTCTCCCCGGACTTTACTACTTGGGCCTCCCTAGCGAGAATCTCGCTATGTGATTCGCAGTGAAGGTTCTTTTGTAATTTTTTTTTAGGCCTTGCATATTAAAAAGAAAAAGAAAAAGGGTGAAGGAGTTGATACCATTTCATTTAAAAAATTTTTATTAGGCCTTATAGACAAAAGAAAAAGGGTGAAGGGCGATACCATTTCTTTTCTTTTTCTTTTTTGTCGGACCATAATGTGTTTGGATCCATATACACCTGGCGCTTTTAAGACATATCATATTGGACTAATCCCCCATAATAGTCTATAGGGACCATATATATAAGAGCAATCTTGTTCTAACATAGAACACAAGCGCTTTTTCTCGGGGTTCGAACTCGAGACCATTGGTTAAGTTAAAAGAACATAAGACCTAACCGTCTCACCTAAGTGATTTTTTTCTTTTTGTAGATTAGTCTTGAGTCATTTAAGTAGATACATCTCACCATAAGTCCAAATTCAATTTGAAAGCGTTTCTTGTTTTGAGGTCATCTTGAACCCGTTATGGAAGGTGCTTAGAATTTAAGAGTTGTGTTTGGTAGGGAAAAATTATGGTGTGATGTATTCACTTAAATGAATTTATTTAAAATAAATAATTGGTTTTCTTAGCCTTTGTAGAAAATATAAATAATTTAATAATAAAAATATCAAACCCGAAGCTGGGAATGATTATTTTCTAATTTTAAATCCCTCTGAACTTTTTTTGTAAAGCAGTTTTTGAAAACAAGAATACAATTTTGTTCTAAAAATATGTTATTGCTCTTTGAATTTAATGTTTTTACGTGTTCCTCGAGAATAAAAATAATAATTTAAGAACGAACGTGTTTCTATATATATTTTTGTTCTCCTTGTTTTTGAAAGCACAAGAACACTATTTCTCTTGGTGTTCTCTAAAAATTGATATTTTATCTTAATTTAATGTTTATGTGTTTTTATGTTTTGAAAAACAAAAAACTGAAAAAACAAACGTGTTTCTTGTTCTCATTGATTTTAGGAATATAGAGCAGTTTTAAAGGGTAACGAAAGAGTTACTAAATTTCTATCTCAAAGTCCCTCTTCTTATTAAAGTTACGAAACATTTATTTTAAAATTTTTTGGTAAGTTAGATGAAGATAGGATAAAGAGATCGTATCAATATTTGTATTCTACTTTTTGGTAATAATAGAAAATTTAGAAGCGCGTCATTAAGATTAGAGACAACTAATAATAAATAGAGTCATCTTCTCCGTTACCACGGCTCTTTATTACATAACCTCCCTTTTTTAATTTCAAACGGCTCTTTATTTCGCAACCTCCTTTCTCCATTGTTTTGCCATTGAGCACCCATTAATCACCTCCCTTAATCACACTCCTTTCTCTCCATTGTTTTGCCTTCCAGAAAGCACCCCATTAATCACCACAAGCATTATACCGCAATAGACGTGAGCGTTATATTGGGAATTATGGACGACTCATAACTGTCCACCCCATTATTGCCCATTGGATAACCATCCATGACGATCTGCCACAGTGGCTATATAACTACTTTGGAGTTTGTATTTTAGAATGGAGGTTTTTTCTTTTTGTATTTGAAAATAAATTTTCTGCTTGTTTTGTTTCTTTCATTTCAAAACAAGCGGAATTCTGAATTTCCACTCATGTGGGTACATTCGAGGAAGTATTTAAAATCATTGGTTGGGCGGAAAAAGCTGAATCGAGTAGCGTGAGTTCGTTCGGTTTTCATTACCGACATAGTTGTTTTTTTGTTTGTTTTTGTTTTTGATTTGGTTTCTTGTGTTTTAGAAAGTGGGTGGTGGAAGCGAGAAGAGAAAATGGAGGTTGTGGAGGAGTTCTTGGGGTTCGAGTTGAGGAAAAAGAACGTGGCGACATCCCGAGTCAGGTCTGCGTGTATTTGGTGATCGGTTTATGTACCGCCCGCTGTGGCGCCGTTACTCGAGCTCATCCCAAGGATTTCGAATTGGATTCGCAAAGAATGGGATGGGATTCGCATTAGATTGACTTTACGCGAGGACTTCCACGGTAAATGGGTTTCTTTTTCTCTCTTATTACTCATATTTTTACATAATTTAGTTAATTGGATTAATTTGGAGTTAATGGGAAAATTACGAGCAAGAAGAGCAGCGAGGGCCTTGAGAGCTCGGTGAGGAAGCCGGGCCATGGTCGGGGCGCGGGTCAGCGGCGCGGTGACTCCGGTGCGTGGAGGCGCTTTCGTCAGAGTTCAAGCCCGAGTCATGGCTCGGTTGTGAACATCTCCTCGAGCCCGGAATATACGGACCATCTTCAAAAACATGCGATCCGCAAAGCGGGCGAGAGGAGGTATTCCCTCTCAATGGCAGCTAATTCAATTACAATTTCATGTTTTGTTTTTTGTTTTTGTTTTGTTCGAGTATTAGAATTTCGGGAAGGATGGTGTGATGGGAGAGGCAAGGTAATTTATCAGAGGAGAGAGCAATTTCATATTCCATCTCTCGGAAAGGTATAATGAATTGAAAGCGGTTCCTATTCTAAGAGATCAATTTCACAAAATCATCATATATATTTTACGCCTTTTTTTTTTTGTTGTCAAGCTTGTTTTTATTGTTTTTAGTTTTGGAAAGCGGTGCGGAAACTTGTTTTTTTTGAGTTTGAGATCTTAACTCCCTGAGTTAACTTGCGAGCCTCCTTCTTGGGCCTTTGTTCGGGTTAAGGACATCCACCTTTCATACTTTATGGGGATTTTGGGTCACGACCTCTGAAATTTTGAAGAATGGGATTCATTTTTTTATAGCTTTACAATTTTAATTAATATTGACTTGACTCGAAGGAAGGTCATGAGACCTCACGTGTGTAGCCCGGTGGAATAGAATACGCATATGTCACACGGAATACTTGTCTTTGATAGAATTTGAAGAAGTTTCAATGCATTAACAAGACTGAGAAGCCCCGGATTAATGAGGACAACGTCTACATCAGCAAACCAAATTACAAAGCAATCTCTTTTATCGGAGCAATTACAAACCGATATCGAGCCGTTGCGTTGGCGCGTGTTTTATGTCAATTTCAAATCTCGGACTTCCATTTGCTCCCTCTTAGAGGCCACTCTTCAATGTTCTTGTTATACGTACCCGCATCATGCCATGCGAGGTTGTTTCAATGGAAAGGTCTCATATATAATTAAGCGACGAAACCCTTTATATTTATCTACGGACGAAACCATTTTTACTTATCCTACTACTTTGTTTTTTACATCTAAATAAACATATCCACAGATTGTTTTAAAGACCATTACCTTGCCGCCCGATAATTACATTTTACACAAAAACTTATAGTTGTTATATTCATGTTAATTTTTGATAATATATAAACACATATATTTAATCATGCAATTTTATTATTATTTTTTTTTTATTAGACGTTGGCAGGTGGGTTAGGTTTTAAGAGAATAAGGAAGTTTGATTTGCAAACCAAGTATTCTTCTATTCCTTTTCATATTAGGTAACTGATAATCTAAAAACTCTGTTGAGATATGTTCTATTATTTTAATTGGTTTTGATAAGCAATAGGTGAACTTTGGTATGTAGACAAATTTACGCAACAATTTGATTTTAAAGCTTGCTGTGGGGTGAGGAGCCAATCAACCTTGTTTAGAAAAGGGCGATTTCTACCCAAGTGGTTGCATTTATTTGTCTTTATCAGGCTTCTATAATCCTTATTCCTTATTCTTTTCTTTTTGGATCGGTAAAAAGTAATATATTGATCGAAAAATAGAGGCAGAACAAAACAACCCATAGAAATCATACGAGACTGGGAAATTCACGAGTGACGAAAAGCAAAGAGGAAGAGGAAAACCTCACCGCAGCACACATAGAGGCCATCCATTCGAAAAATCTAGATGGAATGCCTCTTCACTAGAACACCTGACTTCGGCTCCACGATTCTAGACAAAAGAATATTTTAATCTCGTCCATCTACCATCCGTCTTTAAAAGCTGTTCGATTTCTCTCTTTCCTGATATCCAAGAATTATACAAGAATACAGATTCCTGACTTTTTTCCTCTTTTTGCCCTAAAGATCCTTCCACTCAAGAGCAAATCATTGCCCATGTTGAGAACAAGCACATCATAGTTTCCGGAAGCATCACATTTTAATTTTTTTTTTTTTTTTTGTCGAAACTTGTTTTGAGTTTGAGATCTCTTCTTTCTTTTCGGCCTCAAGAACAAATCGTACCAATATTTACGGAGAAACCAAAGCAAATCATAGTTTCTAGAAGCATCACATTTTGTTTTTTGTTGTGGAAACTTGTTTTTGAGTTTGAGATCTCTTCTTTCTTGCTTCGGCACTGAGGCAAATCATTGCACATATTTGAAACGAAGCAAAATCATACTTTCTAAAAGCATCACATTTCTTCTTCTTTTTGTTGTCAAACTTTATTTTCATTGTTATGGTTTTGAAGCCATTACCCAAAACTTGTTTTGTTTTGAGTTTGAGATCTCTTCTTTATTGCTTCAGCATTGAGAACAAATCATTGCCCATGTTGAGAGCAAAGGCCAATCCATATTTTCTAGAAGCATCCATTTGCTCTTTTGTTGTCAAACATTTTCTTTGTTATGGTTTTGGGAAACAATCATATATGGAGATGTTGGAATCGATGTAGCGAGAAATGGAAGAGATATAAGAAAAGAGATCAGGGCTACGTCGAGAAGAAAGAGAGGAGTTTAGGCTGACTTCGGAAAGAGAAAGGAACAACAGTGAGAACAAATACTCAAATAGAGGGATGAGGGAATGAAAGAAGAAATGGAAAAAAGAGGAGAAAAGAGGCTTAATGAAAAGTGAACACAACAATAAAGTCCTTCTATAGTGAAACGTTTGAAAAGGATGAAAGAGGTGCTTTCATTCTTAGAAAAAGAGAGGAAATGATGGAAGCTAATATGTTGAAGGCGGAGGGGTTCAAATATGTTTATAAGGAACAATTCAAGGAATTTGGAAAGATCATGGTAAAAAGAGAGACAAGGAGATGAAAGGGAATGATAATTACAGGCAAAGTATGGATTGATAGTCTTGACCATGTGAATTCAAATGTAATGAACATGCACTCTATGCTCACTAAAATTGAAAGTTGTATGAATACCCTTGGTTCTAGGCAAGATCAATTGGTCACTTTGGCCAATGATTATTGCCTCCACAATAGTTCATTTGTAATCCTCCTCCTCCTCTTAATAAAGCTCAAAACCACTTGTTGAATAATTACGTATTAATTTCTCTTAGTCTTTTGTCCAGCGGTTTCATAGATTGTGGTTTTAGTTTAGTTTATCAAATAATTGAAATAGTTTGATTTGTATAATGGATTTAGTATTAGGCGTGGCTTGTTTGGTTGCATTGAATTGATTAAGATCAAGTTGTGTATGTCCTTTAGTCTACCAACACAACCATGGAGATTGTAGAGGAGAATCATATGAACAAACCCGACTACATGAATCTCACGAAGTCATGAAAATGCGAAACCCTCCAAATATGCTCCTCCTCCTTCTCAGGCCTTTAATGGAGGATACTCGATTCTACGGTGCAAATGAAATCAAAGGCAATCTCTAATGGCGATACAAGAAGCAGTCTTTGGTTCTTATACCCCATCCCGATTAAGCTCTATGAGATCTTTTACCCACCATAGCAATTAGTTTAAGTCAATGAGAGAAGAATATTTTTATTCATAATAAATCTTGTATCTTTACATGTACATATTTATAGAGATATTAGAGATCCTATAATCAAGCTATTCCTATAATTAAGTTATTTGCCTAACAGAGAAATCTCTCTAAACTAGGAAATAATACAATAGTAATAGGAAAGAATTACAATAAAGATTCTTTGACTATTAATCGATATCATGACACTCCTCAAGTTGGTGCATAGATGTCACACATGCCTAACACTTAAACTTTCAGAACCTTCGACTTGAAACAACTTTGGTGAGGATATCAACGATTGATCTTGGATCGAATCTTAGGCAACTCGATAATTTTCTCGTAAATTTCTCCTTAATAGAAGAATCTGTGCCTCAGGATGCTTTGTACGATCATGTTGTGCAGTTTGAGCAATGCATCTTTGCTTTATTATCCTGATAAGTAGGAATCGGTTACTATGCGATAGCCCAAAATCCATCAATAGAAGTCTTAGCCACAATGCCTCACATATTCCAAGTGTCATACCCTTAAATTCAGCGTGCGCTGAGCGTGCAACCAACGATTACCTTCTTGCTTCTCCATGTAGCAGAGATTACCACCTACAATTGAAATATCCGAGTAGATCGTCACATCATCTATTGCTTGACCCGGTCATCACTATATGCATCCACACTTTGACAATCTACATTTTAGTGAACAAAATGCCCTTTCTAGGCGGACTTGAGATACCTTAAATCGCATAAGCGCATTCATATGTTATTCTCGAATTATGCATAAAGCGTTTAACAATCCTCGATGCATAGGAAAGATGCGGCCTAGTGTGGGCTAAGTACATCAATCTTCAACGACCCTTTGATATCTCCTTTATCCCAGCAATTTGTTAGTCTCAACACATGCTTGATCCCATGCTTCTCTTGGTGTATGGCTAAAGTTAATATCCTTTGACCTCTTCAGTTTCTCTGACAAATCTAAAGCATATTTTCTTTGAGACAAGAAAATCCCTTTATCGAATCGAGAGACATGATCCCAGAAATATTTCAAGTGATCGAGGTCTTTCATTTGAATTCGCTTGACAAGTAACTGTAGGTACTTCCTTCCATCAGGTCATTCACGAAACCACCATGCCATCAACGCTACCTGATAAGGGTAGTGATCAACATAAATTGAACAAATTACGGAGTTTCTTTATATGAATCAACAATTAACTTATAATAAACTCAAAAAAATGGATTAAATCAAATGAGTTTTAGACTCATCAATAGCATCAGTACCTTTTGATAAGCGGCATACTAAAGACACATCGCTGATAGCCGGGTGTCAACATTTATGTGCGTTTATGAAGATGTACAAATGCTACATTAAAAGACATGAGGTGGATAAGTTTGGACCCATTTGGGCAACAGATGCTTCAATGAGCACAGGATGGTGTCCGGAAATCAATAGTGTTGGAAGGTACTCAGTTGATCAAATATCTCTTTTGAAAGTAATTAAATTATCACGATAGGATAAAGGCATATGTGCCATCAATGAAACACGGACAACCTCAAACAGTGGCGATTTTCCCGCTCCGCCACCCCATTATGTTGGGGTGTATCGAACAAATAGTTTGATGAATGATATCATAGGCTTCCAAATACCGCTTGATTGAAATCAAATATTCACCTCCATTATCCTTGCCTTGAATTGAACTGTGCATTATCTTGTCTAAACCATTTTATGAAAATTTTGAAATAAGTTTACTTCACTTTAGACTTCATCAAACATACCCAAGTCATCACAGTACGATCATCGATAAAAAGTAACAAACCAATGCAATCCATCCAAAGTAGCAAATTTAGATGGGCCCCCGAACATCATAATGTATGATCATAAAAGGCTGGACTTTTGTTCAAAGTTAATGGAAACGAAACAGTGGCTTTGAGTTCCACGAACATCACATTGGAAACTAGAGACATCAAAGTTTGCAAATAAACTGGAAATAATTTCTTTATGTAACCAAAGAAGCATGCCCCATACGTCGATGCCATAACCATATCACCAGTTCCTTTTTTCCGGGCTTTGATCTTTAGCTGCCTTGACTCATCATAACTTTTAGACACGAGTCGAGTAATATAGCTTCCTCGTAACACCACAACCAATCGTTTGCCTTGTGGGATGTCCTTAAATCACGCAATATTTAGGCTAAAAATGACAACAGAATAAAGCGGGTGGATTTATTTTAAGCCCACGACAAAAGATTATAGTTCAAGAACTGACCAAAACATAATCTAAATTCAAGGTGTTAGTGAAGAGGCGGATCTTCCCGATAATCGGAATTGAGGTACCATTGGCGGTGGAAACGAATGTTGTGAGGAAAGATTTAAGAGTGAAACTTGTCTAGAATCAAATGTCATATGATCAAGTAGCACGAATCAATTATCCATGCACTATTAGAAACAAATTGTATAAATATTTAAAACCTTACCAGCATTACATAACAAAAAAACAACACTGATGCAGAGACTTTCACGCTATCATCCTGTCTTTGTTTCTTGATTGCGTAGTAAGAGACCTTATTGTAATTCTTCTTCCAGAATCACGGCTATGATCCACCATACGGATATCCCACAAGTTCATAGCATCGACTTTTTGTTTCACCAGTTTGATCACAGTGAGTGCATTTGTATGATGATTTGTCTCCACCATTAGCAGTCTTAGGATGGACGGGCCTTTTTTGGTCTTGTTGTTGTTGAGGAGACTAGTTTTTATTAGACCGGTTCCGAGTCACCATGCTGGCTAAAGCGGAATTTTCCGGTTGTCAGTACATCACCCAGCGTGTCGAACATCTTCATGACCAGACTAGTGCATAACACTCTTCTAATTGAGGATGGGATCCTTCTTGAAGATTTTTCCGGCGCACTTGCTCAAAATCACCCTCTAATCCAAGAAAGATATACCCTTTGTCGTTGAAGCAATTTTGATAGGATGCAATATTTGTCTCATCCACCATGACCACCTTATCACGATTATCAACTCATGAAGATTTCAGTCGAGTTCTCCATAATATATAGAGAAATTAGTTTGCCATTTTGTTTCTCTGAAAAGAAAGCCCTACAGTTGAGTAAAAAACTGTCATTCTTTGCTCCATCATAAAGGCTTTGAAGCCGAGCTTTCCAAATATCTTGTCTTTAATGGAGTAGCCAGATGTATAAACTTCATAATCTCAGGGAACATAGACATCAACAACGATCTTTTAACCTTCTGATTATCCCGAATACCACTTTCATAGCCTTCGTCTTTCTCCTTGAGTGGCGTGATGTGCCTGAATGAAGAAAGTTTCTCCTTCGACCAATTTGAATCTACAACATTTGAGACCACAGAGGATCCTTAGTTGGTCTCATTCAGTACAATTACGTTGAATGATGAACCTTCATGTTGAATAATGATGGGAGTAGATTTGGTAAGCCAATTGATTTGATCTGACTTGCTCATGGTTTAAAGTTGAAGAAAGAATGATTTAGGGTTTAGTGGCTGATACCCGACTTGTAAGATAGAGAAGAATATTTTTATTCATAATAAATGTATCTTTACATGTACATATTTATAGAGATATTAGAGATCCTGTGATCTGACTATTCCTATAATTAAGTTATTTTCCTAACAGACGAAATATCTCACAAACTAGGAAAGAATATAATAGTAATAGGAAAAGAATTACAATAGATAATCTTTGACTATTAATCAAATCTCGCAATATGGCTTGATCTTTTTAGTTCTTATACCCCATCGGTTATGCTCTGTGAGATCTTTACCCACTGAGCAATTGGATAGAAGATGAATTGGTTAAGTCCAAAAATTATACGATGCGATTGGAATTAATCAAATGGCGACTCCTTGTTGTCTTGATTATCTCTTTAAAAAAAAATCACTGAATTGGAAAAAGTCATGGGGAGGAACTGGTTGTGTTTTAGGGTATATAGTTTTGGTTTTGGATGATGGATTTTTATGTACTTTGTTTACACAGCCATTAATGTGGCCACAAAATAGAGATATGAACTTGTTTTCCATGTTTGGATTGGTGTGAATGAATCAGTGTAGATTGATTTGAAGAGTTAATCATCTTGTTTCCTTAATTTCTACAAATCTTAATTATTATATAGGAAGCAGACGGGCTTTTTTCATTTTTTCCATGATATATTTATTTTTGGTCTTTGCTTCCATAATATATTTATTTTAGTCTGCTAACACCAATGAACTAATCTTTGAACAATATAGATATTGTCTTTCGAACCCTGGAATCTTCATGTTTTTCTGATGCTTATCTGAAAAGTTAGGCTCGGTTTAGAACTCGGAAAGTAGAGGTATTTTGGCTCGACCCATTGGGCTGCTTTGGCCCACCGAGATTAAGTGGGACCATTAATTCACGACCCGAAAAACCGGGGCCAAATTAGGCCTTGCTTTCGGTCCGTCAGCGAAATTTTGCCTTTATAAAGCGATTTGGCCCCGACCAGCTTGGATTTTGTGGCTGGCCGAGTGCTATATTTGAACTGAGAAAAAACAAGGCCAATTTGGCCAAGCTCGATTCAGTTCAGCCCGATGTTGGCTCATTATTTCAGCCAAGTACCCAGTGCCACCTATATCGGAAAGTAGTAAAAAAGAAAATATAGAGAAAAGTAGAAGAAATAAAATCTATAGGAAAATAAAAAATAGGTTTAAACTTAATAAATTAATTATATATATTTATTCAAGCTTATTTTATTTGTTTATCTCTATTATATAAAGAATAAAGAATTTAAAAATATATCAAATTATGATTATATTTGATTTTCTTTTATATTTTCACATTGAAATTAAACATGAGAAAATTATT